>CAUJNA010003726.1:130000-222500 GCA_963377175.1 Effrenium voratum | reverse complement strand
CAGATTCCAGCATTCTCAGTGTTTGCTCTGCATTTTTGGCGCGTGTCATGCTGGTCTTTTTTGGGCATTTTTGAGGCTCAAGCACCAGCTTGTAAGTGCCTGCCAAATGATAAGGCTTAAGCCATTAGGTTGCAGACTTTCCGTAAGCCACTCAGGTGATAAGATTAAGAGCCATTAGATAATAAGATTGTAACACCTCATTAAGATGCTTAGACTTTACGCCATTGAGGTTGTAACACGTTAGGCAACTCAGATTCGAGCCATTTGAGTCATGCATTTTCTCAGATGCTCATCCATTGAGATTGAAGCAATTTTTATACTTTAATATTTTTCAAGCCACCAAGATGAGCTACGTGAAGCCATTGAGAGTTGCAGACTTTGAGCCACTGAGATTCGATCTCAAGATATCTTGAAGGCTCTAAGGGCCTGCGCCCTTGAGGGGCACGTCAAGAGGGCCTCAAGGGGCAGGGTCCAAGGGCTAGGGCTTAAAATGGCTTGAAGGGCTTCAGGGCCTCGAGGCTGAAGTGGCCCCTGGGGTCCAAGAAAACCTCCAACACATAACTTGGGTGGATCTTCGTGTGAAATGTCGGAGGGCCTCAAGCATGTCTTCGTAAAGAACACGAAACAGATCCGAGCCACGCCAAGATGGGCTGCTTAAATAACTTTCGACCTCCCTTGCATCCACCGCGCTGGGGCCAAGCGCGTGCCTCACATGCAACCAGGTGGCTTGATGGCTGCCTCATTGGCCTCCGTGCCGGAGTTGCAAAAGAACGCCTGGCATTGCGAAGTCAGCGTGTTGTATCTGGGCTTGCGGCTCGACCGCTTCGTTTCTTTACGGTACGACTCTGCACCTTGTCAGCAAAAGACAGCTCGCAAAGCCGCTGGCCAAGAAGGACCTGCTCCTCGTTCCTGAGACAAAGCTCAAGTCCGCTTTGAAGTGAATTACACATCCGCATGAACGAGACATCTGCACAAGTGAACGCCAAGCTTGACGAGAGCCCGCACCATCTCTCCGTGCTCGACTAAATCTGGATGCGGGTCAAAGATGGGTACCCAAAATGGAACCCTGGTAAATGGAACCAAGATGAGCCAAGGAGTACAACCTGTGGTCCACATCCTGGTGGTTGAACTTTGACCCGCACCCATCTACTCCGAGCGGCAGAAAGAGGTTGGAAGTGTGGCAGAGCTTGGCCGCCTGCTTCGCCACGGTCTCCACCCAGCCCTCATCGCTGTGGCCCAGGCAATTCACCGCGATGCCCGCGGTGAAGTCCAGGTACTCCTTGCCATCGTTGTCCTGGAGCCGGCGTTTGGCCATGGGTCAAAACCCAAATCGGATAGCCTCCAGTGAACATCCGATTCAATCCAACCACTTAAATTTGCTCTAAAATGGGTGGTGCACCTATCCCAAAATGGAATACCATTGGTTTTGAACCATGGCCATTTGGGCATGCCGTGGCCTCGCCTCTCTGTGGGTTTAAGGCAAAAGCAGTATGGTGTCTTGCCGTTGCTGCACGTGTAACGCGTCTCCTGCAAGATGTGGCCTCGACCCTCTTGGAAGATCATTTGCCGCTCGCCGTAGTTGTTCAGAAGGTTCCTCAAGCCAAGTGTCAAGCCAGCAAGCCGAGAGCCAACTCCAGTCGACCCATTGCCTGCGGACAGCCCCTGCTCTTGAGCATCGGTCCCATCTCTGGTGCAAAGGCAAGCGGCTGCTTTGCACTCTCACGAAGCTCAGAGGAGGAGAGTCGCATCGCTACCTGCAACAAACAGATCATCAAATGACCATCAGGACAAGACACAACTGTGCACTGCAACACATCTGCTTCACTTTTCTGTTCACCCCACCCCGACGGGGCCTTTCGCCTGCAAGCCACAGCCCCGGCCAAGGCAGCTGCCAGCGCAGGAGCTGCGCCAGGCAGGCCAAGAGCCCTTGCAGGCAAGCAGCCGGATGAGATGAAGCTCGTCACTTGAAGCATGTTGAAAACATAGGTGGCCTTTTGGGAAAATAGATGGGTTTCCCTGGTAAACGGAACAAAACCCATGGAACTCATCTATTTTTAACCAGGCTCACCGATGAAAAGGACACCTATGCCTGGGAATTGTATGTCCAGCCATTTTGGATTTTGGAGGGTCCACAGCATAGGTGTCCTTTTAGGGGAAATTGATGGCCCTGGTAGATGATTAAACCACCAGGTAAACCAAGGCCGTCTATTTTTCTAGCAAAACAACCAAAAAGGACACCTATGGTCCACAGGTTACCCGCAGATAGAACTTGAAAAGGCGACGATTGGCAATTGGAGCTGGTGCTAGGATACAATGGTCCAGTTTCTCGGACATACCAGAATGACGGCTCGCTTGAAAGACACCCTGCGCTAAAAGGGCAAAACGGGAGCCACACTTTGTCTGTAAAGTCGGATCCTTGCAACCGAGCAGAACCACGGAAGCCACATGGGTCTGGGTCAAAACTAAACCACCAAGGGACCGCAGGTTTTAGTCCATGTTTCCATTATTTCGGGTATCTAATTTCTTCCCACAGCCACATGAAATGCAAGGTACCGTGCCTAAGAAGCCACGAAGTATCCAATGCATGCGCTCCCCCAAGCACCCGCTCGACATGTGGCTGTGGGTCAAAACCAATGGTATTCCATTTTGGGGTGGGTGCACCACCCATTTTAGAACTTATTTTAGTGGTTGGATTGAATCGGATGTTCACTGGGGGCTAACCAATTTGGGCTTGGACCCATGGCCATGTGGCGCTCCGGCTGTGTCACCGCGCGCCGGGCGCGCCTGGCTTTGGCCGGCCGGCTGGGCACGGCGAGATGGGCATCGGGCGCCGATGCGGCCCAGGGGCCGAGGTACGTGGGCAGCATGGTTGCCACAGGGTCCCCCCGTGGCTGAAGAGCTGCGGATGCAGATGCAACACGTCAGAGTCACAGTAACAAGTTGAGCCTTCGACCAATTCCTGAGTCAAGCTTCAGGTTTGGCCTACCGGACAAACCGAAGCATGGGGTTGCTTTCACTGGGCCCCATCTTGGGCGGAGCTCCTAGCTTTGGCAAAGGCTGTGCAATAGAAGTAGGTTTACAAGCAGTCCTAGAGATCCTGCTCTACGCCACAGGGCATGCAAGTGACTCGGTTCAGGTCTCCGTGCAAACGTTTCCACCGCCTTCCACAAGTCCACGGGATGGATGGACACCAGGAGCCTCAGATTGCACACGCGATATGCCTTAAGCACCTTTTTAAGCATCCTTGGGCGGCAAAATGCGATGTGCAAACAAGGGAGCACATTTGAGTCGCAATCAAAACCTGGTACTAAAATGGTCTACCCAGAACCATGTACAGGATGGTCCCTTACTAACCTTCATCTACCCTGGTTTTGATTGTGGCTCATTTGAATTCATCACCCTGGGACCTTGACTGTCGCAACTCATCGTCCGGGCGCTCCGGCAAAACGCCCCCTTCTCGCAGAGCACGGCGCACTGCTGCCAATGCCGCTAGAGCTGGCTGGATCCTGGGCGTCACAAGGAGAAGGGCCGGGTCGGGGGTCAGGATTTTGGCACCCATATCTGGCCATGATTGGAGTGGGGACCAGTTATAGAATGTATATTTCATTGTTTGCTTCACTTTGAGTCACAGGTAAAATGTAAAATGTATCCTAAGTCTACCCCAGGAGCCAGGCTCGATGCAAAGCAGGTAGTCCATGGTGCCCTTGTCTATGGCCTGAGGTACATTGATGCAGCTTCAATGCCGGTTCTTTGCACATCCTGCCTTCAATGCTGTGGCCCTTGCTAAGTCAAAGCAGTGCTCGCCCAGGGACTGCCTGCAACAAATTATCTAATATGTGTTTCTTGCTCCATTGGAACCTATGGCGTCCACCGATGGGAGGGGGATCATTTTCGAACACCGATTTTGGATCATTTTTGAACACCGATGTCCTGGATCATTTTCGAACACAGAGTGGGTCATTTTCGAACACATGGGGGGCTATCCTGCGGCAGGTGGGGCAGTTACGTTTGCCTCTTACTGCGTGACCGTGCCACTGCGTCCTGGGGGTGGGGGTGGGGGTGGGGTGGGGCAGTTCCGTTCGCCTCTTACTGCGTGACCGTGCGGCTGCATCCTGGGGCTGGGAAAAGGGGGTAATTGCGATCGCTGCTGACTGTGTGACGGTGGACGTATTGGGGCTGGGGGGGGTGGGGCGGGGCAGTTACGTTCGCCTCTTACTGCGTGCCCGTGCAACTGCGCCCTGGGGCTGGGAAAAGGGGGCCCCGAGTCCCAAGTTACCTTGGCTTTTTGAGCTCAGATGTCCTCGGCGATTTGCGCTTGTTGGCCCCCGTAAAGCCGTGAAAACTCGGCCTAACGGCCGTAATAACTCGCGCGGGAAACTGAAAGGCCGTTACTACTCCGTGAAAAAGCCGTGAAAACTCGTGAAATTTCAAGCTCTGAGTTATCTTGTCCTCGCGACACAAAAACCTCCTTAGCTCATACGGCCTAAGTAACTTGCGAATCGGAGCCTCCTGGAATTGCGATCGCCGCTTACTGCGTGGCGGCGCAACTGCGTATTGGGGCTGGGTGGGGGGTGGGGTGGGGCAGTTGCGTTTGCTTCTTGCTGCCTGACCGTGCGACTGCGTCCTGCGGCTGGGGGGGGGGGGGGATGGGGTGGGGCAGTTACGTTCGCCTCTTACTGCGTGACCGTGCGACTGCGCGCTGGTTGTGATGGTGGTGTTGTTGGTAGTGATGATGACGGTGTTGATGATGGTCATGATGATGATGATGATGATGACGATGTTGATGATGCTGATGATGTTGTTGATGATGATGGTGATGTCGACGTTGATGTTGATAATGGTGATGATGTTGTTAATGATGATGATGGTGATGATGTTGATGTTGACGATGTTGACGATGTTGACGATGTTGATGTTGTTGATGATGATGATGGTGATGATGGTGATAATGATGGTGATGATGGTCATGTTGATGGTGTTGTTGATGATGATAATGATGATATGGATGTTGGTGGTGATGTTGATGATGGCGATGATGATGTTGGTGTTGATGTGGATGAAGGTGATGTTGCTGGTAGTGATGATGACGATGTTGATGACGATGTTGATGATGATGATGGTGATGATGATGGTGATGATGATGATGATGTTGACGATGTCGATGTTGATGATAATGATGATGATGATGACAATGATGATGTCGCTTTGCGTTCCTTGTGCTTTGTGCTCCCGGGTCTACAGTTGACGATTGTCTCCCAAAAGCACGGCGCCATCCATGTGCTACACGTGCATCGTGGTGCGTGTTCGTGCGCCTCATCGTGGTGTGCATGGACACTTGGAAAAATGGCCGTGCTGCTGTAAATCACATACACTTGAGGAAAACCGCGTTCAAAAACGAGCCAAAACACGCGTTCAAAAACGAGCCAAAACACGCGTTCAAAAACGACCACCTTCCCTCCACCGAACACCACCCCAAGTTGAAGCTTGCCATCAGCTCCGTGCCTGGTCACATCAACTTCCTCGAAGGTCAATCCTGGCTCCGCGCAAGTCTTGGCTTGGAAGCTTCGGAATCTATCTACAACTCCGGTGTTGATCTGTGTCACACTACAAGTCCGCATCAACTCCTCTCGTGGTTTCACAGGCGTGCCAGCAGCCAAACACCCAAGAAATCTCTTAGTCTTGCCTTACAACTCACCATGACCATGTTCCACATCCAGTGCTCGAAAACAAAACTGAACAACACGAGATCCTCTTTGGCAAAGGCCTGCCTCGTGCAGGAAGACACGAGCAACATGTCAATGTGATCCCAACACTTCGAACTTCAAGCTGGCAGCCTCATTTTCTCCCGGTCCTTCAGCTGAGTGCGACGAGGCCATCTGTCGTATAACTGCCTCACTTGGAGAGTCCCAGCTTCCGGCTCATGGCGCTGGCGCGCCCGAGCGCCCGAGCGCCCGGCCGGCTCTCGGCCAATTCATGGAAGCCACGGGTTGCGAAACGCGAAAGCCGGGCGCCAAGCTCCATCGACATCCACGGCGTGCACCCTGACAGCAACTGGCTCCCAAGTCTGCAAAAGCGGTCTGAGCTGGCAGTTCGGAGCTCCAGTGGCACAAGAGCAAAAGACTGGGTTCGCACGAAAACGTCGACATCGTGGCCGTCCTTCTTGCGCCATCTACCGCCTGCCGCAGCCACCGCCCCTCCCTTTCTCCCCATCCCCATCCGCCTGCGGCGGCCCTGGTCCCAAAGCGCCAGCGCCAGCGTGGAGGTGCCGCAGCCCACGTCCAGCCTCGCTCCCGTTGCGCCGAGCAACACTGGGATGCGAAACTTTTTGGCACGAGAAGCGCGGCGAGAAGCGCGGAATTCCAAATTCGCAAGACACACACACAGACACACACTGGAAGCAGCAGAGATGTGCGCGATTCGTGGCTGGGGGCCCAGACACACGAAGTTGCTCGTCCTCCTAACAGGCATGAAGATGTGACAAGTGTTTGCCTCTTGACTCTCAGCGATGGCCAAAAGGCTTCAACAGGGCTAAAGCGACACGGTCAAGCAGTCCTGCTGCGCGAAACCAAGGGCTGCCTGGCGAGCAGAATGGGCATTCTAAAAAGCCTCAGATACTGCCCCCAGCCCCAAAACGAGACAAACCAGAAAGGTCTAAAAACCATTGTACGGTACGTAGATTGAGGGATAGGTTGAAGGCCCTAGTTTAAAAAAAAAAAAAAAAAAAAAAACTGGGGAAAAAACACCGGATCCATAGGTTGAAGGCCAAACCGAAATGGATTCCAAAACCACACACCGACACGAGCGACCCGCGCCTCCAGCACGGGCTGCAGCTTCTCATGGCTTTCGCACCAGTCCTCGGCACGAGGCCGACTGGCGTCTTGTGAACATCCCAATCCAACCAGCAAAATAGCGTAAAATGGGTAGTGCACCTATCCCAAAATGGTACCATTGGTTTTTGAATTATGGTCATATAGAGGAGGTTTGTGTCAAGGGGAACCCCCGAAATTGCTGACTTTCCTTCGGTTTATCTTTCAACCCCCAAAGAAGCACCCTGAAAGGAGATATACACAGATTTATCGCTTTGCCCTTGGTACTGTTGAGGATACAAAAGAGCAACATGGCCTACAGATTGATCTGGACAGCCCAATGCCAAAAAGGCCAGGCTGATTGGCTGACAGAAGCCGGTGACAGAAGCGACTGATCATGGGGCCAGGCTCATCTAGGTCCTCCAGATTTGAGAGGTTAGAATGTACCGAGTACCGGGTACCCTTTTTTCTGTAGTCTATCTTAGGGGAACCCTCCCAACCAAAAAAGGGGCGAGTCCCTGACATTTGACCACGCGGTGGCGCTGCGGTCCCTTGCCCTGGGACGTCTGAAGCAAGAAACCCGAACCATCCAAGCGGCGAACATGGCGTGGAAATCTCTGGCATGGGGGCAAAAGTATGTCTGATTGTGATCTTTCTCAGTCTGCTGGCGTATTTGCTCGACTTTAGTCAGCCTATTCAGGCTAAGGAAAATCAAATTAAGTGAACTATGACTTTTCAGGTGAAACAGCCAGTCGCTGTTCTGAGCAAAGGTTGGAGTGCAGGCTGCTGAGTATTTTTTCGTGTCAGGCTCAGATCTTGTTTCGCCCAAAAGTCACAGGGATTGCCCGCCTTTCCTTGGGCCTGCATAAAGCATCTGCATCACGGGCTCGGGCTTGAGGCTTTGAGCCACGTGAGGCACAGTCGAAACTACTTACTTGCGGCCATTTCGCCACTTAGTTTGAGAGTCCCCGATCGTTTTCCAGCATTTTCCGTTTTCCGACACTTCTCACTATACAGGTACTGTCTGGGAATAGAAGAAGAGCAGCAGGAAGAAGAAAGTTTGTAAGAAAGGAAGTACACAAGTAAGTTTGCCATGGCTTTGTCCATTTCCACAACATCAATGAAAGGCGAAATACTAAACTCAACAGAAGTAACTTTGACGGTGCTTCACGTGACGTTTGCATGCAACCTTTGGCTTAAGCTCACCTTCACTCCAGGTATTTGATGCCCACTCATGTTTGAAGGCTGTGTGAAAACAAACACAGCCGCATAGGCGCAAAGCTGAGATGAAGCCAGCATCATCAGAAAGGACGCGGGTCTGAACCAAGCTCAAACTTCATCGCCCTGTTGCTGGTGGCTGCCTCCAGAGATGGACACTCCAAGAAACACTGACGCTAGTGTTTCAAGTTCTTCCGGTTTTGCTGTGGCTTCTTTTGGCCTCAGGACAACCTACACATCCAAAACCAAATCAACGAGAGTGAAGCAATTCTTGACTCCAGCTGGGTGTCTCTGTGGTTGTGCTATGCGACTTAGCTTTGGCTACCTGCGTAGACAGTCAGAACTGTTGGTTATTGTTCGCTGGCCCCGAAGTGGCACGAGCTAAACTGCGTGGCGAAGTGGCCGGGGTGGGGCGCTTCAGGCAGAATGAATCAGAATGAACCATGGCTACGCTGACTTTAACTCAACTTTGCCACAAGAGTGGTGCAGTTACGCTCAATCCATGGAGGGTGGCTTTTCAGTGTGCGAGCCGCAAGTTGAAGGCCGATGCTTTCAAGTGCCGTCAGTTGTGAAGTGTGCCGGTTGTGAAGGTGACATGAGTGAGCGGGCAAGAGCAACTGCAGATGCAAGCGCAGCCTTGCTCCCTTGTACACTTGGACATTTCCGGGCTGGCCTCTACAACCACTTTTAAAGCGTTTCTCAACTCCGTAGCGGCAGGCGCACCGAACGGTCTGAACCAAGCTCGAAGTTAACATCCCACTTCTAGTGACTAGTGTTCCTCTTCAGATCTGCGGAGGCTATGCGCAACTCTTGGTTGACGTTGGAAGGGGAGAAAAAAAACAAATTTTAGCAGTTAAGTGGGGATTTCCCACTAAACCACAATAAGCAAACATGTAAAATGTGTCCCCACAACAACCATAAACTGACAACCGTGCTCTAGATTTTGCCGCGATGGGAGTCGAGCATCTCGGAAGACATAAAACTCTCACACCAGTTAGAGACCAAAGGCCCAACTACAACGGCGGTGATTGACTTCTCTTTTGTGCCGAGAGAAAACAACTGACATTGTTTTAACACCTCCGTACCATATCATATACATGCCTCTTTGAATATCTTGAATCCCCATGGCTATGTCAGAGTCAAATGCAGTACCACAATAAGCTTTAGCGCGTACTTGCACGCATCCAGTACTTTGAGGGTGCCCTGATCAAGTACTGCCGTGTCCCTGCATGTACAACACACCAACAAAACATGATACATGCTGGATGGATAACCAACTGCCCACAGCAACATCGCGATGTGAGGCAGAAACGCATTGTCTGTCAAAACCATCCCAAGGCCGAGAACCCACGACCAACATGTCTTGTCGCGGACAACATATGAAGAAACCTCGGCCGAGTTGGGGTCGGGGGCCTTTGTCCCCGGTAGAGCGTGGCCGGCGGCTTTTTGGCACTGAGTCATGTCCCGAAGCCCAAACTCTTCGGGCCAGCTCGGGAGCTCCTTTGGCTCCTGACTCCGGCTGATGCTGTCCAAGCTGAACGATTGGGGGGGGGGATGTGGGGAATCCGAAGGGCTCCTCAGCCATGGTTCGTTGGCATTTCCAGTCATCGGTTTCTTGGGTGCTGCAGGATTTCGTCTGTCCAGTGTGCATAGAACTGATTGCTGTACGTACCGAAAGGGATGGCACTTGAGGTCAATGCTGGCTCATTCCAAGCATGCCAAGTGGCAACAGAGCGGCATCATATGTCAGATATTGAGATCAACTGAATTCTGACTGCAACACGGAATGAGCATGTTGTGATCAATTGCTTCATCATCAAGCTCTTGCTCTGTCCTTGCCCGGCGTCTCGCACAACTCCCAAAACGAGAAGAAGCCCTCCGCATGCAAAGCCGACCTTAATGTGTTGAGAAGACGTTTTGTTTTTTTGTGGGCAGGCAAAGCTGTGCCACTTGATTGCCCTGCAAAGGACTCGGCAACCCCAACCCTCACTTCATAAACTCCATGCTCAAGGTGGTAGATACTAAAACCCCCCCCCCTCCCGCCCCCGCCCCTTCCCATGTGGGTGTGCCTTTCTCAAGGTGGTACCCCAATATGGATCTCGGCTTTCGCTTTTGGTTTCCCTTGAACCCCCCCGCCAAAAAAAAAAACGGAGCTCGGTTTCGCTTTGGGTTTCCCTGGAACCCCCGCCCCCAAAAAAAGAAAGGGACCCGTTTCACAACCTCGAACGCTCAAATGACGAGGGGCCCGCAGGCGCGCGCCGCCTCGTCCGCCGCGGCGGAGGAGGCGAGGTCTTCGGCCCAGACGCCCTTGGGACGGTAGAAGTCGCAGAAGCCCAGCAGCTGCGACACGAAACGACAAAAACCGGGTTCAGAGGCGGCGGCAGGGCTGTGTGGGGTGGCTGGCTCTCGTCCTTTTGTTTTGGGGCCGGGTCCCATGTGGTTTTTATTTTTCCTTTTGGATGAGGTTGGACGGCAAAAGGAAAACCGAGCCCTGGAACCATGTTGTTGACCCCATATCAATCAACCCCAGTCTATTTATCGGGGGGGTCCCAGGGTGATATGTGGGGTCAACAGCTGGCTGGTCTTCGTGTCCATGAAGTGCTTTGCTTTAAAAGGAACAAACTCCATCTTGGACAGGGGTCGCTGGAAGAAAAGATCAACAGCTGCATGGAACTTGCTGGTGGATGACACATTGAAACGAAACTGTCACTTTTGGAGGTAACCCAAACAGGGAAATGGAGGAAAGCCTGAAGGATGCAAGGAAGACTGCAAACCAAAAACAACACAATTTACAAGATTCACATGAGCATGAGAAGGAAGATGCAGACTTAAGTTCAGCACACAGACAACGGCCCACTTGCCCCAATGTTTGAACCACAGCTCTTTGTATCCCACATGACTGTCTTGATTCGCCCCACCTGTCCACGGATTTGCTCGCCGCGATCAACATTGCTCAATCTGGGCAAATACGACGTGAAGATTGAGCCTGGGCGGCGCTCCGGAAAGCAAAAACAGAAACGGAGGACCCCCCGCCCCCCCCCAAAAAAAAAGAGTGTGTTTTGCCTTCTGGCTTCCCTTAGAAACCGCCAAACATGGGGTACCCCAAAGACACTAGAAATGGTGGCCGTCCTTTTGATCTCCCTTTCAACGTCTAAAGCCACCCACCCCACCCAACAAAAAAGAAGAAGCTGTCCCTTTGAACCGTCAAGGCCCCCCCTCCCAAAAAAACAAATACAAGTGCAACCTGCAAAACGACCACCCCCCAGCTTCAGCGAACCCGACTCCCGCCGGGCCGCGGAGCACCTCGGCGCCCTGTCTGGGGAAGGGCCACTCCTGGCCCGCCCAAAGCATCCGCGCCAAGGGATCGGCGCCTGCGACGGATCGGCGCCGGAGCGCCGAAACCGGAAACCGTCCGTTGGGTCGGCGTCCCCGAAACAAGACATGGACGGAGCAGTGAAGCCATCCAACCCAGCCACGCCAATTCCTTTTCTTCTTCTGGCACCCTGAGGCAAACAAAACCTTTGTATTCAAGGCCGATAAAAAGATGTCAGTGGCAAAAGGCGCAAACGGACCTGCTGGAGCTGTTGGCTCCACCGTGCTCACGTGCAGATCCACTACCATCACCATGGACCACAGCGGCGCTGCCAGGATGCCCAGTATCTATCAGGGCTCAATTTGCAGAGATCACTCTGCTGCTGTTTGTGAGTGCCATACTCGAGGCTACCTCTTTGGGCCATTGGACGACACACACACCGCAATTCTCGGAACGCGATTGAGTTCCTGTTCAAAAAGGACGCTGCGAGTGGAACCCTAACATGGGTGGCCTTTTGGAAAATAGATGGCCATGGTAAATGGAATACACCCCATCTAAACCAGTGCCATCTATAACCAAACTAACCAAAAAAGGACACCGATGAACCCTAAAAGGCGTCCTCCGCTCCGTGCCTTGGACACGGCTGCCACCACCTGTGCAGCCAGGCGCTTCTGCGTCCCCTTGAGGCTACTTGTCGCTATGCCGGGCGCCGTGTTGGGGAAGAAGGATGTCGCCTGGGAAGCGACAAAAAGGGCGACCGGCGACCAGCGCTTGGCTCCAACAGGGTGCGTCTATTTTTTTTAATGGACACCAACAAATATGGTTTTCCTGTTGGTTTCCCTTTAAACCACGAAACAAAAAGGCAGGACCGGCCTGCATCCAGCCAGCTGCCGTTGGGGTTCCAAAGATGATGAGGCAGGGGAATGGACCGAAGACCTGAGCAAGCGCGAAGGCGGGAGAACCTTCAGCTGCCTCACCTTCTCGACCGAGCAGCGATAGGCCAGCCACATTGACAAGGGAATGCCTGGCAGAGGCTTGCTTGGAACCACTTTCTGTGAGCAAGGACAAGTCAGAAGAGCCATTGCCTTGTTTTCCGCATCATCATCATCATCATCATCATCATCATCATCATCATCATCATCATCATCATCATCATCACAATGGGAGATGCATAATGAATCGTTCCGTCACGTTCAAGCCATTTGCACACGAAAGGCTCCCAGACCTGAAATATCCCTTGTGAACAGACCAAGCCACCCATCTGGCGGTCGATCAAAAGGTCCTTTACATGGGACGACCATTGGGAAACCACTAAAACCATGATCTCTCCAATGGGAAAAGCTAGCCATGCTCATTTGGCTGGTCAAAAATTGGTGCCCAGGCTGGAACCCAGGTAAATGCAACGGACTAAACACCTGCAATCTGCTGGTGGTTGAATGTTGACCCATAACTGGAGGCCTTGTACGGGATGTCTTGAGATCCCCCCCTGCCCCCCCCGTTGCAACCATACCCTTAAAAAACCAATACCCTAAAAGAAGGAGGTTGCAAAATAGACCCTGAGTGTTCGCCATACCCCCCCTGCCCCCCCTCTGCCCCTTCCCCCCCACACCCCCCCCCCCTCTGCCCCTTCCCCCCCACGCCCCCCTCCCCCCCTTTCGCCTTGGCCCAATGCCCAGCTTGTCGCATGCTCAGCTCCAGTTGCTCCATGAGCTCATGGAAGCTCTCGTTGCCCGGCATCACCAGGCCTCGGATTCTTTCAACAAAAAGAAGAGACAAGGGGCTGGTCTCAAAAGGGAACCCCAACAATAGGTGGCTTCCTTGCGGATTCCCAAAAACAGGCGGTTTCCTCGGGGATTCCGGGAAAAACAGGAAGAAGAGCAGGACGAGTTGGTACCAACTCCAAAAGAAGACAGACCCCAAAAAAACAAGCCTCGCGGAACCCCGGAAGGGCTGCAAAGGAGAGCCTTCCCCAGACCCCCCCCCAAATGCCAAGCAGCGAAGGTCAATATCATGGTCCATTGTATGCATGCCGCCGCCAATCTCCACGCTATTGGCGCCATATCTGAAGCGGGGTTGCTCAAAGAGTGAAGCACCCAAGCAATGGTTTGCATGTCAGATGGCAACAAAAGAAGTCGACCACACATACCACATACTGTGGATGGACGCAATTTTACACCACCTAAGAGACCCTGGAGTGATGATTCCCCTGTAAACACCAACAAGCAATGGTTTCCCATGGTTTTTCAAAGTGGTGCAGGATTCGTCCATCCACAGTAGCACCTCAAGGAAACTGGCAAGACCTTCAGGCATGCCGAAAGCATAAGCGACAGGCTTCATGGCCTCAGCGCTGCCACCATTGTTAGCACCCAGGGGTGCGCTAACAGCTGCCGAGATCTAAAGAAGTGCCTCAGGTGTGCTTCTACCACCCGAGCCAAATATGTCCCAACTCTTACAATAACTTTAACAAGGTTTGCAAGCCCCATTGGCATCTCTGTGTTGGTTTTCCAGAATCTGGAACACAATACGTCTTTATCCATATCAGAGTGCACGAGTGGCGCAAAATGAATACGTTGCTCTCAGCCGGAATGCGTTGTGGCAAACTATGTCTTTGGAAGTCTCCCGAATTGTTTCTTTGTCGTCAAGTTCTCTGTACTAGATGCTTTGGAGGCCCGCAGGCTGCCTGCACAAAGCCGTGCAAGAGATTCCGTCCCTTCGCCGTAAATATCATGTATCGCATCATAACTGTTCCATAACACATCGGATTTTGTCCAATAACCGCTGCATCGGAGGTGGCGCCATAGTGTAAAAAAATAAAAATAAAAAACATGTCCCAAGGTGCGCAAGGTCTCGGGAGATGCGGTGCAACCCCTTGGAGTCCTGTCAACCGAAAACCGGTCTGACGCCAGGATCCGCGAGTTCGATTGGAGCCACTTTCGCCGGACCTTAAAGCGCCTAAGGCAGCCCCTCCTCTCTGCCCCGTCCTTGCGTTGGCACATGAGTTCCGGTGAGCCCTGCCAGTGAATCAGCATGTAGGCCGCTTGCCTGGGATGCGCTTCCCCTCTCGTTCACCGGTGACTCCAAAACAGAACACACTCGATGGAGTGCCCAGCCGCCAGAAGAGGACGCTGGTCGTCAATGCCACCAGACCTAAGGCGCGGCGCGGTTCACATAGGTGTCCTTGAGAAAATAGATGGCACTGGTAGTTGATTCAACCACCAGGTAAACCAGGGCCCTCTATTTTTGAACCAAATCAACCAAAAAGGACACCTATGGCGGTTCGTTTTTCTGCCAAAGCTGCTGGGAGGCGAAAGCACCGAGAAACTTACGAGCCGCTTGCCCAAGCCCGAGCCCAAGCTCGCTCCGACCGCTTGCTGAGGCGCACATCAGCTTTCGGAAGAGGCCCATGGCCAGGACGATGTGCGCTACGCGCGTTTGAATGTCACATCGCTCTCTGCTGTCGCGCGCGGGGGGGGGGGGGGTTTTCCCTAGTGACCGGGCTGTCCGTTTGCAGATCTCTGGCTAAAGCTAAAAGTTTGATTAGCTTGTGGGTTAAACTTGAAATCCCGCCAATCCCGCCAACTGAAAACTCTTTAAAATCTCAACCGGACGATTTGCTAGGTGATTGACCTTGGCAGGTCTTTCTTGTAGGTGCGGACCCATTAAAAAGCTGAATCGCATGAGAAACATTCAACAGGGAAGAAGACGCGGAATCGCATGTCATCCCCCTGTGCCCACGAGACTCTCAGATCGCTTCCGAAGCTCAGAATGGATGTGGCTCATTTTTTTGGAAAGAGCTGGGGCAAGCGAAAGAGCAGGTCTTGGTCTTTGGTTCCATGTCCAAGGTGCCAAGGTGCTCCATACCTTTTGAGCCATAAATCGATTTGCAGCGAGCCAGGGTAAAACGTTCACATGAGTCAAGACAGCCAGCAATCAGTCTTCAAGCAAGAAGCGGGGCCACCGAGATCAGGAGGACCACACTTGACAAGATTGAATACACTCCGGCATTTTGCTGCAGCTTTTGCTCTCCGAGACACTCATCTGCGCCCACGCAGAGGGAAAAGTATCAGCGAGGTGATGACCGAGAGTATGAAGCCCCGGTCGGCTCTGCTGCCATGCAGGTGGGCAAAGAGGTCTTATTGAGCCACAAAAGCAGCTGAGAAGCACACCGTGAAATTCGCCATGTCCGAGTCATGGCTCGGAAACTCACATCAGGGTCCAATATTTCTGGAAAGGACTTTGGAGGCATGAGATGTTTGGCGGCCTCCTGCAAGCCACATCCGCAAGCTGCTTGACTCAGCTCGTGGATTGCAACACCCGTTGCACGTTCCGCGCAACAAAGCTGTACGCTGGCCATTGTCCAACCCGCCTAGGCTCAAAAGCAGGAGACCACGCCTAAGACCTCAGCGATCGTAACAACCTTCATCTCTGAGTCCTAGCTCCAGCCACGATCGGCCCTACATTCATTTTCCGGCGCGAACGCCGGCCAAAAAAGCACCCGTCTGGTGTCTTTGCAGCTTGTATGCAGCAACATGTTTGCGTGTTGTGCATTTTCCTCGTTTCCTGTGTGGCAAGTCGACATGGCCATGGATCAAACATCCCAATCCAACCACTAAACTCCCGACTACAATGGGTGGTGAATTCACCTACCCACCAAAATGGGATCCCACAACGGTTTTGACCACCACAGCCACATGGCCAATCTGCCGACGTCGTCTCCACCTGGCTCCCGGCGGCTCCAGAGAGGCCCATCGCCACCAGCAGTGCGAAGAGCATCTGCCTCCAAGTCGACACAGGTGAGCGGCGAGCGGAGCCGAGCCCATGGCGGGTGAGTCGTAAATCCAAACCCGGCATCTTCCATTTGGTCCAGGCCCCGGGAAAAACATAAAAAAAAAAAATGTCCAGTAGTGATGAACTAAAAAAAACAAGGGAACACAAAAAATAGTGTTTTGCAACTTACCGCCAAACAAAACGAGGGGACGCTCAACAAAGGACACCAGGTGCGGCAAATCCGGGGCACAATCAGGCCATGGGGTCAGGGGCTAGGTGAGTCATAATCAAAACCCGGGATTAAAATCGTCGATCCCCAGAACCATGCTTCAAGAAATAAGAAAGCCGATATCCGCAGCTATTTCTGGCAAGGGGGTTGTCCCTTACTGACCTTCATCTACCCGAATCGGTTTTGATTGCAGCTCGGTTGGAAGCCGTGAAACTGGAGCGACTTTCTGTTCATGTGCGGCTGAAAAAAAAGAAGAAAGAAAAAGTCCGAGCGTAAAAAAAACCTTGCAGGCGGGGCGACCGCCATGTGAGCAAGGATCTAACGGACAAGGCGAATTCCTCAACTCCTTTCTGCTCGCCTTGCTGGGCTTGGCGACTCCGAGGTGAGGCGCCAGTAGCAAATCCTGCGACATGGGGCATCTCACTGTGGCATGTCTACCCGACCGACGTGGCGAGTTGTTGCCCCCTTGGGGGCCCCTTTGCTTGAAATCGCCAAATCGCCACCCAACTCACCACACGTTCGAAAATGCCAGGCACGGCTCTGAGGCTGCAGCACTGGTAGGACGAAGGCAATGTTCATGCAAAAGAAGGACCTCGGAGGAAAGCACACCCACACCGCTCGCTCCCCACGACACCCTCAGAGAGCTTTGTGGTGAGCACGTGGTGCAACTATAAGGACCGGGCCCTAGGAGGTTCAGAAGATATGCCTGAGTGGCCAAGCGCTTCGCCCAAAGCCAGGGCAACTGTACAACTCTGGGCGGTCCGTTTCCTGGTACGCAAAAAGCTTAATTAACTTGCGGGGTAAATGGGAAGCCCCACCACTAAACCAAGTAAAAACAACTAAACACCTACCCAGAACAGCACGATGCGCCAAGAACTCTATGTCCTCACCTCAACTTCATCGCTTTTTTTCAAGGCTCCCGCCATTTGGCTGGCAAAGTGAACCGCCAGCAGGGCGGAGGCCTCGGAACTCAAAACTCCGCTGCATCGAACCAACTTCGCGGCCGGCGCGGGGCGCTCGGCCGGCGCTGAGGCGCGAGCCAGGAGCACCACGGGCGTCACGAAGCCCGAGACCGCGTCGAACTCGGTGAAGCGGCTCCGCAGCGCGCCCTGAGCTCTCGCCATCTTTCGCCCGCGAGCGAGAGCTCGCTTTCTTCTGACTCTCTTCCAGTCATGCGGCCACAAATTGGAGACCGAAATGGACACGGTAAATGGAGCCAAAGACTAAAGCCCGCGGTTCCTAGCTCTTTCATTTTGAGCCACACCCATATAGACAGTCAGGCTGAATCTGGGCTGAAGCCTGTTTGCCCCTTTCGTTTTTTCGCCAGCCTTGATGACCGCAGTCAGTGGCGACAGCACCTCAGCTGTTTGCTCACAATACCTGCATCATGTGAGTCACGATCAAAACCCGGAATTAAAATGGTCTACCCAGAACCATGTAAAGAATTATGAAGGCGGCCGCAACTATTTCTGGCTGGGACTGTCCCTTACCAACCTTTATCTGCTCGGGTTTTGATTGTGGCATGTGTCAAACAGGCTTTTTTGTTCTACGAGCGAGCGCTCCCCGCTGGCGCCACAGAGCTAGCGGGGCATCCTTCGGTCTGCCTGACGGCACCGAAAGCTTTTCAACCCACACTTTGCCACGGGCGCACATAGCACACGTAGCACAGGCGCCCGCAGGCAATACAAACATGGCCATGGGTCAAAAGCCCGTACCCCCAGTGAACATCCCAATCCCCACTCAAATATACAAAAATGGGTGGTGCACCTACCCCAAAATTGTACTATTGGTTTTGACCCAGAGCCACATCTCTCTCGCCGTGCAAACGCCATGAGGAGGGGTCACGGCTGCAGAAAAGCCGTCAAACAGGCGTGGCACGTTTCTAAACGTTGCAGTCATTGGCAACATCTACACTACTGCTAGCCAGGCTTGCATATTCTCATGTCCAACTCCATTTTGTATTTGCTCGATTGAAAATTGACTGAAAAGCGGGCACTTGGCAAGTCGTGCAGTTGCAGGCACATTGCCGCATCTTAGCGTCTCAATGCCCTATCCGCAGCATATCGCACCTTCGCATCGCCTTGCTCAGCAAGCTCGCGGATGCGCGAGCTCACCTCCGTAGCCAAGAAACGCTTTTGGACAAGACTGAGTCGCAATCAAAACCTGGTACTCAAATGGTCTGCCCAGAACCATGTAAGATTAAGAAGGCGGATTTCCGCAGCTATTTATGGTTGGGAGTGTCCCTTAATTACTAACCTTCATCTAATTACCCGGGTTTTGAGCAAGTGGCTCTGAGTCCGGTCACAAGGCGTGCCTCCTCCCGCAACTCCAGCAGCGCTGTGCAGTCTGCCCCTGCGGCTGCAGCATCGCGCTGCAGCGCGTGCATCAGAGCGGAGAGGCCCTGGCGACAGTCGTCCCGTTGATGCTTCCCGGTGCCAACAGGACCGGTCACATATCCCTTTTCATTCGTCATGCATTTGCTGGCATGCAGTTTTTGGTCAGGGTCTCAGCAAAACAAAAACACTAGAGTTGCTCAGATGCTTGCTGCCATGCGCGCGAAAACAGATCACCGCAGGACCCTCCCCACCTCCACGCGGGCGACTGAGGCGCCGCCCCTGTCAGCCAACGCCACGCGGGCGGCCAAGCGAACCCGCGCCGAGTCTGAGAGCCGCCGCAGCCTGAAAATCAGAGCGTCCCGATGCCTACCACAGGGGTCTGTCCTTTTTTCCCTGTTGTTTTTCTTTCTTTCTTTTCGTTTTATCTATGGCATGCTGTTTGCGGTGGTTGACAAGGGAAACCAACAGGACACCCATCTTGGGGTCTTCCATCTTTCAAACAACCCCAGCCTGCGCCCACTATGGCCTTATTGGGGACCTACGCGGCTTTATGACTCTACGGACCATTTTGGCGCAGCCCTTCCAATCACTGACACCTTATTCACGTCGCGGGGCATGTCCACACGGGCGCGGACAGGGCCCTGCAGGGGCCGCGGCTGCAGGTGCAGCCAGGACACCTTGGAGCAGGCTCCAAGTTGGGAGCGACATGCGCTCTTTCAGCCACCAACCTTGCTTATGCCGAATCACACGGGAAGTTGCCCCCCCCCCCCCCCCCCCCCCGCATGCACAGGCACCCCACCATTCTCTCTTTTTGCACGCCGGAGTCGCGCAGTCGCTCCTTTTTACTCCCTGCCCGCAGCCCATGAAGAAGGCCTCGACTTCCCGCTCGCGCTGCTTGTGTTCCACGACTTCGCTGGGCACCCGCGGGATGACGAGGTGCACAACGGCAACCACCAGAACCTCGCCACAAACGCTGCCTCCATGGGAGCCTATATGGCTGTGGGTCAAAACCCTATACCCCTGGTGAACATCAAAAATTGGTGGCAAATGGATGTTCATCCACCCCAAAAAGGAGAAACCCACAGGCTATGCATGGCCATATGGCCACCAAACACATCCCATGAGAGACATGAGCCAACATGCCCAGATGCCAGTAGCAGCATGGCCGTGCTGAAGAAGGCCACGTGCATGCCTGCGCCCTGGCAGCCGGGAAATGATAGATGAACATGGGTTGCTGGGGATAGCTTCACGCCCCAAACGGCAGCAGGGGCCATTTTGGGAATCGCTGGACGCAAAAACTCGGCTTCCTTCGCTCGAGAGGACGTGTTCGTGGCGCTTTTCGCTCCTCCCCGAGGAGATCATCCACCAGGGAGGTGCGCCAGGTCACAATGGCCAGATTGAAGAGCCTCGGACTCGATTCCGATGGATCGATGCCTCCCTTCGGGAGCGGTTCGGTGCTATTCTTGGCGCAAAAGCTCACGTGGCTGGGCTTTGTTTGACGCCGAGTTTGGGCGGCTTCAACGGGGAAACCCAAAGGACAACTTCAGTTTTTTGGGGGGGGCCCTGAAAAGTGACTCAACCACATGCCCTTTGTCATTTGTAAACATTGCCGACTCAAGCCGCCCTTCTGGGAAACACAAGCAAATTCGGGAAGCTTCAGCCCCAATGCTTTGGTTTCTCCCTCATGATGGGGGGTCACAAAAAATGCCCTTCTTGTTCCCCCTGATCCAACAAAAAACAGGCTGGGCCACAGAAAAGGTGACGTCGATGACGAAACCAACTTTTGGAGGGCACCCTTTTGGTGCCTAGCCCCCTAAGTGGAAAGTTAAAGGGAACCAACCCTGGTTTCTGACTTTGATCATCCCCCAAAAACCGTCAACCTCACAACATTCCAGTTTGTCCTTGTAACAAAACCGGAACAAGCAAGGAACACATCTCAAGACCCCCAACCGCCCCCAGAAAAGAAAGAAAGAGGAAAACCCGACAAAAACCAGCAAACTCCCCGAGAAAAAGGAACACCGCCCACTTCTCACCGCCTTCTCGTTTCGATCGCGCGATGTGGGATGTGTTCGGCACGGAGGGGCGCGCCCACGTAGACGTAGGACTGGAAGATGGAGAGCCAGGCCTCCGGCAGGCCGTTGCAGGCCCTGGGCTTCGGCTGGCGCCGGTCCAGCAGCGCGAAGAGATCCATCTGGAACTCCACCAGGAGGTGCCTCGAGCGAGCGGATGAATTTGATTTTTTTTTGGGGGGGGGGGGGAAAAACGGGTGCCAGTGGATGACTCACTTTTTTTACGAATGTCTTCTGGAGTTTTTGGAACCAACGGGTGCCAGTGGATGACGGAGAACCACTTTTGAGGACCCCCCCCCATTATTTCATGAGGGGTTCCACTTTCTGACAAGAGAGACTTCAACCCAGGGATCGGGTCCGTTGTTTGGGGGTAGTGAGCGGCCTCTACTGAAGTGTTCTTTGTGGTGGCGGTATTCATATGGGGTGAAATTGGGGGTCAACATTGACCAAAGTCAAGCCAAGAGCAAAGAACCCAGGAAAACAACCGCGGCCATCATCAAAAAGTCCATCACCGCCACCAATCACTTGGCGACGCCTCATCGTAATACAAGACTGGAACTGGTGAAAGACTGTGCGAGTGACTGGTCAGGTGATTTTGAGGCAGAAAAAACGCTGTGGATGTATGAGGGTTGAGGCGTTTTACCAGCCCGGTGTTTAGCCCCAGCTCAACACAAGGCCCCCCATGTGCATCTAAACTGACATCTGCTTTCCGGGTTTGGAGGCAAGGCCTGGTTGGCCAGGCCGGACCCTGAAGCCACGGCTTAACTGCCAAATCAGCTCCAAGCCAACCGAAACCGACCCAAACCCAACGGCGGCCTAAATGAAGCCAAAAACACACCCTAAACAAGCCCCAAGCAACTCTCAACTGCCACCAAAACAAAGCCAATAGGCAGTTGCAGGTCCGAGCAAGGCTGATGATGCTGGGGATACTCCAGCCAAACAACCAAGCAACCAAGCAACCAACCAACCAACCAAACAAGCAAGCAAGCAAGCAAGCAAGCAAGCAAGCAAGCAAGCAAGCAAGCAGCCAGCCAGCCTGGACGAATAAAGAATCTTTGGCGCCATCTATGAGTTGCTTTGAAGGACCAGTCAATCCTCAAGAAACAACTGTCGAGCCCCCCTAGTTGCTAGGTTGTGTTGCCACAAACAACACTTGCCTCCAGAACTGTTCATCCAAAGCTGCGCCAGGAACAGAAGCGGGGCAAACGGGTAGATCACAGTGGTGAGAGACACTACCAGGAAATGCACCGAGAGGTCTGTAGCAGTGTCCAAGACGTCCCAGGGTTCCTGCATTCACAACAAGCAATCACGCGATCTACTTTGCCTGCTCACCTTTGAACCTTTGATGCAGTGTGCATGCGTGGTAAGCCATTGACAGTTCCGCAGTGATTGGATGCCTCTTCAATTCTCAACCGTCCGAGCAGAATGCAGGCCTGCTTGTCCAGCTGGCACTCACATGCGTAGGTCAGTTCTGCCGGCAAGCTGGATGGCCCTGGCAGAGCAGGTTGTGATGGTCAAGCACTCAATTGGGATGTGGGCACCGCCTAGCTTTAGGCTTACAACTCTCCGATCAATTCTGAAGATCCTTAAGATCTTCGCTGTATCCACAATTGAGTGACTCCTCGACCTGACTTGGACTCGCCGTTGCTGAACTCATGTGAGAGTTTTTCACAAATGTGTCGTTGGTATCATTTGGATACGCGTGTGTTGTTCCAAATGCAGGAGGAGTAAGTGCATGCCTGGAGTTTTTTGGGGGAAAGGGCCTATCGCTTTACAGGGTTTTCGCGCCCTCTCAGGTTATGACCTTGGGAGGTCCTTCTTGCAGGTGGAGGGGCCCCCACCCCACCCACCCCACACCCCACCCCACCCCCCCACACCACACCCCAAACCCCAACCCAACCCACCCCACCCCACCCCATCCCACCCCCCCCCCCCCCCCCCCCCCCCCCAAGTGTCGTCGCCTACGTCTGCGGCCAAATCCGTGTAGCTCCGATGGTACCGGGGCCGGCGAGGGCAGAGGCAGCGCCGGAGCCGGCTGCGGCCCACTCGGCGCCGGCCGTGCTCGTTGTCCGACATGGCCTGGGATATAAAAATCCAACAAACGCATGATTTGACGGGAGCATCAAAAAAAAAAGTCTTTGATGGGCTCCAAAAACTTCACATGAATCGGAAGAGCAGCCACCACCTGCTGGTGGTTGGAAGTATGGGATGAATACATTGATTCACTTAAGTTGGGTAAACAAAGAGTCCTTCTCTTCAAGGGCGGCTGATTTTGAATTGCCGGAGGGATGAGAAACAGTCCAAGTCTACCAACGCCTCTCTTCAAGCCCATGGGTTGCAACCAACGCCCGCTCCCTCCATCCCCAAGAACTCCCCGGCTTCAGCTTGGAGCGCCAAGTCCGTGAGCAGGTCCTCCGCAAAGTCCACGGCCAGCAGCGGGTACAGCCCGCGGGTGCAGAGGAAGCCGAAGAGCCGCGGCACGATCCATTTCAGCAAGTTGTGCAGGAAGATCTTGGAGACCTCAGCACTTAACCGCCACTTGGAGCATGGGAGGCGGCAAAACGGCCAAAGGGCTCACAGGATTATGTTGGACACCTGAGGCGTTCAGCTCTTGGGAACCGCCCAAATCGCAGGAAAACGGCACAGCTCTCAACAGGAAGATGTTGGACACCTGATGTCGTCACAACCGGTATGATGGTCGATCCCCAACAGCCATGTAAGAAATGATCACAAGGCGACGGAGGCACCAATTCATGCCTGGGGTTATCCCTCAGTAACGTGCCCCTACCCGAATCGGTTTTCCTTGTGGCTCACCTCAGCTCTTGGGTCTTCGAGCCGCAACTTTCGAGAGAAAGGTTTCGAGTCGAAGAACGTCAACTCCGGTAGCAAAACAGCACAGGTCTCAATTCACGCAAACCTTGCGCGCAAGGGAAAGAGCTTGCCGTCTCAAGCGGAACAATCTGCAAAAACAGCAGCTTAAGGCCCCAGTCAGGGTCCTACCTTTCCCTTAAGCCTACACCCCTAATCAACTGCAAGATCATCTGGGTCATAGTTAAGTCAGCCAAAACCATGTAGGAGGGACCGGCGGCGCCTACTACGCTTGGGACTCCCCCCCACCCCTCCAAGCTTCATCAACTATAACTTTGATTGTGGTTCATCTGCAATACGGTCGCTTTATTGATTTTGAGGGGATCCTTTCAGGTTGATTCACGACCGCTTTTTTTTCCCCTCTCGGTGTAGGGGTCACGGACTCCGTTCGCAGCACGAAATTTCACAAACCGTTGTTGGCATTTTATTCTGGGAAATCGAATCCGAAAGCGTTAGGTTTCAGAACGGTGGACTTCGCGAGCTCCGCAGATTTCGTGAAACCATCCACATGCTGCGACCACCACCCACCTCTGTTTTTGCTTTTTACTTGGTCCCGAATCAACCTGAAAGGGTTCCCTTTACTACGGTGGGGAAACCGGCCCGAAATCATTCCCAAAAAGCGCCAAATGCCAAAATCATGCCTAAATTCTTTCATCATTCCCCACAAAAATTCGGACCCCTCCGGTGCGGAAACCGCCCGGGCGCCAGCCATCCGGCGATGAACTGCCGGGTGTGGCGCACCACGGCCTCCCCCCGGATCTCCGCGAAGCTCAGCACCTGAAAATCGGGGAGCGCTTCGCTCGTCTTTTAGCTTGGAATCCCTCTTCCCCCCCCCCCCCCGCAAGAAAAAGGTAGCCTCCCCCCAGAACATGGAAGCTCCCGAACGGACCCCGAAATGGAAGACATGACCCATTTACAAAGGCCTTCTGGGAGCTTCCATGATAGTTTGAGGGAGTGTGGCTGTTCTTTCCAATTTCAAACCCCCCCCCCCCTCCCCCCCTCAAAGAAAAATGGGTGTGGCCTTTGACAAGGCACACCCAAATGAGGCGGGGGAAGCAAGCAAACAAGGGCCTCGGGTTGTCTCTCCCGAAGAATAGGTTGGTGCTGTGAAGGTGCTCAATTCTTTAGAATCTGACATGCTGGCAATCTGGTCAAGCCGGCCACAGTTCGCACATGACAGAGACAGCATGCTGAGATATGCTCATGAGTCTGGGTCAGCAATGGTGCTTTCTGGTTGTGTGCCAAGTGTCTGGCAGTGATGAGTATACAGGCGTTCCCTTTACACCAAGACTTCACAGCGGAGTCATATAACAAAACGATTATGTCCTCGCCAAAGCTTTGTTTCTCCTCATGTTCATTTCCCTTCCTCGCCATCCTGCCTGGTGGTTGCTGCGAATGACCTGGTCGCAGCACTCCTGAAGCCGCTGCGCACTGACGGGCCATCACTCCCAGCTCGCTCGCTATCTTGCTGCTGCGATAAGTAGAAAAAATGTGGGAATGGTCCCAGGCTTTGGTCCCCTCAAAGGAAACCACCAGTTCTCATTGGTGGGAATGAACCCAGCTTCTGGTCTCCAAACAAAACAAACCACTTGGCCGGAGTGTTTCGGGGATCTCATTCGCATCTCTCGCACGATGTCCCTCCTGGTCCCAGAAGGCGCAGTGCTCGATGTCCAGCCTCTGGCGCACCGCGGCATCTCCATACGCGCAGGGCCACAGGAAGGGCCGGATGAACAGCAAATGCATCGTGGCCCAACCTACGCGGCAGAAGCCAAGGCTTCTTTGCTGCGGCTCGGTCAGTACCAACCAGCCAATTCGGGAATTCTCAAAAAATGGCCGATCCCCAGAAACCCCGTAAAGAACCCAAAGCGGCGGCGTTATGGCGGCACCCATGGCTTTGGAGCAACACAAACCAAGCCGATGGGCAACCCGGGTTTGCCCAAAAGCCCTGTCTTGCCCTCAAAGCCACATTGCACGATGACCGTCAAGGCCCACTTCTTCACCAGGATGGACGTCTCCCAGGAACTCGGTGCAACCGAAAAGAGAGCAAAACCGTGACCTCTCCTTTCAGCCTTCTCATGGGTATGTGTTCCCATTTGGTGCTTGAAGTCTCATCTGGTCGTTCCGTGCCTGGTTTCAATGCCCATGGGTCAAAATCCAAATCGTAACCCCAGTGAACATCCCAATCCCCACTAAGATAGGTTCTAAACTGGTGCACCTACCAACCAAAATGGGATCCCAAAACAGTTTTGACCCACAGCAATCCCTACTATGGATGGACGAAATCCTGCACCACCTAAGAAACCCTGGAATGATGATTCCACTGTCAATACCGACAAACCATGAAATCCCATGGTTTCAATTTGGGTTTCCATCCACAGATTTCGTTCCCATAAGGTGGTTGGGCCATTCCCCACATGACATAAACCACCATTTTTCGGGTAAGCTCGTGTGAGGTCGTCATAATTCACCCAGATCTCAATCCCGGTGCCGAGCAGCTCCTCCTCCCGGTGATTCTCCGCCTCCGTGAGGCAGTGAGCCACGATGCGGAAGAGGTGGTAGAGCAGCACACTCGACTCGGATGCGCGCGGAATACGCGTTCCAAGACGCGTTGTGTGAGGCCATGGTTGCGAAATCTGCTCCACTGCTGAACCTTTAACTTTTAGTGGTTTGATGGAAAACCCATTTGTTGGCAAAAAGTGAACAATTCCTGACATCCAAGCAAAATGCACCAAAGAGGTTGTGATGTCATGTTTGTTTTTGGAAATTGGTTTCAGCGGCGAGGTACTTTTCACGGCATTCGCAGTTGACGATCATTCACTCACTTTCCTCACTTTGAAGGCTTTTGCCCAAGGTCGAAAAAGGGACGAGTCTGGTGAATTTCAGAGGCATGCCCAGTACTCAGCCGAACGAACATGAACGAAACGCCATTCCTGTTCAGAATGCTGACTGCACCCTGAACATTCAAAACCAAACTGTCAAAAGGACCTCCCCAATCCCAAGAAGAATCCACTCTGAGGGCCACTAGCCCCGAGACGCCCGCCCTCTCCCCCCCCCTTTTTGCCAGAGTGCCACCGAGAACACGGCGCCCAGCGAGGCGTAGTCCTCCGTCGCCACCTGCACCTGGTCGTTGCGTAGGAAGATGGCCCCCAGCACCGTGAAGACCAAGGCCCAGATGCAGAGGAAGCAGAGGTTCACCTCAGCTCTCTCTGAAAAAAAACAAGAAACGTCGCCTTTTCATGTGTTTTTTCTTTCCGGGAAACCACAAGGACCACCGAAGTTGGATTTTTCTAGGGACACCAACAAAAACCACCTGTTTTGGGGGTACTTGTTCGTTATCGGTAAGAAAAATAAAACTGTAGGCCTTGAGAATGGTCCCATCCAATGCTTGAATAAGGTATACTTACTTGGCTTACTCTACTAGCACGAAAAACAACTTATTGCAGGACTAGCACCTTCTGAGGTAGAAAGTTTACTTTAAATAACATTTCTTTTCACTCTTTTTTACCCACCCACCTGAGATGAATCGAACATGAGACGGTTGGGCCATTTTCTGAAACAGAAAGAGTTGTTTCTCCTGAATGGCATATGTGTTTGTGGAAGCCAAGAATTCAACTCCTGCTTGACCGTGAAACTGGACAGGTATTTCTACCTAAAGGGACATCAACAAGAATACGCTGCTTCCCGTCTTCACACACAAATATACGCAACCACGTGTAAAGGCGTATATCACGGCAGTTCACCTCCAAAGATGAATGATGCGGCCTGAATTACGTCCTAACATGTGATTTGGTTGTGATTTTGAATCACCTTTAATATGCTGCCCTTTGCTATTTGAAGCTGTCTGCAAGATGAGACCGGCATCAAAAGAACACCTCCCTTCATGGTGCTGGCTAGCGGCTGCAATGACGCGCGCCTGGAACAAGCGCCTGCCGTCACACAAGAGTACAACTGCGCCTTCCAGAGTTCTCGCCAGACATGGCAATAATGTCTTCAACTCTGTTGGCTCGTGGTATTATATGACGGGTGTGTCCTTTCTTAGGGGACCCCCCAAAATCATGTTGGAGGAACCAACAGAGGGTTCCCGAAAAGAAGTCAGACCCAAATGTTGCCCGGCTTGAGCACCTGCCTCCGGTTGTGCGAATCAAATAGCAAATCACGTTTCGGCCCGGTCAACTGCCAGAAAGCCCCATGCGACCATCGCCTACCCGATATACCTGGCTGGGGTACCATCTTTTGCACCAGGTGGACTGCAACCCATGGTTGCTGTCACAAAAGTGTTTTGTTTCAATCAAGTTGTGTTCGTGTGTGTGTGTGTGTGTGTCAAAATAGGGACCCCGACGAATGCTGTTTCCCCTTTGGCTCCGCTTCAAACCAAGGTGGAAAGGACACCCTCAACACGCACGCACACACATATAAAGAGGAACCTTGTAAGTCCACCAGTCTACCGCTTCTGCCACTGGTGTAACACATGAGTTTGGCACAAATCCCCAGGCGGCTGGTGTGTGACGGAGGCGACAGACTTGTGACTTTGGCACGTCAAACAAATCCGTGAAGCATCGCCAAAGCGGCCCAGCAAGTCTCTGAAAACCACCCATTGGTTGCTGTTGACCCCGAAAGCTTAACTTGTGGGTCCAATGGACCATCAAAGTGTCCAAGCCCCAGGTGTCCCCCACACCCCCACCACCCCACCAACCCCCACAAACTCCACAAAACCCCTACCAACCCCACCCGCAACCCCAACCCCCACCCCCCACCAACCCCCAACCCCCACCACCAACCCACCCACCAACTCACCCCCACCCCCAGCGCCCCTCTCCGGCCCCCCCCCCCCCAGCCCAGCCGCCTGTTGCGGTGCACCTGCACCAGGCGCCCGTCCACGCGGCTCACCGCCAGCCGCCCGCGGAAGCTCGGCCGCGAAAACGTGGGCCGCAGCGGCCGGCAGCCCCACTGCCGCGCCAGGCGCCGCTCCTGCCGCGCGGCGAGCCGCGGCGCGCGGGTCTGTTTAACCTTGATCTACAAAAAAAAAACGTCAAAACAAAATCTGCATTGAACGACGCAAAGTAGGCTTTTACAATGCTGTCAACAAAAATCAAGAGAAGCAATATTATTCTAAAAGAACCAGCATGTTGCATCTGAGACAGTCTCAAAGAAACCGGTTCCTTTGAGAACAAACATGGCAAACAAATGCGACAAGCGCACTTGTGAGTCTTGCACGGTTGCTCCTGGCGGTGCCACGACTCAATGACGCATTGCCCCCAGACAGTGGTGGTGAGACCCACAAGGAGTGACCTGGGTTTTGCATTCAATGGCAATACTTGCAGAAGAAAAACAAAAAGAAGCAAAAAGAAACACCAGCCCCACCTGAGTTGTCCATAAAAAAGCATTTCCCGGTAGCGCCTTCGCCTTTTCGCCAAAACTCTCGCGTCCGTCTGAGTCCGCTGCCACAGGGGCCAGCGGCTCCGGGAGGCCTCCGCGTCGGTGATCTCCGAGACCATCTCGTCCACGAGGTACATGACCGTCGCCTTGTCCTGGCCACGCTGCCCTTCTGCCCGGCTGTCGGCCGGCTGTCGGCCGGCAAGGCCACGCTTAGAAACCAAAACGGAAGGAGAAAAGCTTCGCGAGATCCGCTGCGAGCGCAACATCGTGCGGAAAGGCTGGTTTCTGAGTTCCCCAACGTGAATACCAACAAACGGCGGTGGGCAAATTTTGGGTACCCAAAATGGAACCCTGGGAAATGGAACCCGTGACTAAAACAGGTAGTCCATATCCTGGTGGTTTAATTTTGACCCACACCCGAACAATCAGGGTTCTACCTTTTGACTACCCTCAAAAAGAGCTAAATCCAGGGTGGTTGATTTCCCTAAAAGCAAAACCCCTGGGTTTAAGCCTACCTTGGGGTAGTCAAAAAGTAGAACCCTGCCAACAAACCATGGTTTTCGCATGGCTTCGGATGTCGTCCATCTGCCCCAGCGTCCTCAGCCTCCGTGTTCATGGCGCGAACCAAATGCTGCGCCCAGTCGACGCTGTAGACCGCCAGCAAGGGCGCGAGCAGCACCGTGAGCGCGAAGCCGTAGCTGAAGAGGTGCTGCAGAAAGGCGAAGTAGAAGCCTTGCCGCAACCAAAATCTAACGCAAAGTTCCCCTTTTTGACTAGGGTAGACGTAAACTTAGGTTTTTGTTTCTTTTGGGAAGAATGAACCACCGGGTTTAAGCCTACCCTGGTCGAAAAGTAGAACCCCGAACCCACGGCAAAGTTTCCGCGGTGTTTGTTGGGAAGCGAGCCGACGATTGGCGTCTGAGGAGCCAATCTGTTGCCCGAAGTAGAGCTGCAGCAACGTCGGCAGGTTTTTGTCCTCGAGTCGGTTGAGAGATACCCTCCAATGGCATAGGCGACGAATGAAGAATGGAAACCGCAGGATTCATGGAAACATAAACCAAGATGTCCAAGGTGTGCACTTCAATGAATGCACCTTATACAAGTCTATGTAATATCAATGTGGCGCATTGAGTTCTTCCAGTTGTCGTGCCTGGCAGAGGGAAGGAATACAGTCGAACCCCTGGACAATGCAACCCAATAAAGTTTGCCCAGAGAATATCTATCAAAAAATGATAAGCCTGAGCAATCTGATTCTGCCTCTCGCTTCCGAGAGTCTACCACCCCAGACAGCAGCCCGCTTTGGAACAGCGCCGAGGCTGGGCGGCCAAACTTCAGCCGCAGGTTCTGGTACGCCTGATCCCGAGGGTCCTGGGACTCTCGTTATGTCGATGGTCAGCACCTCTCGGTATGTACTAAAATAGACCCAGAGCCATGCTTCAAGAACTAAAAAGGCAGCTTTGTGGTGCCCATATACGGCAAGGGGATTACCCAGGCGGCTTTATGGCACCCGTTTATTTATGGCAAGGGGAGTACTCCCCTTACTACTCTACCGTCTACCCGGTTTGCCGTTTTGAGTGTGGCTCTACTTGCGAGCACTCGACAAGGCCGCGGTCCTGCATGAGGAAGTAGAGGGAGAACGCCTTCGGGAACTCCCCGAGGTTGTCCAACAGGCTCAGGGTGTTCGCGGCGCGGCGTGCGCCGAAGTTCCGGAAGGTGCGCCGCAGGCAGTTGCAGCACTTGGGCTTCTTCCACTGGTCCAGCTTGAAGCCGGGACCCATGTGGCCCATGGCACCAGGCAGATCCTTGGAGGACTGGCAAAAAGCGGAGCCATGAGAGAGGGAGCCGGTCACTTGTTTCGGAGCTGGCTCTGAAAGGTCACCCAAAATTGGGGCAGTGACAAGCTCTTCCGAGTTGATCTCTACCACCACAACCTCGAACACGTGACTAACACTCGTGTACATATACATACATATAACTTTGGGGCTGTTCGTGAGTAATGCAGCCCCCCACCCAAGCGAAGCCTTGGCCCAGGCTCGTCGCCGATCAGCGTCAACAGCATCCTGAGCCGCTCGGACGGCGGCAGGATGGTGGGCATCGCGGCCACGGAGGGGTCCGACCCCTCAGTGGACACCAGCGGCACGTGCCGGAAGACGCGGCTGGGGATGCCGGGGAAGAAGCGCATGTGCAGGCCCTCCCAGACATCCTCCAAGGCCTGGCCGAGAAGCAAAACCCGCCCCAGCGAGCAAACTGCTTCAAAGCCTTGTGTTGAAGAGGAGCTCTGCATTAGGTGTTCTCTTCACTGGATTCTGGATTCTGGTGCTCAAGTCAGAATTCAAAGGTCTCCAACACTACTCCTTCTTCATTGTAACTGGAGCTCAGGAACCTGAAGTCATAAGATCCTTCACCCAACCGAAGAACGACTTTCCTGCCCTCACAGTCCTTGACCTTTCCAGTCCTTGTCACGCCACTCATCTTGGCCATGGGTCAAAATCCAAATCGTACCCCTGGTGAACATCCCAGTCCAACCACTAAAATCCCGACTAAGATGGGTGGTGAGTGAATTCACCACCTACCCACCAAACTGGGACCCCAAAACGGTTTTGACCACCACAGCCATATGAGTCACAATGAAAACCGACAAAAGATGGTGAACCCAGAACCGGAAGCTTCTCCTTCGCGCCACGCGTCCCTCGGGTCCCTCGAGTCCCCCGTCTTCTCGCGCCTCCGGAACCTGGGCGAGCTCGCCCATGCGGGAGTCGAAGGACTCGCAGGTGGTCAGCTCCCGCAAGTTGAGGCCCTGGCAGCGCTTGGCCAGCGGCATGCCCAGCTCCAGCGCGTACTTCTGGGCCCGCCAGGGGTCCAGCTCCAGGTCCTCGCGCGGATTTCGGCGCTCTCCAGTAGGACAGAACAACGGCGCCTGGGGGTGGCGGTTACTTCCATGTGCGTTTTTTTTGCCCCCCCCTCCCCCGAAGAAAAAAAACAAAAAAGTAATTTCCAGTAGTGATAGAAGGGAAAATATAAAGTATTCTTAAGCAAGTGGAAGCTTGGGACTTGAGTGGAGTGAAGAAGCGGAGTTGTGTTCAAACATGTCTTTTGTGAAGATACAGAAGTGTGTGAGTTGGTTAACAGACACCACCGGTGGCGGGATTCCCGAAGCAAGAAAAAGGTTCGCAGCTGAGGCTCAAGAGGAGAAAAGGTCAGGTTCGCTTTGGCCGTGGTCTCCGGCAGGCGGACCATACCTTGGCTGAAACAGAGTTGCACAACTTTAGTGGAGAGCGGACCAGCAACAGCGGATGGGTGGGTGGATGAACTTCGAGCTCTTTTTGTTCGGAAACTGCGAACAGTCTGCGTTTATATATCCCACCTTGGAAGACTTTGAAGGTCATGCCATGATCAAGACTCATCCAAACTCCCTTTAGCGGATTCCTTTCACAGAAACCCTTGCAGTTGTGAATGATGACTGTCCTGGTAAACTTCAAGTAAACCACCGGGTCAGTTTGTATCAACCACCGGGTCCCAGGTCTGCAACTTCTCTGACGAAGGGCCAACCAGTGCACGCTAAAGGCCTCTCCAAAGGATCAAAGGCGGACAGCTCGAGACACCCATCCTTCTCAACCAGCTAAGAGCAAAGCGGGTCGAGGGAAGGAGAAGGAGAAGGGGGAAAGAGGGGACCAAAACTCAGTTGCTTTCTGCTCCCCTGCTAAAAGCTTAGCTTTGGGTGGCTCAATGGAAAACCCATTTGGCAAAAAGTTAAGAGGGAGAAGTGGAGAGAAGAGCGAAGGCTCGTGACCGTCGCACTTCGATCCCAGGCGCAAAAGATGAACTCGCCGTTCAGCGACCCCCCCAGGCGGTAGGCGAGCCCCGCCTCATTCAGCCGCCCCAGCAGCTCCCGGAGCGGCGCGCGGCGCCGTTCCCCGGGGACCTCAGCGTCGAGCACCGGTGCTGAGGCCGGCCATGTGCGGCCAAGCTGTGCAGATCTGAAAACACGGCGCAAGCAAGCCACAAGACGTCTTTGAGTTTCTCATTCGGAGCGCAAAACCAAGGGAAATTGCGAGAAAAACATGTTGCCACGTACCCTCCTGTCTAACATGGAACCTGACTAAGGGGTCCCGGAAGACGATTTTCCATTTTCCTTAAAAAAAGGACCCTCGTTGGAAACCATGCCAGTGGACGGGGGGGGGGGGGGTACTGCAAACAAGAAGCCAAGAAGCCGAAAAGCCAGAAGCGAGAAGAAAACAACTTTAAACATACCCCTCCCTGCAAAATGTCACCCAGAGAAAAAAAGGGCTTGGGCTGGGCTCTCTCTGAGTGCTCCGTGCGAGTCGCGAGCTGCGTCTCCACCAGCGTCCAGGAAACCTCCGAGTCCTCACATGCAACGCCGGCGCCATTGGGGGGCAGCCGGACCTTCCGCTTCAAAACCCCTCTGGATGTCAAATGATGGCATGAGAAGCGTCCATGTTGATAAATCCATGAAGAATCTCACTTGAGAACCATAAGCCTTGTATTTTAAACTCCGGAAAAAAATGGAACTGCTTGCTTCAACTCGACTCTTCCGACTCACTCATCGACTCCCTCGAAACCGTCCGATCACGAACTTTCCTCCTTGTCGATCCTCAGCTGCAGAGCCCCGGTCAACGGGTCCCGCGCTTCGAAGACCAACACCAGCGCCGGGCCCCAGTCGCAGTCCGGGGACTCACGCGACACCTCCAAGTCCTCGTCCACATCCGCGGAGTCCTCGCATGGATGCGACATCCATCCACAGCAGCACCTAAGAAACCCCTGAATCACTCGATTCACCTGGAAATACCAACAATCATTGGTTGTTCATAGTTTCTTTAGGTGGCGCAGGATTTCGTCCATGCACAGTAGCTCAACCCCATTTCGCCCGAGCATGTACTGTTTCCAGCCAGGAGACACCCATTTGTCATTGTGCAGTCCTGAAGAATGCCCCTCTTTACATTTGCATCATGCACGTTCTCATAAGCAGTCAGCGACCCAGACGGCCGCGACCCAGACGGCCTCAAGTATCCAATGAGACCAAGGTGCTCCCGGGCTCAGCAGGCGTCGGGGGCAGCGGATCCCGAGCAGCGCCAGCACCGCAACTCCCACCAGCAAGCCCCGAGGGGCAAAGATGAAGAAGGTGGCGGCAGCTCCTGACGTGAGTGCTCGTCCATAGTGATGCCGTGGGACCGCCAGAGCCAAAAAGAAAAGCAAACCTGACCTGGGAGTGGTGGCTTCTCAGCACCAATTAGGAGACCGATGAGGGGGAAAGGCATCGCCCGTTTCCCTGAGCCTTTGGACGCCATTCCCTTTGTGCAACGCCACGTGCGGCTCCTAGCAGCAGCAGCCATCGCTGTAGCTCGGCACCATCCCGCTTTGGCATCGCCCATTTCACGGCAAGCCTTTATCTTCCATATCTTTGATGGATGCACAAGAGACCAAGGACATGAAGCGAGGTGAACATGGGTTCGGCTCTTCGGCCAGCAGCCACATCTCTGGAGTCAGGTGCTTTCACAGCGACAAATGCGTTGCCACACTTTCGGACATGTGCACCTTCGCTGGGCATGGATCTATGGGCCGAGGCGGCTGAGGCAAGCAGAATGGGCTGAGGCTCTCCAAATCTGCCCTGGGCCCTGGGCCAAGTAGGGCACAATGCCTGGACTCAGCCAGGACAGCACGTCCATGAACTTACCTGGGCTGATGGCTCGTGAAAGCCCTCGCACAGCAAAGGGAAAAGGGAAGGCATCGCCCGGATATCTCAACAAGTGCTCTCATTCCCTCACATGGGCAGGAACATGCCGATGCCTATCGGGGGGGTGGGGGGCAAGTAGCGCAGGACCAGAATACCGCCACAGAAGCCACCATTGCAAACCATCAACTCTTCGACCATGCACCAGCGCCGCGCTTTCTTCTTCTTCTTCTTCTTCTTCTTCTTCTTCTTCTTCTTCTTCTTCTTCTTCCTGTTTTTTTTTTTTTTTTATCGCTTTCTAGCTTCATACTTGGAAGCCAAATCCGCTCACTACTCACGCTTCGGCTTTGGCGAAGTCCTGCACCAGCATCTTCGCGGTGATGGGGTGGTAGCTCGGCTTCGCACGCTCGAAGGCCTCTTTGGCCCTGGGCAGCAGACCGGGCGCCGCCATCAGCGCGCGGTAGAGGGGCCGGGTGAACTTCATGCGGCCCACCTGGAGTCATCAAAACCGATTCGGCAGTAGAATGGTCTTAATTCTAGGGGACCTTCCAATTCCATTCTTTCTAGGGATCCTTCTTTCAAGAAAACCTCCGGAATCCCAGGGAAAACGGCCAGTGTTTGAAAAGAACGATGGTTAAAAAGCATGGGGAATCAACCCCTGCAGTAATCCCAGAACCATGCTTCAAGAACTAGGAAGGCGGAGATCCGCAGCTACTTATGGCCATGGGTCAAAATCCGAATCGTACCCCAGTGAACCTCCCGATCCCCAGAACCATGCTTCAAGAACTAAGGCGGCCAAGTGCTTCCGAAACAGTCGCTCGGGAGGTGAGGGGTTGGGGAATGAAGCCCTGGCTCTCGCAGCTATGGCCAGGGGGAAGGCGGAAATCCGCAGAATCTAACCCCCAGGGGAACCTCCCAATCCAACCGCTAAAATTTGGTTCTAGACCAGGCATTTGTGGCCAGGGGATTCTCCCTGACAAAAAGCTTCATCTGATGTCCGGATTTATATAAACCCCTGTTTATTGGTATGGGGGTGTCCCCGGCTTTCGTGGGGATTCAGACCACTTTTGGAGGGGAACACCCCCATATGGCCGTGGCTCAATAAAAACCGGTACCGAAATGGAGGAAGCATGGAAACCAAAGCCTGCGGTTTGCCCCTGTTTCATATTGAGTAAACCACACCCATATTAAAAGGTCAACATTACCACCTCCTGCCCACCTCCTGCGCCCACCTCCTGCGCACCACCTCCTGGTTTTCATAGCCCCACCTCCTGCGCCATCTGGATGGCCGCCTCGGCCCTGGAGTCGTCCCCGCAGGCCAGCGCCAGCTTCAGCCAGCGGAAGCGTAGCTCCGCGTTCTTCGTCCGGTCGAAGCCGTAGGCCGCGCTCCAGCCGTCCAGGCGGCCCCGCATCTCGGACCTCACCTGCGGCGGGAAGGAAACCCGGTACCAAAAAATGGAGCACATACATGAATGGTACAAGAATGGTCGATTTTCCCAGGACCATGCAAAGAAAATGAAACGGAAAAGGCGGAGATCCGCAAGCAAGTGAACGTTGTCCCTTCTACAAACTGGCTCAGGACCATGCAAAGAAAAAGAAATGGAAAAGGCGGATGAGATCTGCCTTTTCCAACAAATTAATTATGGCAAGGGGATTGATTGTCCCTGACCTTCCAATTCCCCGACTCGGTGTTGCTTGTGACTCACCTGGGCATCGCCAGATTTCACGTGATCCGCGAGGCGCTCCAGCAGCAGCTCGGTCTGCGCGGGGAACCAGCCCTCCAGATCGGCCGCCGCCCCCTCGTAGCCACCGATCAGAGAGGAGGAGAGGAGGTCCACCTTTTCGGCCAGAACAGAGTGGACAACTGGCATCTCAGGCATTCCACATCCGTAAAACCACCTCTGCCAATCCACATTCTGCACCGCCGGGTCACCGGAGAAATGCTTCATGAAGAAAGACTTGAAGTCATCCTGATCTAGGCATTCTCCAGCAAAGCGCTCAACGTGAGCTTTGAGATAGGCTTCGAAGCGGTCCTTCCCCACTAACTTCTCAAGATGCAGTAAAAGCGATGCACCTTTCATATAAGGCACTCGGCTGAAGGCATCATCTGGATCCACTCCCTTCAACTGGGGGCAGAGCTTCGTGAACTCGTGGCCCGGACCAAAGTGTGCCACATCTCCCGCCAGCTCCACCATGGCTTGCCTCACCAGCAGCTGCTCGTAGTCTGGGCCATTGATGGTTCCCATGATCCGGTGCTCCCCGAACTTGGTAAAGCCCTCGTTCCTTGAAGATGCAACGACCCCTCCGCAAAAAGTTGACCACTTCTTGTGGGTTTCATGGAAAACCCCATGGATTTCAGCCAAAAAGCAAAGAAAAAAAAGTCTAAAGATCCAAGCCAATGGCAATCAAGGCTCAGCCAGAAGCATTCCCAGCTCCGGTTGGTGCAGAGATTCCCGAACCAGCTGTGCGTCACCTCGTGGGCCACGGTGGCCGCAAGGGACTTGTCCCCCGCCAAGAGCGTGGGAGTGACGAAGGTGAGGCACGGGTTTTCCATGCCGCCGTAGGGAAACGAGGGCGGCAGCACCAGGAGGTCGTAGATGCCCCAGAAGTACTCACCCCAGAGCTTCTCTCCGATGCTCAAGAACTTCTCGGTATCCGTAAACTCGAAGGCACACGCCTCGATCGCTTCTGGCTCACTCCAAACGTGGCTGCGCGGACCGATTCGTCGCGCGACGAGGTTGCCACAGGCAATGGCCAAGAGGTACGAGGGGATGGGAACCTTCTGGGTGAAGGAGAAGCAGCGCTTGCCCTCTGCCTCTTTAGGTTCCGCATCATCCGGCACAGCTGACATCAAAGCGGTCAGCGGAGCAGGCACTGTTAGCTTGGCCGTGTACCGGCTCTTGACACCTGGCGTGTCTTGGCACGGCATGAGGCACCGCGCATGGATGGCCTGACACTGGGTGAACAAGTAGGGGTGCTGCTTCCCCTGGGTCTGCTGCGGCGATAGGAACTGTATGGCCACGGCATCCGGCGCCGTGGAGTAGGCGATGCGCACCACCGCGCTGTCTCCAGCGTCCAGAGCTTTTCCCAGCTGCACGTCCAGTGCCTCACCCAGCGCCTCGGATCTTCGACCCTTGCTACCGACGTCGAAGTCGAGCGCCGCGCCGTCCGCGCCCGTGACCTTGGTGATGCTCAGGGATCGGCTGTCCAGCACCACGTGGCTCACGCCCTCCCGCACAGCACGCAGCGTCAACTCGATGGAGCCTTCCAGGATGCCTTTGGCAAAGCTGATCTCGTGGTCAAGCGCGTAGCTCTCCACCACGATCTCATCGAAGTTGCTGTAGCTGCTGGCATCTGGATACGGCCAGGGGGCCGTGAGAGTCACCGCTAATCTGGCCACGCTCTGGCTGCCGACCTCGGGGTAACCCGTCTCAACGCGCGTGATGCTGGCCAGGCCCTGCTTCTGGATCGCATTCGCCGTCTCGGCGGCAGTGGCGGCGGCAGGCCCCGTGCCACTCAACGTGATCGACGGCACCGGCGCCTTGTCATCGGTTCCACGGAGAAAGGTCGCGGCCGCCCGCGTGTAGAAGCCAGTGCCTTTCTTCGAAGTGACCTTTAACTCTGTCATGCGGCAAAAGCTTCTGCCTTTGTCATTTCAGCCAAAATGACTGCAGGTTCCTGGCGGTTGAGGTCTAATCAATGGCAGAGGACAAAGATTGTCCTCACATGAGAATTCTTCACTGGTTGGCGCTGACACTTCCCTTGCCTTTTCTTCACCAAGCTGCTGTAGTGACCCTTCGGCACCTCCACTGCATCGATATGCCGCATAACCTACGCTGCGTGCGGAGCGCAGAGGATTAGTGCCTCTCTCGCATCTAATGCAACACGTATAGCAAGCTGGAGCGAAGCCTGCCCAAAGACTTCGGCAAGTAACTGATCTGGCCTATGGTCATGGTTCCCTGAACAGGAATCATTTTCATCAAGGATCCCGCTCCCTGGTAAACAACATCCCAAGGGCAACCCAAATACTAACCATGGCACCTCATGGCCATGGGTCAAAAGCCCGTACCCCCAGTGAACATCCCAATCCCAACTAAAATAGGCTCTAAAATGGGTGGTGAATTCATCTACCCACCAAAATGGGATCCCATGGGTTTTGACCACCACAGCCATATGGGTGTGGCTCAAAACTAAACAGGAGGGGCAAACCGCAGCTTTTGGTCCATGTTTCCACTGAACAGGGCAACCCATTTTGGTACCGGTTTTTGAGCCATAGCCATATGCCGTCTGGTCTCTTCGTCCCTTCGTCGCGAGTCGCCGGCCTGCTGCCGCAGGGCCGCCTTCAGGTGAGGCAGCTCCGCCTGCACCGCGGCCAGGTCCTCCCGGAGCTGGAAGAGCAGGTCCTAAGTCCACGGGGGTCCCCCCGCGCCTGGTGCTCGATGTATCGGGCACCAGATGCAAGATGCCAGGGAGACGTCGAAACCGCCGAGGTAACCTGTTTTTCACCTTGGAACCTTCTTTTCACCTTGACCCTCTTTTTTTCCCTTGGAACCTCTTTTTCTCACCTCGGAACCAAGGGCAAAAACGGGAGAAGTATATGGAGCTTGCGTAAAAAGAGTCCGGGAGCCAGGGAAACTGTGCAGAACAAAGGCTGAAACCAAGGGAGAACACCAAGTTCTATCAAACAAAACACTCGTCAAATAGACTAGTTTAGTGGCTTGGCAGAGCAAACACTGAGTGCAGTAAGGCATGGCATCGATTCCTGAACCCCAATTCTGGCCCAGAAGAGTTCAATTTCTTGCAGAGGACTCTAGAATTCGGCTGAGTTAAGGACATGTCGCCGCTTTTTCGGGGGACCTAGGTGACCATGGCGCTCTCTCAAAACATGCGGGAACCTTTCAAGCCCGGAATTTTGTGGGCATCGGGCTGACGCCCTCTGCGCCCTCAGCGCTCCTCCGCGGCCTCGGGCACCTGGCTGAAAGCAAACAAAACCAGAACCAGAAAGTCAGGGCCAGGCGACCAACATCCAGAAGCAAACGCCAGCACATGTAAAACCCAAAAAATGCGAACCAGAAAGAGGCAACAAAGAGCTACAACTGACCTTCCAGGCATCGATCCAAAGTGCAACGAAATGGTCTGGCCTCAAATCCTGCCGCATACCCCACCCAGAGGCCGCTACTTTGTGGGGGCTGGACCGCTGCAGCTACAGCAATCGCACCAAAGTCAAATGGATCATAAGGAAAGACTTGAGGACCGCTGGAGAAAGCAATGCGCGACCAACGTTTTTGGTATTGCTCTCCCAACAAGAACAACAAGTAAAACATGGAACCAACAAACATGCCTCGTCTCTGATCGAATCTCTGTTGGGACGAGTGGTTTGCAGCAAGGAAACCCTGAAATCCACCCATGTTGTGTGTTTTTGCAAATAGCGAAGCCCAGTTTAGTGAAACTCAAGGGACAGGCAAAAGGGCTTCCCTGTTTCTATGGCAACACCGTTTGTATCAACTGGAAAGTCCTTTCATGGTGGAAATGGAGGAGATACCAGGAGAAGGGATTCCTATTGTTAACAGCCCATGAACAAGGCCCCAATCAAAACAAGGACTAGCGAGGCTTAAAAATGCTAAATAGCCTAATAGGGTATACCACAAAAGGATGATGTTTCCCACATGGGAAAGTTACCTATGGTCAGTTGGAACGGAGTATTAATCAACCCCTACATGTGTCCCCTCGGAAAGCAAATACCAGCAAGACCCTTCTAGATCTACCCGTGGACCACCCTTTGGCCTTTCCTCAGGCTTTTGTCTGGGCTCTTTGGTTTTCCACCTGACAACAAGAAACTCGCGTATTATGTTTGTTCTTTTTGGGGTCCCGGTCCAACCCAAGTGAAAGACCCCCATGAGAGCGGTTCTATTATCTACGTATCTACCACCTGGGCATGCACTGAGCACGAAGTGGAAACTTGCTGGTTCTAAATCGGCAGGGATGAGAAATTGCAAAAACAAAAAAAACATCCCAATAGGTGGTGGTGTCCTTGATTTTTTTCTGGAATCCCTTAAACAGGCTGGTTTTAACTTATTCCCCACCCGATTTCGCACCAAGCAGCAATCCACAGAAGAAAAAGAAGAAGAAAAAAAGAAAAAAGGAAAACCAAATCCAACCACGTACCAAGCCATTTTGGGGTTCCCCCTTCTTCTTGTTTGATTGTTTGAACCCCACCCCACACCTTTCGTCCGGTCGGCGCGGTTTGGCTCTCATGGGACTGGTTGCCCTTGCCCCACATCCCTTTCTAGGCTTTGGTCATCAATCTCCTGCAAGGCTCTGGAGCGCCTGGCCTGTTTTCGAGGGCTTTGGTCCGCGACGCCGGACCAGTTTGACCTATGGGGGGGGGTCGTGTTGATGGCATCTGAGTTTCTAGCGGATAAGATGTCACATCCAGCCGATTCTTGCAGCTTTTGGGTGTGAAGACTAGGCCAAAGACGAAACACCCCCTACATTTTCCGCTTCCAACGCGGCCGATCGAAACCAACCCGATCCACCCGAGCGACCCGAACCGACCCATCGAAACCGCGCCTCCAGCTGCTGCAGCAGCGCGGAGGCGCAGGAGGCGCCCAGGGCCTCCGCGGCGTGGGCTGCCGCGTGCTGCCGCGCCGCGGCGCCTCGAAAAACGAGGCCCCCCCGGGGGATTGGCAGGAGAAAAACGCGCGACCCCACGACTCTTTGGGTTGGAAACACCGGATTTTCTCAAGAATTGTGTGTGGTGTCTTTCCTTTTTTCAGGGGACCCTCGGTTGGTGTGAAAGGGAAAGAAAAGGAAACCCTTGTCATGTTTTGTCGTTTTGGGGGGTCCGATTCCTAAATACAGACTGCGCCAAATCAACAAATAACTGAGAAGTTCAGAGAAAACGTCATACTTCAGTGTTGCAGGAATCCCTCCTGGACCCCCTTGTGGGTTCCATGTTAGTCCGCAGAGTAGCCAGGGCCGTGTTTTGCCGATGGACACGGGAAGTTGCAAGTGTTGTGCAGTCTCATGGAGAAAACCGGCGCACCCAGTGACCACCTGCCTGGCTCCAGTTCTCTGCGAGTGAAGCCCAATCGGCGAAGACGCAGATCCTCTGAAGTCGCAAGCAGCTAATTTTTGCGGGTCCGGTCTTCCTAGAAGTGCCGTGCCTTTTGATTCCAGAACATCTGTCCGTGTGCGCCTCGGACTTTTCCTTCTTCCTAAGCTTCGTCCATCCATTTGGGATACGTTCTATAAATCCCACAGCGTGGCCTGGAAGCAAATTCCGGTGAGATCTGGCTGTGGAGCAAAAAATCGGTACCCTAAATGGGTCACCCCGGTAAATGGAACCAAGGACTAAAACCGGTGGTCCCTCTCCTGGTGGTTTCATTTTGACCCAGCCAGGCCAGGACAACACGTCCCCTCCAACTGCTTCCGCTCTTTTCTTCCGCTCCTCGGTGGTGGAGCTTTGCACCTGCCGCGAGAGCAGCAGGTCCCGGGCATCTGGCGTGACCTCACATTGGAGCGAGACCAAGAAGTGAAAGCTCAGGTCTGAAGGGAATGTGAAGTGAAGTGAAGTGTTTTGTGAAGTGTCTTGTGAAGTGTTCTGTGAAATGTGTTTTTTCCCCCGAAGTGCCTCAAACAATGATCATATCTTTGAGGGTCCGCGGACCTCGACATTGAGCGCCTGTCCATCGAAATTTGGGGGGGCTCTGTCCATCCAATCCAAGCGACCACCAGCTGCAGCGTCGCAAAGCCTTCGAAGATCTCGCCAAGGACCTGAAGGCTCGGGGAAGGAGCTCGCAGCAGCCCGTGCCACCCTCAAGCTACGCTATTTGTGTATACGATTGTGTCGAGTACATTGCCGGTTCTTATGGATGTCTCGAAAGCTAGTTCTGTGTCGCCATGCAATATCTTGAAACTCCAGGTTGGTCTGGATTCTGGAATGACTGCCACTGCCATGCTGCCCCCCAAATGGGCCGCAAGCTGATTTCATGTGCTCTCTAAACCCCCCGCCAAAGTGGGGAGGACCTCCCTTTTTGGTGGGGTTTCCAATCTCTTTTCGAACCGAACCAACCAAACCTGGCAATCCACACCTTGGGGGAGACGGGTTCGGCTCCGGCGGGTTCGGCGCCTTCCCGACCGGACCGACCACGTATTTCCCGCCCGATCCTCGGAGTCGGCGAGCTCGCGGTGGCTCAGCAGCCGCTGCCAGCAGGGCGCCGCATTGGGCCTTCGCCGCTGCACCGCCGCCTTCAGCTCCGCCACCTCGGAGCGGTTCGAGCGGTTCGAGCGGTTCGAGGCAGCGAGCCAAGCGGGCTTTGCGGGCGAGCGGGGCGGCTTTTCCGTTTCTGAGGGAGGCTGGACGTCGGAGAAGCGGTGCCGTGTTTGGGTTGTCCGTGATATTTTTCAGATCTGCTGAAATAGTCGAAAGCTTGGGGGGGTTAAAATACGGAAACCAAAAAGCGAAACCCTGAAAGTGAGTGAGTGTGATTCGTTTTGGGAAAGGCGCCTCTGCCTTTTTGGAAAAACAAGTACAGTCTTGCCGGATTGTGCCGGTTGCCTCTGTCTTCTATTATTTTTCTCAGATGCGCCCGATGAATGTCGGATTCTACCTTACCCGGCAAAACAATTGTGTTCTGGGCAACCGGGCCTTCCAGGGCTATCATACCGTATGCTTGGTTGTCATTGGCCGCTCACATCTTAGGCAAAGCCCAATCATATCAATGGTCAGGTCAGGGAACGCTGTCACCTTGCGTTGCCACGATCCGAAGACATTGACAGCTGAACCCTGTGAACTTGATTGTTGCATTTTGATCAAGTGCGAATCAAGCCTCCCAAACTCGGATCGTATCCCTGCGAAAGTGTGCTGATTGTTCCAGACGCTGAGCGTTCCTGCTAGGTGAAAGAGTGACCTCCAAACAGCAGTTTGGGACAAACTGTGCATGTGCCAGGGAGCAGAAAAGGTCTGCCACCTTGATGTTGGATACAAACGTGCAAAGCACATGTTTGGCCATTGTATCATGGGTGGAACAAAACAGGGGGGTAGCACTAAAGTGGAGTCTCCGGATGACACACAAAGTAGTCATAGGTTGGTGCGTTCCGCATCGCATAGGGTACGCCAGGATAAAACAACAAGTGCTTCGCACGCTGCAACTGTTCCGAAACCACACGAATTCAGAAACTGTTTTTTTTCTTGACACCCGGGTGGTTTCCGACAAAAATTCCGAAACCGCTTTTGTTTTTCTTGTTTTCGGGTGTCGAGCTCCCAGCTGCCCAGCTGCTTCGTGCCCAAGCGGCAGTCTGGCATGTGGGCACCAGGCTCTCCAGCACCACCTCGGAAACGACCGCAGGCAGCCACAAGAGACACATGGGTGTGTCTTTTTTTAGGGGGCACCCCAAAATGGTGCCTAGATAGCCAAGTTGCGATCGCTTTTTTCAGTCACTGTTGCTGTTTTTTGGGGAAAAAGTGCATGGAAAAAAACGAACAAGCAACTGGCGATCCAGCTAATTTTCCTCTAAAACCACCAGAACCAACCAAAAAAACGGGTACCCTCTCCACAAAAAGAAAAACATAGCCAGGCGAGAGAACTTGGCATTCGTCATGGCCCGGCCTCGCCATCCAGCGCCAAGACTTGAACCGTCAGCATGCCATGGCGTCCCAGGCGTCCCGCGTCGCTCCAAGTCTCGGGCGACTTTTATGTTTTTTGGCCGCAGCTTCTGTTTTTGCTTTTGGCGAGTTGCGTTTGCTTGTTGACTTTTTTGGGTTCTTTGCTTTTGGCGAGTTGCATCAGCAAATCCGCCTGCAACTGGAAAAACCTCTGCATTTGCAGCTGACCAACTGCTCCCTTGTCGGATCTTGGCACAAAGCTCGAAGCGCGGAAGATGGCTCAGCCCCAGCATGCCATGCCATGTGAACATGCTAAACGCGCGCAAAGGCTGAGCTCGCTGCAAGAGCCTGGCAGAAAGAAAAAAAAAAGAAAAAAAGCTCGGTGTACATTCCGATTCCACACACTGTGCGCGCGTGCGGCCTTTCGTGTTGCCGCAAAAACAAATCCGACCCAAGGCCTGGTTGGGGATCAACTTCACCACCAGGCCAAAGGCTGCCGCCGTGTTCATCCACCTGGCAACGGCTTCTGAAGAAACTCCCGAGATGTCTGTTTCGAAAGTGTCTATCTGATCGGCGAATTCGAACTCAATGAATCGAGCAAGCAGTAGGCACGTGTGCAAAAAGGGGGCGTAGTAGTAGTTCAGCATGCGGTCAAAACGCGGCCGCAGCACCCGAGGTCTGGCAATGCCACTAAATCTCTGTCAAGACCTTGACATGCGGTCTCTCTGTTGAGAGCTGCAAGGTGCACTTGTGGATTCAAAGCGTGCCATAAAGACTCCTTGCGGCCCTGGTCCTGCTTCTCTTCATACCCTGTGAATTCTTTGTCAAAATTCCTAGGGTGATCCTAGCAACCTCAACAGAACCGGTCTGATTGCACATGGCTGGAGCATCACCTAGGGGGCCCCGCCGATGTTCCGCACCGCGGAAGGCTGTGTGGCGTTCCCGAAGAGAACGTACCTGACACGGACGACCGGACGTCAGGCCCACTTCCTGAAGGCGTGGTTACATCAAGTCGCCCAACATCAAGCTTGGGAGGGGAGAAGAGAGGGGAGGCGTAGGGAAAGCCTTATTCTGGGCTTGTCGAAGGCTTCACAAGAGCGAAGCTGGGCTCCCTCCCCCAAAAAATGGTAAAAGTAGGGGGCCTGGGGGGTGGCCTGTTGATGGTTGCCTGTTCTGGTTTTTATGTTCATCTCAAATCTGTGTTCCCCCTTATTCGTTTTTAAAAGAGGGTTTTCGGGGAGCTTATTTATCGTTTTCGTTAAGGTAATCATTTGGGTAAATTGTCGCCTTGTTCATTGTTGGGCTGGGGGCAAACATTTTTTTCATTTGAAAGAGGTAGCCCTTTTAGTAGTTATCAAGTTCTGGGGCGTTGGTGGTGTATTTGTTTTGATATATTTTTTGTCATTGAAAGTTTGTTATAAGTTAAAATTATAGTATAATGAAAGGTTATAAAGATTTACAATGTTTAATCATATTATAATTAAATAATATGAATAAACAAACATCATATTTCATAATTATTAATTGTATGAATTTCAAATTTGATAAAGTCTATCATCACAAGTTGTCTATTGACTAATCTTATTGTGCTCTTTATTTCTTTCACCATCTTTTCAATTGTAATTAGGAGTTCCTCTTTACTTGTCATGATATACTGATTGGATACCATATTACATTTTTCAATACATGTATCATAATTCATTTTTACTCCAACATACATGTTAATCTTTATTTCATCGGTATATCTTATTAGTTTCATAAACTTTTCTGATGGGTTCAATGCGTATGAAAACGCCTTATCGCCTTTTAACTTTTTGTTGTGTATCTCATGGTTATACGTTGTAATTGACTTTTCTGGAGTTTTACGCCGACTGACTACATCATTACTAATAGAAGGTTTCCATTTCCTTTGTAATTCTCTTAAAGCATCACATTGTTTCAGTCTTCGCCACCCTTCACTACCATTAATGTAAGTAGTGATGATTGAAACTAAGCCTTCAGGTAAGCTAGCGCAATTCTCATCCATAAAATTATTCTCTGACATTTTACCCTTACTCATTTTTCTCTTAATATATAAGGCTTTTTCTCTTTAAGTAGTTTTGGCTAGGGGTTGCTGGTCGGCTGGTCTGGGTTTCAGGTTTAATTTAAATGTCTTAACCTCATTGTTAGATTATAAAAACTAGGTTTAATCATATTATAATTGAATAATATCATTAAACTAAATCACTCACGCTTTCCATCCACCTATTCCATCCCACCAGAATTCAATAATTCGCATCTGTCCATCTACTAGACTGTCTTCTGTGTTTAGTTTCCGTATCGCTCCCGATAAGATATAGTGATTAATAATCATAGCATTAAACTGCCCATCTCGGTTTAACTTTTTACCACAGTCTTTTATGATGTTTTCATCTGTTAGGTTTTCATACATTTCTTTCATGATGTCAAACCTAACAAATGAGTATATTGTCATCAAGTTTAATCCGCTATTATCCCTAAACCTGTTAATAACATCTTTCCAGAATTCTTCGTTTTCATCAACTGATGGCAAAGGGTGTCTTTTGACGAAATCCTTTATTTTGTTTAACTCGTCATCTAATTCCTTTTTATAACTGTCATTATCATCATCTTCTTCGTCTGATAGCACCCAGTTTGATAAGTCAGCAATCACTCCGACATTTTCAGTCATATTTTCACTTAATATAATAAGTTAATATTTCTTTAAGTAGTTTTTTATTTTATGTTAAGGGGCGGGGTTTTTATTGAAAAAATATTTTCTAACAATTTAATATAATGGCGAGATTAACAAAAGACCAAATAATCAGCAACATCTATTACGACTTAGACGAGGGTTTCGGAAGCACACAAGCGACACACAAGAAGGCAAAGGAAGAAGACCCAACAATAACATTAGACGATGTAAAGTCTTTCTTAAAGAAACAGCCAAATAAACAAATCAAAAATTATAGAGGAACTAATTCCTATACCGCTCCATTCGCACGATATGAATATCAAATAGACATAATGCATATGTCTCCTTTAGCAAAAGACAAGAACGTTCCACAGTATGCTTTAGTCGTGATTGACATCTTCAGTAAATTAGCAGATGTAATACCGATGGAGGAAAGAGACGGAGAGCACGTTTTGAAGGCGTTGAGAACAAGCTTTAAAAAGATGGGTTATCCGATGTCCGTGTATTCTGATGACGACGGAGCGTTTGCAACTAAAAATCAAGTTCAGGATTTCTTCAACAGTGAAGGAATAAACCACATCGTCACGAAGACCCACGCAAATGTGGCCGAGCGTTTTATTAGAACGATGAAAAACAAAATTCACGATAGAGTTAGGTTTAACAACATGAAATGGACCGACGCCCTAACGCCGGCATTGAAACAGTATAACAGCACATCACACTCATCAACAAGGATGACACCGACCGATGCACACAAGGACGACAATGAAATAAATGTAAAGGTCAATCTTAAACTACGAGAAAAAAACAAAAGAAAGTATCCCAAAATAGAGGAGAACGACAAGGTAAAAGTGTTTCAAAAGAAAAGGGGTAATTACACCGACAGAAAGGAGTATAACTCTAAATGGTCTAATAAAATATTCAATATCGATAAAATTGAATATGATATTATGGGTAATAAAACTTACAAAGTAGCAGGAATAAACAAACCGCTTTTGAGACACGAAATTTTGTTAGTTAATGATTAAACGTATTTCTTGGTGTCTTCTTTATACTTGACTTGATAGTAATCCAGACTTGATTGTTTAGGTTCTTTTATGACTTTTTCATTCAGTTTTTTAACATAAATGTTTCGTTTATTTTTGTATTCGCTACTGTCTCTATCTACTTCTTTTGCTTGATAATTGTTATTGTTATTATATGTAGGTTTAATATTCATGCTCTTTAAGATGTTCAGTATGTTTTCATTTTGCTCCAACACTTTTTCTAATCTTGGAAACAACAACTCTAAACTACTGTCAATGTTCGCTAAATGTTCCTCCATATATACTAAATTATAAAACTAAACTTTTAAAACTAAATGTTGCAATTATGTTAAATCTACTCTTTAAATACTAATTTTTCATTATTTGTTTAACAGTTTCCTGTGTTTCCTTATCACCATTATCGGAAGGTGATGCATGCCTTCCCCATTTGATAGCAATATTATGAACATCTGTTTCTAAGTTTATACTGTCTTTAGTTTTATCAATATTCATTTTCTTATCATTCTTACTTATTTTGAAACTTGTTGGAATACACGAACATTTACAATTCCTTTCTTTTGTATTTCTAATTCATTTTTCATTTCTAACATCTTTTTACACATTGGACAAGCAAACTCAATAACTGATGTTTCTTTAACAATTTCTTCTTTTTCTTCATTGGTTGAAGAAACACTTAAACCTGTTTTATTCTTTTTGCTTTTTTTCCTTCCCATCTATATTAATATTTATATTTTTAATATATTGTATTCCTAACTTAATTAATTCTAATGAATAATAACAACATTTCTTAATTTTATTATCGGTTATTATTACTTGTTCTATATTTTCTACTTTATCTATTATATCAATATAATCCGAATAACTTCTATTCATATAAAATAATAAATATAAAATATTTTCTAAATAACTTTAATATTATTTTATTATGTCTGATGTTCCAATAATAAAACCAATAAATATAACTGATTACGATTTCAAACAATCCAAATATGAACATGTACCAAAACTACCTTTTCGCTCAATTGTTGTTGCTTCATCAACGGGTGGCAAAACAGTTTTAATTCAAAACCTTATCCTAAATGTTTATAGGGACTGCTTCGCCCGTATATTCATTTTTAGCCCGTCGGTTCATAATGACCCTACCTTCGTTGAAGTCAAGAAATATCAAAAAGATAATATGAAGGTTGATGATGAAAAAGAAAAGTTATATTATGACACCTACCAACCTGAAGAACTGGAAGAAATAATTAACACACAAAGAAAGATAATTCATTATATGAAAGAACAGAAGATGAAGAAACTACATTCAATTTTAATCATTGTTGATGATTTTGCAGACGACCCTAAATTTGTTAGATACAGCAAGTTATTACATGGACTGGCAACGAGAGGCAGACACGACGCCATTAGTTTTTGCTTAAGTGTTCAAAAATATCGTGTCCTTGCTCCAATCATTAGGTTGAATTCTAGTTCGTTGTATATCTTCAAGTTAAAGAATGTATCAGAGTTAATGTCATTCATTGAGGAAAACTCCGCCATCGTTGATAAAGAGCAACTGTTAAATATGTATCATAAAGCGGTAGATGATAAGCCATACTCCTTCTTTTATGTTAATATGAATTCCAAAGATGTTAATAATATGTTTTATGTTAGATTTGAAAAAGCATTTAAAATAAAATAAAGATTGAAATATATTATGATATTTTATGATTTACCATTAGACATTAAAAACCTTGTATTATCTTATAATTTAGGTGATGTTAGATTATTAAAAATAAAAAATAATAGTATTATTAAAAATTATATTAATAAATTTAAACCAGTGTATAAGTCTTACAAATTAAAGAATTCACAGTATTTTGAAATTGATAATATCATTATGAAAAATATTATCAAAAACGGCATATCATATATTTTTAACTTAAGTGAGTTAGATAAATTACATCAAAAACATAAACCATTAAAATTATTAATTGAATATGATATATTTGTTACATCTACCTCATTTACTTTTTTTAATCATCTTCGTAATCGTACTTTAACATCAAATAATTTATTTGATATTTATTATTTTCTTAATAAAGACCTTTATAAAACTAATTTAGTGTATAGGGACAATGTGGTTAATTTTATTTCATTACAAGTTAGAAAAATAACTATTAAAGTCATCAATTAAGAAAGACAAAGTTTTATTAGTAAATTTTATTCATATTTGTTTAATTAATAATGTTAATGAATCATATTAATATTATTAATTTAAATCAATGAAGCGTTGCATAAATTCAACGCAGGTAATTTATATAATAGTTTGTCCGATTTTTGATTTTCTAACTTTTCTATTCTCGTTACACATTCTTGAATAGATTTTATTATTAAAGTATCCGCTCTCGTTTTTTCATCTACTCTTAAATTTTTGATGTCTTCCATACTGTTATTTTCTTCGTTTTTGCTTTGACCAATACCCATTATATATTATTATTTAGATTTTTCTTTTTTCAATTCCTTAACTTCTTTTTCAAGTTTATCTATTTTATCATTTAATTCTAATACTGCTTTATGAACCAACACGGGTAAAACTAAATAATTTAATCCTAAATATTCTCTGTCCTGACATACAATATTTTCAAACTCTTTAGGAATTGCTTTCAATACTTCATCTGCGATATATCCTATATGAGTTTTACCACCATCATTTCTATCGTGTCTCTTAAACTTCTTTGGCTTAAATTTCTTAATAATATTCATACAGTTAGATTTGACATTGTCTATGTCATATTTCAACCGCGAATCAGATGAATCAACAAACGTTCCGTTAATCGTAACGGTTGTTGCTGTTAAATCTATATTTGTCCCTGTTGCTGGCTCAATTAAATTACATAGCAATTTCTTCGTTCCTGCTACTGTTACATTTTCATTGAATGTTGATGAGGCATTATTTGTAAAACTTCCAGTATTTACTGTTGTTCCAAATGTCTTATCAATAGATAATAAAACTGAAGATGTAGTTGAACTATCTGCTATTCTAAATGCAGTATTTGATGTTCTGAATATTACATCAATTGTGCTTAAATTAGTACCATCGTAATAAGTTGATATTTCGCTCGTACCAAGCTTTAAGTCTGTTCCAGTAGTCATTGAAATATTATTCAAAAATGAAACCGTTGTTAAATCAAATGATTGAATGGTATTAGTTGCTAAATATGCATTTTGAACTGCTAAGTTAGTATCAACGGTTATTAATGTTCCTCCGTTAGGTGCTAAACGATTACTCCTTAATGCTCCATTAGTTTTAACATAAATATCATCACCAAATAAATTACCCATAACATCAACAGTGCTCGTGTTAAAAGTCCATCCACTAGTAATATTAACTGCTCCGACTATGTTAGACTGAACAGCGGGGTCTCCACAAATAAATCTAATTGAAGAATTAGAATCGGTATTTCTCATATCAAAAGATGAAAAAGCACTAACATATCTATATAGATGACAATTTGTATCAATTGTTAATTTACCACCAGTATCAATATTAACATTATCACAATTAACATCAGCATTCGTATAAATATTACCTAGCACATCAATAGGCTTGGAAAAAATTGTTTTTCCTACAAGCCCATCAGCCATAAAATATTGGTTAGAAGCATTGGTTATATCTCCGACACTACACGCTACAAAATTAGGATGATGTATATAAAAACCTTCTGTTGCATCTGGTGTATATGTTTCTAAATATGGTTCTAATCCATTTATTGAAGTATTGATATTATCTATTTTTGTTTTAATATCCGTTGAAAAATCATTATTTGTAAATAAATTTCCTTTCATATAAACAGCACCTTCAAAATATGATGTTCCGTGCATCTGCGCAAAATTATATGAAGTATGAACATTACCATTAATTGTAATTCTTGAAGCATTATTAGGCCTTCCAATAATGACATCTCCCGTATTCCACCCAAGTAATAATCGATAAGGCGTAGCACCTGTTAGTCCTTGATAAGAGTCCAACTGACAACCTCTTTTAAATTCTAAACGTTGATTACTTACAGCATCTTGAATTCTTAATATAGGATTAGTATTATCTGTTAAACTAATAATTAATGGAGAATTCACTGTCTGTAATGTTGTATTAACTTTGTCTAATTTTTGACTTATTACTGTATCTTGTGCGCTATCATTTGTAATTATTGAATTAATTGTATTTGTATTTCCCGTTATTAATCCACTTAATCCATCTGATTGTAAAACATAACGAGCATCAGAACCTGCTATATCTAAAATAGATGAACACGAAAATAAACCTGATACTTGTAAATTACTTAATATTGTAGTATTATGATTTAATATTATTTTATCATTTTGAAAAGTTGAAGAATTATTAATTTCTACATCTCCAAAACCTCTTTGATTTAAAAACATTGTCGCTCCTGTTAAACTTCCATAAACATAAGTATCAATATAATTATTGTATAATTCATGATAATAATTATAATTTCCAAATTCTGCTATTTTGAAAGTTGAATTAGTTGTTATATTATGTATTAATGTATTATTTAATATTGATGTATTTAACTTATTTGATAATAAATTATTAGTCGTTATTTTATTATAATAATCTGCTTCATTAAGTGAACCTCCATTCTGTAAATCTGATATGGCTGAAATATGTGAACTGACTGTACTATTTAATCCTGTTATTAAATTAGTATTTGAAGAAATATTATTAAAATTAGTTGTCATAGTAGAATTTAAATTATTTATTAAATGTGTATTAGAAGAAATATTATTAAAATTAGTTGTTATAGTAGAATTCAAATTATTTATTAAATGTGTATTAGATGAAATATTATTAATATTTGAATTAATTAAATTAGTATTTGAAGAAATATTATTAAAATTAGATGTTATAGTAGAATTTAAATTATTTATTAAATTTGTATTTGATGAAATATTATTAAAATTTGTATTTGAAGTTATTGTTAGATTACCTATTAAAAATGTATTTGAACTAATATTATTTGATAATACATTAACTTCCGTCTTATTGTATGATTGATTTATATCATAAAAATTAGCGTCAATCTGTGCTTTTGTGTAAGTATCTACTTGGTCTGCTTTATTGTTGAGTAAATCAATTATATCTGATTGATTAGCATATATGTTTCTAATGTTTGTTATCCCGCTTGTAGAATTGATTTCGCTAATTGTGTGCGCTACAACATTCTCAAAGTTTGTTAAATTTATTGAAGGCATTATATATTAATAGTAGAAAATGATAATATTTATTTATTTTTAATATTATCATTTTTACTTATTTTTAATCGAGTATCTGCACTCCGGCGTCTCTAATGGATAATATTTGTTCTGATACTAATGTTATATATATCGTGTCTGGCATATTTGCTGATACCATATTTCCAACAGGTTTCACACGAATTAAAAGCTGTTGCCCTGCTTTTGTGTTAATTCCAGTATATGAACTATCGGGAACCTTTTCGAAATCCATAGCAAAGATAAACTTATCAACACGATAAGCAGAATATTCAATCGATAAATGGTGTTGATGGAACAATGGTAAATTTAATGCTTTTCGTAAATAATAGAATGCTTGTGTTAATGAACGGCATGGATACTCAGGATATAGTTTTGACCCTAATTGAAGTTGAAATTCTAAATCAAGGTCGTGATTGTAGTATCCGCTTTCTTGGTAGTTCAAATAATACATAGGATGATAGAAGTTGTTGTATTCTTTCATAACGTGAATATCACCTACTCCGCTTTTACTGAAAGAGATGAACGCGGTAGCGAGTTTAGACACTGAACGAACAACAGTAGTGTTAATTGACGACGAACCATCGGGAACTTGATTAGATTGACAAATGTAAGTATTATAAGTAATAGGTAATTCTTTCCCATCAAGTAGGTGTGCAACATATTTATTATGAAGGTCGTTGTCCAAGCTTACCAAATCAGTTTGAAGGAATGCATTACTAATTGAGAACTGCTCATTTGTATGAAGGCTTGAGTCTGCGTTGCCACTTTCTGGAAACCTCGACCCGCCCGCTGAAACAACACAATCAGTAAAATTTGAAACTAGTTCAAGTTCTAAAACAAGAGGACACGCTTTTAACGGGATATACTTAAATTGATTGAATAAACCAAGCATCGGTTTAAATCCTACAACCATTTTTCTGTTAAAGCCTGGAATTGTGTAAGCGTCATATGCAGGACCAATATGACCCGATGCAGGAACTGCACGACGTGTGTTTAAATCATCATCATATCTATAACCAAAACTCTGGGCGTCTTCATTGTCTCTTGCTCCTTTTGACATCATGCAACTCATCATGTGATGATTTCGGTTGTAATAATCAATGTCTTCAACAAGTTGATTACCAGCAATTAGTCTTGCTCTTCTAAAAAAGGAATAAGCAGGAGACAGAGGACGTAAGCGTTTATTGTCTGACGAGTCAGTGTTTTCAACAGTCATATAAACCATTACACTCTGCGGGTCAAGCCAAGTATTATCTTCAGCATTTAATGCTATTTTCAACACACGTTGACCAGATGAAGGGGTGTAGATATTACTCCCAGAAGGAAAAAACGAGACAGAACGACGGTCGTTGATATAACTTGCACCTTTATTTAATTTAAATGAGAGGTTGTCAATTAGAATATCTTCAGCACTAAAAGTTTCCATTGCTATATATAATTTAATTTAGAAATAATTTAAACTAAACTAAATTAAATAATTTAGTGTAATCCTTTTGATTAGAATTATTATTATTTTTAAATATTTTCATTTTCTTTTTCTTAATCTTATCTTCAACTGGATTATTCCCTTTTTCTTTCTCCATTACTAATTCTCTAATTTCTTCATATGAACTTTTCTTATACTTTTTATTTTCATTCTTAATCATATCATCCGTTGTTTCACTGTCATATTTCTTACGTTGTATCATAACAATAATATGAAAATAGTTTTGCGTTTTTTCTTTTTACTATTTCATCAAGGTCTGATTGAGTATGATTACAATTGTTAGTGTTGTCATTGATGAGGACATAACCATTTATATATTTTGGTACGAACATATTATAAATTGAAATAATCGAGTTATAATTAATATAGTCAGGTCTAACTCTGACACTCCTAATAATGAAACACCCACACTGACATTTTACATGTGTTCGTTTATTATCTCTATTTAAATCCCTTAATCTTTCTACAAGTGTTAATGGTTTAAATTTTGTTTCACTTTCTGTCAAGTTTTCTTTTAACTGATTATACATATATAATATTATACAGTTATATATTTAAGTACTTATTTAACTACATTATCGCACTTACAGGTTCAACACTTCTTGAAACATCACGCCCCATATCACCATATCCAGTTATGTAATCGTGGTTAGTAAATGGGTTTAATGAACCAGTATAAACAGTTATAGCGCCACGGTCAGCAATACTGACAGGGTCTAAGATACTTCTAAAATTAATGTAATCATCGGTAATTTTAGACCTTCGTGATATAAACGGTGCACCATAAGTGGTTAGAGTTAATTCTCTTTCAGGATAATCTTTTGTTATTTGTGCCCCTACACTTGAACCGAGACTATGTGTTATAAGATGTTTAACTTCATTGTTTTCATCCAATGCTGTTGATGTGTCTTTATATCGTTGTGAATATTTTGTCATTTTAAAGGGAAGTCCTACATCTGCCAGAATGTCATTAATAGCACCTCCAAAAGTTCCTTTTCCAAATGTTCCGCTTATATACATTTTATCACCATCAATATAAAAACCCTGACCATTGCCATATGCTCTACTCAATCCTTGTGCATCAGTTAAATTTGAATTAGGATAATAACTATTTAATATTTTGTCAGTTTGTTTCATAACATTAGTTATTTTAGTTGTTTTCTTATAAGGTTGATAATGTTTAATTTTCCCATGCTTCATTTCATAAATTAACTTTTTATTATTAATCATATAATTAAAGTTATAAATTAATTTCTCAATTAATTAATAATGCTTACATACAAGAAGGTCTATATTGACAGCGCTCATAGAATTAGTGGTACATCATCTAATTTCAAAGTTGAATTGCCGGAAACATTACAAACAGACAACGGAGTTCATTGCTACATTCACGAAATAACATTACCTAACTCGTGGTATTCAATTCAGTCAGGATTAAATAATATATTATACTTTTATTCTTCTCCACTAGTTCCAGATGAAGATAACACAAATGTCCATTATTTAGCGTTACAATTGGACGAAGGAGTATATACTGGCACAGAACTAGCGACAGAATTAAAGTCAAAAATAAATGGTGTTGTAGATAATACTAATTTCTCAAATACTTATGAAGTTATTTACAGTGTGAAAACTAATAAAATAACAATTTATTCAAACTATGCCGATAGAAAGTTCGCTGTGTTAACTGATGAACAAATGAAACTAACATATGCAGATTATATATGGAATGGAAGTTTTAATGTTAATAACTTACAGTCTGTTAATGAAGTTTTAGGAAATTATCAAGTTGCAGTTTATCAATACAATAATCCTTATGTGTCTGAGTTTATTAATCTTCAACCTATTAGAAATATTTATATTCATTCTTCTCAATTGTCTAATTATAATCAAGTAAATTTAAGGACAGGCGATAGCACAGTTGTTAAGAAAGTGCCAGTCTCAGCACCACATTCTGGTTTGGTATTCGACTCCGAGCTAAACCCTCTCGACTACTTGGATGTATCAAATAGAAGCTTTAAACAGTTAGACTTTTGGTTGTCTAATTCATTAGGAAATGAAATTAATTTAAACGGTGTAAATGTTAGTCTGAGTCTACTTTTCGTAAAAAGCGATATTATTTAAATAATATATAGATTTTCCATATGGAAAATCTATATATATTATATGTCAAGTATTGAGGTAGTAGATGTTAATAATGAAACTAAAACAGAAGAAGCACCTGTTAATAATGAAGTCGTTGAACAAAATGAAACAGTTAATGAAGAACCAACGCCAGAAGAAGTTAAACCTGAAGAAGTCATTCCTGAACCAAAAGCGAAAGCAAAAGCATTACCAAGAACTAAAAAAGAAGTTGAATTAGTAGAATGTGAACAATGCTCTAAAAAGATGACATTGAAAAGTTTGAGACACTCACATCCCAAAAATTGTAAGGGAGCACCTACTGAGTTATTACCAGTCAATCCACAAAAGAATATTAGAAAGATACAACCTGAAGTTATTTCAGAGATTAAGAATGAGATTAAACAAGAAGTGATTAAAGAAACTATTAAGAAACCCACGGCAACAGAACTATTAAACCAACATTATGAAGAACTTAAACAAAAGAAAAAACAAGATAAACAAGAAAAAATAAACAAATTATCTTCATCAATGTTTTAAATAATAATCTAATTATATTATATATTAATCATGCTTATGAGAAGTCATAGAAATGTAGAATTTAAAAGGGCGCCACAAGTAGAACGTCATTATAATGTTTCAGATTTATGGGGAGTTGCTTCAAGAATGAATTATTTTAAACAGTTGAAGGACACACTGGAAGCGAGACAATCACAAGGAGCATTAATAAAGTATAGAAATGATTTAGCTGAAAGCAACAGAACCGAAAGTTATAGAAAGGAATTAGACAGAATAAGAAACATATTAGACAACACACGGACACCAGATGGAATACAAACGAAGGAACAACTAACTGTAAGAAAGAAGCATTTAGAAGAAATGATTAAGAATATATCTGATTAATTTATTTTTCTAAATAATTAATATACTATGATTAAATCAATTAGTAGATTGAATACAGTAGGACCGGTAAAAGTAGGTTCATTGAAATCACAATTACATTTGAGACCTTCTTATGATGAATTATTGAAAGAAACGTTGGTAGGAGATGAGAACCGTCCATCAATTGAAAATGTGATAGACAGAAAAGCGACAAGATACAGATTAAACCAATACGGTAGTCAGTTTGATAATAAGGACGTCTTAGACATTCAAAAGAAACAAGAACTAGACCGGAGAGGAGAAGTTATGAAAGGAGCAATGTCGGACGATGGTAGTGTAAGAGCTAAACTTAATGATGAATTGAAACTTGCTGACACACTGAAACAACACCAGTCTTTCATTCAAGAAGGACTAACGGAAGCACAGAAACAGAAAGAAGAACTTGCAGAAAAAATGAGACTTTGGAGAGAACAACACGAAGAAATGGCAAGCGCTGTTTCAAAGAGTTCATATCCTGCCGGTGTAGAAGTTCATTCAATGGTGTCCGCTGATGAAATGCCAGAATTAGAACCATTAGAGGAAGGCGAAGAAGAAGATGAACGAGAAGACGACCCAGTTGTTGAAGTAGAAGCAATGAAAAAAGGTAAAGATGATGACGATGACGCGCAAACAACCGTTACTAATGCTGAGATAATGGAAATGCATGAAAAAGCAATCGAGTTGGAATTACAAAATGTCGAAAACGAAGACGTTGATGACGAACGAATTTTCAAAAATTATTTAACTAGTATAAAGTGGTTGTGGCCGGTGTATTTATCGAAAAATCCGGGAACTATGATGGATAACATAATTTCAAAACTACATCAATTTAATGTAATAAATGCAGATAAATACGATGAGTTCAAAGAATTATTAGACGAATATAACAATGCAAGAACAACAGAAAGAAAAGGAATTCGTGCTCGGTTAGAAACATATTACAATGACAATGTTTATAACAAATACTTCAAACAGAAACCAAGTTCATCAACTCAACAATAAAAAAATATATAATATTTAATATGACTGTTAAATATTATGGATTACGCCGACGCCCTACTTTTGAAGAAATGCTAAAGGAAGCGATGACGCACAGATTAAAAATTGAAATCATCCCCGAAAGACAGGTAATTGACTTGTCAATCAACAATATAGATTTTGACGATTTTGACCTTTCAAAATACGATAGGAGACTACGGTTGAATGCTAGGGTTCAAACTGATAAACAAGTTCTTCAACACGAATTGTTCCCTGATATGTTTGATGAAGTAGCCCCAACATCACAGTTTTATGAAAACAACGAGGCAGACGCACAAACAACACGATATATAGCAAAAGATTTTACTGATGAAATTTATAGTAATGCAATTTCAGGTAGGACTGAAGAAAAGAAAAAGTCAGATGAACCAACCGATGTAAAAGATACTGATTTAAAACAGTCTGATGAAAAGCAGGAAGATTTACAAAGTCTTCATTTAACGTCATCATCGTCAGCATCAACCGTCAGAGAGGAAGAGAAGAAAGAGGAAAGCCGAGAAATAAAGTCGTTAAGAAACATATTTTTAGGTGGAGAAGACAAGAGCGTATTTGAACTATTCAAACGTGATGACAAGAAGACATCCACACCATCAGAACAATCAAGGGAACAGGAAGAAGAACAACCAAGGGCATCATTCTGGTCAAGACGACAGGTAGAAGCAAGAAGCAGAAGCCACTCACCAGAAGAAAGAGCAAGAGATAATCAAATGAACAGAAGACAATTAGAAACAAGAAGCAGGAGCAACTCACCCCAAGAAATAGCTAGAGGTAGTGAATGGACGAGGGAACAAATGGAAACAAGAAGCAGGAGTAGAAGCCCAGAAAGCACAAATACAAAAAGTAGCCGAGGCAAGAAGAAAAAATAAAAACTACTTAAAGACAAAACGCCCTAATATAGTAAAATGACAGGAATTTTTATTAACGGTAAAAGTCGGCATAGAATAACGAATGACGAATTTGATATGATGGTTGAACTGATGAAAGCAGAAAACGACTTAGTCTTACAGATGATAAGCGAACAGAAACAGACTTCGAGCGATGGCAGTGAGCAACCCGTGAGGTGGAGGGACGACCAGAAGAACTACCACCAGAATTACTACAACAATAACCTAAAACAGTCTTACACTTGTGAGGACTGCGGAAGGACGATATCAAGCAAATCAAATTTATCTAAACACAAGAAATCTAAAATTTGTTTGCAAGCTTCGCGACAATGCGCATTATGAAAAAATAATAATCATTCATCTTATTAAAAACACTTAATGAGATTAATGCGTTCATTCTCAACCCGAAACCCATTTTCTCCAACAGTCAACCCCAGCCCGAAAAACTACTTAAAGAGAAAATACCTTATATTATATAGAGTATAGTATTATGGTTTCCATGACAGAAGGAAAAATTATAGATTTCATTTTAAACAGCCAACAAGGCGAACTAATACAAAAAGAAGGGAGGCAAACACAAAAACTCAAAATAGGTGATAAGACCTACAGATATGATAAGAACAAACCAGTTTCAAACGTATTGAACACGAAACTAAAGGAAGTGGCAAGGAGTGATGGATATAGAAAGCATGGTCTTTTAATGAAAGGTGCTAATTATCTAAAACTAACGAGAGGCAGACCCTTACAGGATTATGTCAAGCGTTTCAAGTCCAAAATCACAGACGAGCAACAAGCGTTCAAGGGATATGCCAACACCTACTCGGTAAGTGATATAAGATTAAAGGGGATGAAAGGTTTATCCTACTTAAAATACCAGAAGCAACGACTGGCCGAATTCCTGAACAGAAACCCGAACATGAAAATAATCGTGGAAACCGATTTATCATTCAAAAATCCCGACAACGAACTTATTCAAAGGCGGTTAAGAAGCAGAAGATACAATATTCATAATCCCGACGAGTTGAACACCGTCTTAAACAACATTGGGCACGACATTGAGACACAAATTGAAATAACCGAATACATTCAGTCGGGATTGGTTCTTGGTCAAGTTGAAAAGTTAGTCATCAGTTATGATAGGTACAATCCTACCCGTGGTTCATCCTTTATTCCATTGCCCGACTGGGTGGCAAACAAAAAGGCTTGTATTAACATTAAAAACGAGGATGACTTATGTTTTAAATATACTGTTCAATGTGGATTTTATGAGATATACAAAAAAGACCATCCCTGCGACATGTATCATTATAAGAAATATGTAGATGACAAATTTATCAAATGGGACGGAATAGACTTTCCAGTAGGTAATGATGAGATTGAACTATTTGAAGAACAGAACAAACACATATCGGTCAATGTTTATTACATAAACCCCGATACGAATAGTAAAACTATTTTATTATACAAAAGAAGCAACAACCCACAAGCACAACACAAAATCGATTTGATTAAATTGACTGATGATGTTAAATCCCATTACGCTTATATCAAAAATTATGATAAGTTAATGAGTAGTCAGACTAACAAGATGAAGGCGAAGAAGTATCACTGTAGAACCTGCTCACATGGTTTCAAGACCGAAGAACTTTTAAAGAAACACGAAGAACAAGGATGTCTAGCAGTTGAGGGTCAAAAAATAGAAATGCCAGAAGCAGGTGAAACAATAGTATTCAAAAACCATTTCAAGAAACTTAAAGCTCCATTCGTAATCTATGCCGACTTTGAATGTTTAACTGTGCCAATTGATGTTAAAAGCAAATCGGCAAAAGCTAAAACTACATCATATCAAAATCATCGTCCGTGTGGTTTTATGATTAATGTAGTCAATGCTATAACCGGAAGTAGTGAGCCTTACTTATACAGAGGTCAGGATTGTATGGATAAATTTGTTGAGAAAATCAATAAAGTCAGAGAGGAAGTTTTGGAGAAAATGAAGGAGGACAAAGACCGTATTGAAACCGAGAAGGACTGGGAGGACTTCAATAATGCCACTAACTGCTTCATTTGTGGAAACAAATTTGAGGAAGGAGAAAAGAAGTGTTGGGACCATTGCCACTTTACGGGACAGTATAGAGGTTGCGCCCACGAGGACTGCAATCTACGATTTAGTATGAGATATTATAAAATCCCTGTGTTTCTTCATAACCTTAAAAACTATGATGCCCACTTAATCATCAACAAGGCTCACGAACTGAACAAGAATTCTAAAATAGAATGTATCGCTCAGAACAGCGAAAAGTTTATAACCTTTGGTTTTAAAAATCTTTGTTTCAAGGACAGTTTCAGTTTCTTATCGTCTTCGTTGGATAAGTTGGTCAGGTTGAGTAAATATGAGGATGATAAAAAGCGTGAGAATTGGAAGAACAATTTCAGATACAGTGTTAGAAACCCGTATGTTAAAACCGATGCAGATTTGGATTTATTGACTGACAAGGGTATTTATCCTTATGACTACTTTGATGATTTTGAAAGATTTAAGGAAAGGGCTTTACCACCGAAAGAAGCGTTTTACAGTAAATTGAGTGAAGAACATGTAAGTGATAAAGATTATGAAAGGGCACTGAAAGTATGGAAGCACTTCGGGATTAGAACACTCGGGCAGTATCACGACTTGTATTTAAGAACTGATGTTTTACTACTGACCGATGTATTTGAAAACTTTAGAGACTTGTGTATGGAATACTACGGTTTAGACCCCGCTCATTATTACACATTGCCAAATTTCGCATGGGACGCGATGCTTCTAAAAACTGGTGTTGAAATAGAACAATTGCATGACCAAGAAATGTTTGAGATGGTTGAAAAGGGAATGAGAGGAGGAATGTGTCAGGTAAGTCATAAATTAGCAGTGGCAAATAATAAGTATATGGGGGAAGCATATGATGAGAACAAGCCATCAAATTATATTAGCTACTTGGATGCTAATAACTTGTATGGTTTAGCAATGTCCCAGAAATTACCGCTAAAAAATATCAAGTGGGCAAAGAAAACGCCCATTGTTGAAAAATGGAATGAAAACGATGAGTTCGGTTATATTATGGAAGTTGATTTGGAATATCCCGAAACATTGCACGACTTCCACTCTGACTATCCACTAGCGCCTGAAATAATGAATGTAAATGTTAATATGCTTTCCGACTATCAAAAGCAAGTCTTCAAAATATATTATGACGGTAAAAGTCCCAAGGACGAGAAAACAAGTAAGTTAATATTAAATCTAAAGGATAAAGAAAAATATGTGGTTCATATCAAGACTTTACAGTATTATTTGAAAATGGGAATGAAAATGGGTAAAGTCCATAGGATACTAAAATTTCAACAAAGGGCATGGTTGAAACCGTGGATTGATTTTAACACTGGTAAAAGGAAAGAAGCCAAAAGCGATTTTGAGAAAGATTTATTCAAATTAATGAATAACGCGGTGTACGGAAAAACTATGGAAGACAAGCGAAACCATATGGACTTTGAACTGGTGGATAATGAAGTTAGATATGAAAAATGTGTGAATAACCCAACATTCAAAAACAGATTTATTATAAATGAAAATCTGGTAGGAGTTGAAAAAACTAAAGCGAAACTGAAACTGGATAAACCGATTTTCTTAGGAATGAGCATTTTAGATTTAAGCAAATTACATATGTATCAGTTTTATTATGATGTATTGAAAAAGAAGTATAATGAAAACATCAAACTGATATATACTGATACTGACAGTTATGTAATTCAAACAATGACTGATGATGTCTATAAGGATTTCAATGATATAAAGCAACACATGGATTTTAGCGACTATCCTGTTGAGCATCCATGTCATGACAAAACTAATAAAAAGGTCTTAGGAATGTTTAAGGACGAAGTGAATGGAAAAATCATTACTAAATTCATTGGATTAAAACCTAAATCATATGCCTTCACAATTCACGGTGAGGATGATGAACATAAGAAATCAAAAGGTGTAGTGAAACACAAAGTTAAAAAAGAACTGTCGTATCAGAACTACCACGAAGCATTATTTCAAAACAAAAAGCATGAAATCACATATAACTTCATCAGAAGTAAGTCGCATCAAATATATTCAATGTCTCAAGTAAAGCAATCTCTCAGTAATTATGAAAATAAAAGGTTTTATAGTGATGCTTTCACTTCATTACCATATGGGCATTACAGCATTAGGTAAAATGATACGTCCCCAAAAGGGGTGTTTGGGGACATATCATTTGAGGACGGTTTGCGAAGAATTATTTTCAATAATTATCTAAATAGTTCTAATAATATGAAATTATTAGAATTATTTTCAGGGACAGGCTCGGGCTCTCAGGTTTGGTCGCAAATTTGAAAGTTCTTGATTTTCTCAACTCCGTTTTGGTGATTTTATGTTTCGTTATGTTTTTTAATTTTGATGGATTTCATGGGGAAAAACAAGGGTTTTGAAAAACAAGAAAAGGACCAAATAACCGAACATTTACAAACAAATGGGTTTGGGAGAGACCTCAAAATAAAAAAAATCGCGAGAGTTTCGCCTTGTTTTATAGTTTGTTTGTTTTTTTTTTGTTTTTTTTTTGTATTTATACTGGTTTGTATATGGTTTTATTAGGATTGTTATTATCCCGTACCCGAGAAACCCGCCTAAGATGTGAATGAGGTCGGACCTTCTGACAAGCGGGATGGATGCGGGGTCGGTAGGGTTGGTAGGGTTGGTAGGGTTGGTAGGGTTGGTAGGGTTGGTAGGGTTGGTAGGGTTGTTGGGGTTCAACAGGGAAAAAAAAAAGAGACAACGTTAGTTGAAACAGGAGCTTTTTTATTTTTTTTTTCCTCCCCTTTTTCCTTTCCCACCAGTCCGCCAGGCCTTGCAGGGTTCAGTCTTGTAGCAGGTTCGCATGATGACTTCTCAACCTCAGACGGGCCCGCAAAAGTGGTAGTAGCCTACCTACAAAACTGGCGGTAGCCTACCTACAAAACTGGCGGTAGCCTACCTACAAAACTGGCGGTAGCCTACCCACAAAAGTGGCGGTAGCCTACCCGCAAAAGTGGCAGTAGCCTACCCGCAAAAGTGGCAGTAGCCTACCTTCAAACGAAGTCCTGTCTCACCTTTCCCACGCACACACACCCTGTTGTTCACTTTTTTTCACATGCCGTCCAATGTCAAAGCCGACAAATCTGTCCCTACGACATGGCACAACTGGAGGCATTACCATCTCCACCAACCTGCTCACTGGCTGGATTGTTTCTCATCTCACGCACCAACATCTCTTTCTCAATCTCTTTGACGAATGAAGCATGAGTGTATCGAACATCATTGCCGTGCTCCTCATGAAATTTGTTGATATACATGTTGACACTCATGACTGCTAGGTCTCTTTGAGTTGCCCTCATTGCCCTCATGCTCTCTTCTATGAGGTTCAAAGTCGGGAACATCATCACCATCGACTTCAAGATGCGTGTCTCAGAAGTGTCATCTCTGTTCCTCATAGGCCTCTCCATCAACTCCTTGATGGTCTGAAGCTTTTCCGTCTCCGTGCCTTTGATGGCCAAAGTGATGACACAGCGACCCTGAGACTGAATGAAGGCAACCTCGTCCATCTTCTGACGATGGGTTTCCAAGAAGGTTTTGATTTCAGGGGCGACGATGTTCACGTCAAAGACGAAGTCATCCTCGTCACTCTGTTTCTTGTTGACCCTACCGGTTCTGTTGATGAAGTCTCTGGCTTTGTCCTTCAACTTCTGAACCTTCTGCTCCTTCGTCAAGTGAGGACGCACAAGGCCACCGCCACCAATGCTCAGGAGCATCTGGAGAGTGTCCCCGTCTTCAATCTGGTTCTCTTTGAAGGTCAGCACCTTGTTGATGGGGTCGTCCTTGTTGTTCACATACCTCTGAAACTTCGGCTTGATGCCCCACTTATCGGCAATGATGTAGGAGAGATGCTTCACCTGCCACTTCTCACACACATGGAAGACACCCTGACGCCTCTCATCAAAGCCACACTTCACATTCACCACCATGCGCTTTTTCTCCATGGACGTGAAAGGGTCATCAAAGTCGTCGGGGTCGTCCGAGTCATCACTGCTGTCGCCCTCATCCTCTGAAGGACGCTGTTCATCACCTTCACCGCCTTGGCTTCCCAAAGCAGTTGCGGATGATGATGAAGGTCCAACTTGAATGACGATGTCTGACCCCTGCTTCCTCAACTCCTCCACCAGTTTGTTGTTGAGCACCCGAAGTTCTCTGTTTTCCCTATTCACTCTTTGAGTCCAGTGCTCCTTCTTCGTCTGCTTCAAGTCGACTGCGCCATCAGCAGACGACATGATGAGAGGCTTCAGTCAGGAAACAACTATGACAAAACCACTGATTGATAAAACAGCGGGGACAAAGGCTTTCAAGCTACAAAACAGCAACGTATCAAGAACCTTGTCTCAAACTGACAATCATATGGTCCATGATTTTTCTCTGCATCCTGAACTTGCTCTATGCTGTTGCAAGTCTCATTCAGGGAGTCTATACATGAAGGTCAGTCAATCCAGTCAAACATCTCAAGGACTGGCTGTTTCTCATGAACAGTTGGCACACTAGCCGGTTCACTGAACATGTCGCGGTGGTCTTTCAGAAACGTCATGTAGTCCAAGGCATACTGCTCTTCTTCGGAGAGACGCTCACGTCTGCCCAGCTTCACCATGATGAAGTCTACCACCGTCAGCACCGTTTGCTTCAGACATCCGAGGACGAAACGAAACATCGGAATGGGTTGATAACTAACAGTGTTCCAGAAATGGCTTGAAGTCAGAAAAAGGCAACGGTGAGAACACATGCCATCCTATGTCAAAGCAGAAAGTCAAGCGTCATTCAAACTGACGCGAACAGCTTTTGACTGCTCTCGGATGGGTCTGTGCCTGTGCATCGTTCAAAACCGACACTGTCAATCTATAGGGCTTACATCTCCAACACGGCTGTGGCATTTAGTTTAAACAAACACATGAGAGAAATCCAACCCTCGTTGCTCAGTGTCTTGTCTCATGTCTCATGGTGAGAAGAGCCTACTGCGTCTCATCATTCACTCCATCGACGTTGTCCTTCTTGGACTTCTTGCTCTTCTTTGTCTTGGGCTTTGGTGCAGGTGCCGCCGATGATGAAGCCGAAGCGGTTGCCCCCGTTGAGGAAGTCGAAGCGGTTGCCCCCGTTGTGGAAGCTGAAGCGGTTGAACCAGACTTCTCGACCACGTTGATGACGAGTGGAGCATTCTCTGTAGCCCCCCATGCCAGCAGTTCCGTCCTCGTTGCTCCCAATGTTGCCGTCATACTGGAAGAAGCGCCCTCCACTGTGAAAGTCAGCTTCTTGAAGGTCTTCTCGGAAGGGAACTCCTTGGGGAAGTTGAAGCGGAGAGCCTCCCTGATGCTCTTGTATGTTGCACGTCCTTTGAGTGAGAGTTCAAAGCGACGCCCATTGAACGAGATGGCCACCGTGTACATGCTTTTGCCTTTCTTTGCCTGTGTAGTCTCACCACCCTGCTCCTTCTTGACCTTAGCATCCCTGGCCTTCTTGATTAAGGTCTTGAGGCGCTCCTTCATCGCCTTCGTCGCCTTCAACTTGATAATCTCATTGTTGATATCCCTGGCCATGTCGTTGATGATGTTCTGGAGCTGTTCGGGGTTGCTGATGTTCTCAATCTTTGCCTTGAACTCGTCAGTGATAGGGTAGCGCTTCAAAATCTTTGACCACTCTGTGTCAGACAAGACAATGGTGATGGTATCATCTTGAAACTCGCCCTCCTCCTCGGCTTCCTCTGACTCCTCATCTTCTGAAGTCTGCTCTGGCACCCCCTCCGCAACTTCTGCTTCTTGAAGTTGCTCAGCAAGCTCACGGTCCACCTCCTCGCTGTTGTAGCCACCAACCGACATGATACTTGTGAGAAATGAGAGAGCAGGTGTCAGTCAGGAAAGACTAAGACTCTGAAAAGGAAATGGCGTCAAGTCAAACTGAAATCAGTAGATGGTCGCTCATGGAAGAGCACTTGTCTGACTGTCTGACTGATAACTGGGGCACCAGACAATTAGAAACGATGAAGATGTCATAGAGGTCAAAGCCGTGGCGCGACCAAAGCGACGGAGCGATGACCAAACCCGAAAAGATAGCCAACACCCCAGAACTTGATAACTACTAAAAGGGCTACCTCTTTCAAATGAAAAAAATGTTTGCCCCCAGCCCAACAATGAACAAGGCGACAATTTACCCAAATGATTACCTTAACGAAAACGATAAATAAGCTCCCCGAAAACCCTCTTTTAAAAACGAATAAGGGGGAACACAGATTTGAGATGAACATAAAAACCAGAACAGGCAACCATCAACAGGCCACCCCCCAGGCCCCCTACTTTTACCATTTTTTCCCCCTCCCCATGACAACGAGCCAAACTCAGTTAAAGATTCGCTCAGTCCGTCCTCTCACAAAGCAAATGCTCCTCTCCTCAAGCCAAGCGGTCGCCCAACGAGACCGGCACCCTGGCACCGCGATGAGCAAGTACACCGCACAGGCCGCTGCATAAGCCTCGAGGACCGAGGCGACATGGCAGACATGTAACCCGTCAACCCGTCCGTCGTCTGCGTCCCGGGATGAGTGGAGACACGCTTCTATGATTTTTCGTTTGTGCCATGGAGGAAGAAGAAACAAAGGCGCCGCACCCATCATTCCAATCTCTGCAAGCATCTGCTAAGACAGGCCAGCAGCACTAGTTTCAGGCAGCGAGGAAATTTCGCGGGCTCCTGTCGAGCGGGGGCTAGCGACTACTGCCCCACTTGTGCGCCGTCATATCTTCCATGAATGGAAAGCAAATCGTGATGTAGAGAACAAGGGGCCGAGCAGAGCTGCGCTGAAAGTATGACGAGTGCCAAGCGTGTAGGTCCTCCATCTGCTGGATCAGCCGTGGATAGAAGGAGTGGCCTGCACTCGGGGCCAAACCTCTGAAGCTGACCGAAAGCTCCCGCCTGCTGGGCTAAAAATCAGGATCCCCGCAGCTGCCAGCAGGCCGTGCCTCAAAAATTTCTGCAAGCCGCTTCACTCCACGCGGAGTCAGAGCCAGCGGGGAGCGGGGAGCGGGGCGCCGGCGGCTTCACCATCTGGATTTCAGATGTTGGAGCCTCAGCTCTCGAGATATCCTCAAGTGGCTTTGCTGTTTGCGCAATCTGATTGGAGAAATGATGACCATCCTGGCCAGTTTGAACTGGCCAGCTTCATCCACTTTGCGGAGTTCTATTGCAGTTATGGTCATACGGATCGTGCGAGTGCCAGAACCCGGTCTCAAACGGATACCCAAAACGTATCCGGAATCACGAGAGCGGCCGCATCCCATTGCCGCGCCTTCTTGGGCAGCATCAAGCCAGTGGCCAAGAACCTCGTGAGCGCCGCTTTGGGTGACTGGTAGTGTTCGGTGGCTTTCTGCTCCCCTGCGAAAAGTTGACCACTTTTGGTGGTTTAAGTTTGGTGGTTTAGTTGGCAAAAAGTTAAAGTCCTAACATCCAACCAAAATGCACCTCCGGTTTTGCACGCGTCGTTTCTATAAAAGATCCTTTGCAGTGAGGTCGGTTTGCTGCGAGCCTCTCTCGTTCCCTGAGCCTCTCACATCAGCGCGCTGGCGATGTAGACCAAATTCGACATAACCTGTGCAAGAATGCTTCAAGCAACTTATGAAACTGGGCCAAGTTGGCTTAGCTCAAAAGCTCAAGCCAAACACACCATACAGCGTGTCGCATCAAGAAAAGCAAAAAACACACTCGACCGGAGACTCCGTAACTAAGCACCGCACATTGACCTTCGTCAAGACCTTTGCTGGAACCTTGAACACTGGCTCGAGCAGAGCCAGCTTCCAAGTGACTCACATCCGGCTCGCAAAGAAAGAAAAGCAACACGTCGAGCCCTTGGAGGCCCACCCCCCTAGCAGAATCAAGAGAAAACCCCCCGAGAAGGGTCAAGAGAAGCCATGACTAGAGTGAGGCCCAGCTAGAGAATGTAGATTTTATGGTTTGCTTCACTTTGAGTCACTGGTAAAATGTAGAATGTATCCTAAGTCTACCCCAGAAGCCTACTCGAATCAGGGCAAGTGCGACTCTACAGTGCCATCCGACCTGGGCCCGACCAGAATCCTTCTTTCAAAGATCCAGTTGGAATGATGAACAATGATCGAAAGCACGGAGGCGCACCCGTCTCACCGAATCAATGCGTATGGGGGCTGTGCTGTCGTTTTATGGCCAGGTGTGTCTCTTTTGAGGCTGGAGCCCCCGAAATTGCAACGGGTGTCCTTTGCCTCTAATACCAAGCAACAAAGGGTACCAACTCCAAAAAAAGACACACCCATGGGTTTGTGGAATGCGTTCATGGGAACCCTTGATGAAGTTGCACTGACTGAGTTTGGCTTGCAACCAATAAAAACAACAAACCCAAAAACTCATCCAAAAAATAACTTTTACTTTTTAGGGGGACCCCCCGAAAATGACGGTTTCCAAAAAGGCCCACCAACTCCAAAAAAAAACAACTTAACCCCCCCCCCCCAAACGCATTCATTCTCCACTCCACTGGCCCGTCCAACCGGGGCCCGGGCGAAGGTCAGCAGCGCCGCGCCGGACACGCTGAGCGCCACCGCCGGGGCTGTGGCCAAACCCAGCTGCGACACATTCATCGAGGCGCAAACCTCGGTGGCCATTTGGCTGTGGGTCAAAAGTAGGGCAACCCAAAACGGAACCCTGGTAGATGGAAACATAAAAGCTGCGGTCCCCTGCTGGTTCGATTTTGACCCATACCCATTTGGGACATCGGCGCATCGGGAAAAAAGTGAGTTTTAGGCCAGTTGGGACTCATCTGTATATATGAGTCACCGTCAAAAATACTTGTCTGGGGTGTATTCATTCCGATGTTAGGACGTGCCGTATCGTTTTCAGGCTTTTCTCTCAGGTTTGGGGGGTATCGTTTTTTTGGACGTCCCGTATCGTGTCTCGAGAAAAAAACAAATGAGAAAAAATGGAAACAAAAAACAAAAACATGTGCATGAAACACTCCTACATAAAGTAAATGACAGTAATGTTGAAGCCGACTCATATAGTGTTGGGCAAACGTTTGGGTTGCATCTGCAATATCAACGATTTACTGTAGTGAGGGGGTGTCATGATTATAGATGACCTTTTGGAAAAGATGTGTTTGCAATATGGTTGTGTTTTAATTTTGAGGGAACCCGTTCAGGTTGATATCTGCAATACTGTGGATGGACGTAATCCCCTGAGAAACCATCTAAGAAACCTGGCTTTAGGAACAATGGCTTCCAATGGTTTCAAGTGGTGCAGGATTGCTGATTCACCACCAAAACCGGGGGATGACCAGGTGGAACAAAGACTTGGGGTTGATCAAAAGGTCCTTTCCATGGGATGCTCATTGGGAAAAACCGTTATAACATGAGGGTCATTTGGGGGCCAACCCCCATTTGGGTGCTTCCATTCTGCCATTTCTGTTCTTCATTTTTGTGAGTTGTTGCACCTTGTTGATCATGTTCAGGAACCCGATTTATGCGATTCAGCTTTGCGCATCTTGCGATTGATTGCAGTTGTCTGCTATTCTGTGCCATTTGTCCTCTTGTCTGGTAGTTTGCAGCCATAAACTAAACAGGGAGTCCTGGAGTAGGGGTGTTCCAGTGTCTGTGCCCTACTCGCAATTAATTTTGGCTTGAGGGGTCTTTAAGGGGTGGGGCGTTCCCGAAAAACCCCACCCGACAAAACTTCAAAAATCATGCTAAACTCACCGAGGATCAACTAATTCACTTAGGGGTATGGGAAAGCGACCATTTTGGGATCTCCCTGTTTCGAGACATACCTGTTTGTCTCTAAAGTATTACGGCACAGTTCGCAGGAGAAACATGGGAGGTTCGCCCTTGAAATGCGCCCTCCTTCCATAAAATACCAAGGGGGTTGAGTCAAACTTAGCATTCAGGAGCACTTCCCTTGAAGACTGACAGGGACAAATAAACAAATCGCCAATAAATGGATGCGGTAATCAAGAAGCCTCCCCAACAACTGAAGAATCAAAGATTAAAGGGACAAACACCATTCTGCAACCATTTGTGGATTGGACCCCTTCTGAGTTGTCTTCATGTACCCAGATTCGATTGATACAAAGGCGCTCGTTTAGTGACGAAGTACACATATGAACTGGAAGCCCACGAGCTAGTATCACGGGAAAGTGCCCCATTTCCCACATTTCTCACATCTTCGCCTGCAACGAAAGGGCCCAAGCCTTCTGCCCAAGCGGAAAACTAGCAGGATGCCACATGGAGGGTGTCCTTTCCCCCTTTTTGAACAAAAAACTAATGCGTCTCGGAGAAACGAAGCATTGGGAGCAGAGGTGTCCTTTTAGGGCAAATAGATGGCCCTGGTGGATGTTTCCACCAAAACAATCAAAAAGGACACCTATGATTGGGAGGCGCCAATGCTAACTTTGGACAAGTCATGCAACAAGAAAGCCAAACCAGCAAAGAAGACGCGCAGTGGGCAAAGGATGGGCCAAGCATCTCAACCCGCGGGCTGGGCTGCCGGCTATTGTGCTCAGCAAGTAACCTCAGTGTTTCAGCTTGTTCCAGCCATTGAGGTGCCGCTAGGCTTGCTCCAAAGGCCGGTCAGAAGGAAACAACCAAATCATTTTGGCACTTCCACAATTTGAAGCCAAACCCCATCCATATGGCCGTCGTGGGCTTTTCAAAATCCAAAGGGGATGTGTTCTCACCCTCCAAACCTTTTTTTTCAATCCTTCCCTGTTTTTTCAACCCTTCACCCTTTCTATTTAACCCTCCCCCCGCTGTTTTAAACCCTCCCCCCTTCTTTTTTAACCCTCCCCCCTTTCTTTCTGACCCTCCACCTCTTCCTTTTAACCCTCCATTTCTTTTTGGCCAACCCTGTGGCCGAAGTTTGCGGCAACTGCACTAAGCAACGGTTTAGGGTTGGGTTGGTTTAGGAGTGGTTTTGGATTTAGGGTTGGTTTGGGGTGGGTTCGGGCGGGGGGGGTAGGTGGGTTTAGGGTTGGTTTTGGGTTGGTTTTGGATGGGAAGGGTGGATCTACGGTTTTGTTTAGGGTCGGTTTTGTGTTGGTTTAGGCTGGGCAACCTCGCATTTAAGGCTAGTTTAGGGTGGGATTAGGGTTTGTGTAGGAAGGGTTCAGAGGCGGGGTAGGGTTTGTTGAGGGTGGGTCTTAGGGTTTGGGATGGAAGGGCAAGTTTGTGGTCGGTTTAAGTTTAAGGTTGGTTTCGAGCAGGTCTGTGCTGGGTATATGGTGGGTTTAAAGTTGGATGAGGGTGGGTTTTGGGTGGGCTTGGGGAATGGGTCTACAGTTTAGGGTTGGTTTAGGATGGATTTAGGGTTGGTTAAGGGTGGGTTTAGAATGGGTTTAGGGTGAGGTCAGGCTTGGGATTAATGTTGGATTTGCATGGTGTTAGTTTTAGGGTGGGATTAGGGCGTGTGTCGAAAGGCTTCAGGGCGGATTTAGGGTGGATTTAGTGTTTGCTTAGAATCTGTTTGAGGTGGGTTTGGCTTCGGGTGTAGCGTTGGATTAGGTAGATTTAGAGCAGGATTTCGGTAGGTTTGGTTTAGGTGGTCTGGAGTAGGTCTGTGGTGGCTGTAGGGTTGGCTTAGGGTTGGTGTAGGGTTGGTTCAGGGCGGGTTTGCGGTTTGTCTATGTCTAGGGTGGCGTTGGGGTTGCGCTAGGGGAGGCTTGGGGTCGCTCAAGGGTGGCTTAGGGTTGATTTGGGGTGGCTTGATTTCAGGTGGGCTTAGGGTGTTTAAGGGTATGTTGTTCGTTTGTTTTGGGTTGGATGCAGGTTGGTTCAGGGTTGGTCTGGGATGGTTTAGGGTGGGGTGTGGGGTTGGTTTAGGCTTGGCTTCACTGGATTTAGGGTTGGGTCAAGCTCAGCTTCGAGTCTCAGTTCATGGTTGGTACAGGGTGGGCTTATGGTTGGTTTAAAGTTGCTTTGGAGCGGCTCAGGGTTGGTTAGGGTTGGTCTCGGGCTGGCCTAGGTTGGTTTTGAGTTTAGTGTGGGTTTAGCGTCGTTAAGGTGGGGATTTAGGGTTGTTTTTGGGTGAGTTTAGGGTGAAGGCAAGGTTGGTTTAGGGTTGGTTTTTGCTGGGCTGGAGTTTAAGGTTGGTTTTCGGGGTGGTTCGTGATTGGTTAAAGCTGGGTTTAGAGTGGGTTTAGGATTGGGTTAGGATTGGCTCAGGGTCGTTTTCGGGTTGAGGGTTGGTTTTGGGTCGGTGGGTCTGTTCAGGGTTGGTTTAGGTTGGGCTTAGGGTTGCATTAAGGCTAGACTAGGGTGGGATTGGGGTTTGGGCGGGTTTAGGGTGGGTTTATTGTTGGCTTAGGCTAAGCTTAAGGTGTGGGGTGGGATTACGGTTGGATCAAGGTTTGGGTGGGTTTAGAGTTCGTGTAGTGTGGGATTAAGGTGGGTGCAGGACTGGCTTGTTGGTTTAGGGTTGGTTTAGTTACTGAGGGTTGGCAAGGTTTGGCTTAGGGCGGGCCTAGGGTTGGTTTGGGTTGGGTTGGGTGCCGGGCGGGCTTAGGTTGTTTTAGGTTTAGGGTGAGAAAAACAAGGTTGCGGGGTGAAACAAGCAAGCTCGCAGGTGAAAAAAGCAAGGCGGAGGGTGAAACAAACAAGGCAAAGGGTGAAAACACAAGGTGAGGGGTTGAAAAGAAAGGATTTCTCAGGGTTGGAGAAACAAGGTTCTCGCCGACGGTTCCCAAGCAGGGTTTGAGGGTTGAAAAAAAAAAGAGGAAGGGTTAAAAAACAAGTTCAGAGGGTGAAAAAAAAGGGAGCCCAAATCCAAATCATACCCCCCAGTGAACATCCCAATCCAACCGCTAAAATAGCTTCTAACATGAGTGGTGCACCTACCCCAAAATGGGATCCCATGGGTTTTGACCCACAGCCATATCGATGACTGCCGATGCCTTTTCTTTGCCCAAGGGGCCCCAAAGCTCCACGATGAGGAACATCTCTACGGCTTTCCGCGCCTGCGCGTGCCATGTCACCTACTGCTGGCGCGCACCCTCTGCTCTGCGACCCTATGCCATTAGCACGGTATCTGTCTATGTTTTGAACTTGTGGACATTGAGTGAAGTTCAAGGACCGAAGAGCCTGACGAAACTTTGGCAATGCAATCAACGACAGCACAACACGGATCCGGACGTGCTCCTTTCTCATCTCAACTGCCTCTACACATCCCAGCCTCTTCTTGCCCGAGTGTGCACCCAAAATCAAAAATCTCTGCAACCCGTCCACTGCGCCTTTGGTCCAAAAGCCGCGTGCGCCAGGGCAGACCAGTCTGCAAAGGCACGAAAAGATTAGCTGGGCCACATGGCCATGGGTCAAAATCCAAATCGTACCCCAGCCATCCCAATCCAACCACTAAAATAGGCTCTAAAACGGTACCATTGGTTTTGACCCAGAGCCACATTGATGTGCTGAGACATCGCAAGTTTGTCATTTGGGGCCTCTCCGAGACTTTGGAAGCATGATTCACTTGAAGACTTGCCACACAAACACCGCCAGGCCTAATGTCGCCGCCCGCACACGCGAACCACTAGGTATGCATTGCCGGGCTGCCTGCATCGCAAGTCCAGACTCATCGAGAGAAACAGTCACAGAGAGCACTTTGCAGGGACACAAGCACAAATCAATCTGGATCCATCCCACTCAACAAATAAGCACGCAAACGCATGGCTGGCTTCCTTTCCGTTTCCCTTCAAACACCATCCCAAACAGGTCCCCATATTTTGACGCGCTCCGTGCCTCCGCCTGCATGGCCCACACCATGAGGTGAGCCGTGTATGCGGAGCAAATGACCTGAAAAGTGAGCCGCTGCGCGTGTGGTCGTTCGGTCATTGCCATTGTCTTCATGCCATCGCCGAGTCTGTGTAGTTTGTGGCTATTGGTTATCCCTATGTGGGACAGTCCGGCGAAAATGCGATCACAGGGGATCGGAGTCCTGGCGAGCCCGGTCAAAAGGCCTCAACAGCCGAGTGGCAAAAAGCAGCACCAATGGTGCCCCGATCAAACCAGCCTCAGCTTCCAGTTTGGCTTGAGGCGCGCTTTGACATGCAAGCCATCAAATTCTCGGCCAAGGTGGTTGCTTCGATGTGGCCGCTCCTATGCTGTTTCGTGGTGAGCCGAACCATCTGCAATGCGCAGAAGTGTGGAAAGCAGCCGAGGGCGGCGCTAGGGAAAAAGCATAGGGCATGGCCAGCAGGCCTCTGCTCCCATGTCTGGAGTTACGAGGACCACACAAGAAGCTTTTACCGTGTCAACTCCAAGTCTGGGTACCCCCTGTTATCTTGTGGTTTGAAAGGGAAACCAAAACGAAAACCGTCATTTTGGGGCGTGCCCTCAAAACAGACAGGCCTAAATCTAGCTGCAGAGCCTTTTCAGTTCCACGTGTCTCAGCAGCTTGCCTGTACCAACCAGGCAAGAGAAGACCGCAACCTCAGCGGACAACGGGTCAAGTCGAAGTGGAAGCGGTGCATATTTCAGCACTCAGCCGCGTCACGACATAGCAGTCTTTCAGCCCAAGCACATTGTTTTTCCGTAGAGGGCACTTCAGGCAAGCTACATGCTTGCAAAAGGTATCCAAACCTTCGGAGTTGTTGCAAACTGCCAGTCTCAGTCTGCGAGTTGACTCTCTTGGCCATAGGCTGTGGTGTCCCAAACGCTGAGATCCTCAGATGGCGCCAACAGCTTCACTCGCACGCCTCTTCAGTCGACTGTTTCAATGGTACAAAGCAGCACGTGGCGGGTAACGGTCATGCCTCTCTGTTTGCCAGCTCAAGAAGACGCACAAGACACCAGCCGCAGTCAAAATGTGCTTTTTTGTTTGCAATGACCCTGGGGAAAGTGGACTGGAAGGTGCTAGGTGCTTGTCTGCCTAAGCCGCGCCTCAGTGTACTTGGCAGGCTCTGCAGACTGAGCCTCAGCGGCCTGCCGCAGCAGCGAGAGGCTGCCTGCATCGCGCCGATGGTCCCAAGGCGAAAGCTTCTTCTGTTGACAACCGGGCTGTCCGTTTTCAGACATTCCTGCTAACAGTGCTTAACTTGTGAAGTTCAATTCGGAAACCCAACCCACTCAACCAGAAACAACAAACCAAAGTTGAACCGGAGGAATTGCTGGTCGAACCAAGCAGAGAGATCGATGGATCCTCCTTGGCGATGGAACCCCGCCTGCCGTGCTGGAGCCTGTGAGCTTCCAGCGCCTCAAAACGCGAAGTCCGAGGCCGAACCGCTCGAACCGCTCGCCCCGGTTTGGTCAGCGTACCATTTGTCTCTCGGCAAAAGGCGCTTCGCCCTCAAAAGATCAGGGGGGGTTTTATTGCTGGCCAGTCACCTTTTGGTGGGTGGTAGTGGGTCCTGCCAGAAAACTGGAGGAGTAAAACGGCTTGGGAGGAAGCCGCTGGTCCTCATTAAGTCTAAAAAAGGTGCCAATGGATGCGAACGTCTCTAAGCAGCTGCACGTCTCGAGCTCCAGCAGGCGGCCTCAGGCACCGCACTCGGGGGGGATCCTTATCTGCGTGTCTGGAACTGGAAAGAGAAAGCCCACCACCACTAAAGCCACAAAAAAAAGGCTTCAAGTGGCTATGGGTCAAAGCCCCGTACCCCCAGTAAACATCAACGGTGAATTCACCTACCAACCAAAATGGGATCCCAAAATGGTGTTGACCCACGGCCAAGTCTTGTTCTTGCGCGTGAGGGGGGAACCCGTTTGATGGTTGACCGGTAGGGCCAGCTCGAGGCCGTGGCTGATCTTTCCAGGTTGGCTCCTGGCACTCACCCCTCTCCAAGAAAAATATTCCCATGGTGAACATCAAAATAGGTGGCAAATGGATGTTCATCCACCCCAACGTGGAGCCATAGGTTATGCCCCATGGCCATGAAACTACAACGCGCCCCATAGGCGTTTAGCGGTTTTCCGTTGGTTTTAACCCACAAGTCGGACAGTTTCAGCAGGGGATCAGAAAACGGACAGCCCAGTTTTCAACACAAGGAGACAGGTTCTTTGGCCACGAAGCGAGCATGAGTGGAAACAAGTTGCCCGTCCCTGGCTTTCCTGCTGCAAAGTGATGCACGTCAAGCAATCAAAGAGACTCATTCGCAACTATTTGGTACCCTGACTTCCGTGAGAACAGCTTCTATGGTGACTGGTTTCAGTCTCACCTCTGAATCGTGAATGCAAAACGGCCGCAAACTCCTTGCCTCTTATTTGCAGTGATGATGCTTGTCACCATGATTCCAAGCAGCCTGAGCGTCTCAGAGAAACCAAGGCACATGCTGTGAGCGCATGTGACTGCCCGTTCGCAAGTATCGGAATCATCACGCAGGCCCCGGCCCTGCTACGCAAATCACGGTCCACTCGTTCCAGCGGTCCTCCATGTCCGACCTGGATTGAGCGCAGGCATGGAAGAGATGACTAAAAAAACAAAAACAGAAGAGTCACAATCAAAACCCGGTACTGAAATGGTCTACCCACAACCATGTAAGGAATTAAGAAGGCGGCCGCAGCTATTTATGGTCTTCATGTACCCGGGTTTTGATTGTGGCTCAGAAGGCGTGGCCAGGATCAGCTACCAAAATTGCTCAGTGCTTCAGCACATGGGGGTTGATCAACATTCCCTGAAAGGCCCCCCAGTTTTGACCATGGGTACCCTTTCCCATGTGGTTGAAAAATATCAGATATCTTTTTCTCGTGGTCATCCCATGTCCATCATTTAGGACCTTTTTGATGCCACCCCCCCCCCCCGGCATCTCTCGCCCGAGCAGTTCGATCGAGTCGTTCCAGGCGCAGGGCTCCACATTCGCCTCGCGGGGCCCTTTGGACATGGCCACGTGCCGCGCCGGGAAGGCCTCGGAGGAAGCACCGCCAAAGGCTGTGGTCAACACCCTTTTGGTATCCCACTTTGGTTGGGATTGGTGAATTCACCACCCATTTTAGAACCCATTTTAGTGGTTGGGGTGTTTGATGTTCACTGGGGCTAACCGATTTCACTGGGGGCTAACCGATTTGGATTTTGACCACCACGGCCGTTAAATGCTGTGCTCGGGCTGCTCGGGCGGCGAGGCGCGGACGTGGGAAGGACCGCCTTCCTTCGCCAACACGTCTCTTGGCCTGGGAATCGAAAGGGCTGGGGCTGTGCTCTTTTTTGAGGGACCCGTTTTTGCGGTGTTTACAGGGAAAACAAGGGAAAAAACCGGAATTTTCGGGGGTCCCCCAAGACCCCAAACACCCGACCAAAGCCCCCAGGGCTTGAAATGGCCCAAAAAAGGGGGGCGCCAGTTTCCCGCGGATCAAGAGCCTTGTGCCAGGCCTGGGAACGAGAGCTTCGCAGATCCCAAGGGATCGACTCAGAGGGTTGGCATTTGGAAAACAGGCTGCACGTTGGCGGATCAGGACTTTGCCGTAGATCCCCCCAGAAAAACGCTTCAGGCCGGCAGGAAGCCCTTCTCGAAAACCTGGCGGCCCAAACCCATGAAGAATCAACGGGGCGGAAAACCCACGTGTAAATTCATGCTTGGGCCTGTCCCCATAGCCTACCTTTCTCATTGGCTTGCCAAATTGCCAGGCGCCTGTTTGCAAGACTGGGTCCTGCAGCTCGACTACTCGATCTTCTTGTTCTGCCTTGGGCGCGCAGATAACTCACGACTCCGTCACAAGCTCTGACAACTGACATGGGAGAGTAGGGGTGGTCCTGGCCACTGCGTGATGGTGGTCGCTGCTTGGCTGCCTTTTTCAAGTATGGTAAGAGTCTTACATGTATAATCTGATGTAACAAGTATTTGCAGTGAGAAGCAACAATTGTTGCAAGCTGTGGGCCGCAAAAGGTATTCAACATCCGCCTGGATTTGTCGAGTGCCGGTCATTCAGTTGGACATCTCCGTCTTTTCCTGCTTTGTGCAGGGATTACCCGGCAAGGCTGCCACTCTTCGCAGGTGAATGGATCGCATGATTGCAAAGCTGCGCCCTATGCCTGAAGCGGGCTTGACACCAAGATCCAAGTGAGCAGCGACCAAAACCCAAAACCTATTGACTTTTGGCTCTACTAAAGTTGGGTAACTAGTAGCACCACCTAATATGGGCCAATGGGGCTTATTGGCCAGGAGCACGGAGCAATCAACGGGTCGGAGTTTTGTCGGTTCACTTTGGTGCGACTCTGCTCGGAAAATTCGTGGAGCGTTGACGGAGGAAGAATGCCGGACAGACTGAGCCAAGGCACCCGTCAATCTTTGCCTGGGAGCGGTTGTGGATGACACCGTAGCCTGGGCTGAGAAAAAAAGGTCTTGAGAGAGGATCAACGTCCCACGCCAGGCTTCTTTGATGCTTTGCATCTAGAGATTGGCATAAATCCAGGTCGGCTGGATGGCAAGTGAAAACGCATGTCGCTGTGACAACGAACATCTTGTGCAATAAGGCAGGGCACTGCTTGCAGAACTCCGGTCCAGGTACTGAGGCAGCCACTCTCCTCGGAAACCCATCGATGTTGCCAAACGATTCAACGAACTGAGCATGCAACTCGATCTACATTGCCATTTGTTTCCTGTTAGCTGACTAGGTTAAGCCAATTGCAGCTGCGTCACTCCGAAACCAGTCCTCGGCTTTTTTTGTACCAGAACTAACGGCGAGCTTTTCGGGGGAGTTGCATTTTATTGTTGGGCTCCAACAAAATTGCCACTTGAGGTCCAGAAAAGCTGGACATGGAGGGACTGGCCGAGCTTGCCGCTAAGCTACAATCGAATCGTCCCAGCCCTCCCGGAATCCGATGATTGGTTCGTAGCCAAGGTCCTGAGGGCCAACACATCAGCAAGGAAAAGGTCACTGCATGGCCGCATGGCAGTGCAGTCCTTTTTGGCCCTGTCGCAACCTCGAATGAACAGGGCATTTTTATCTCAAACTCACATAGAAGGCCTTGACACTGCGGAATCGGAAACCAATCACATTGTTGCAAAATGGGAGTATCAGAAAGCAAGCACAAAGACCTTCGGCTGCATGATTTCAGCTGCTGAATCTGGGGAGCCGGCGGAACCAGCGATGCATCACCAACATCTTCACACTGAAGGGGCTCAACTTCCTTAGGACGGGACGCACTGCCTTTTCGCTTGCGACAAGACTCAGAATTCCATCCTTCTCGGTGCAAGACCAACACAACTCCTCTCACCTGCAGCCGAGTCTCAGCTTCCTTCCCAGGAAGAATCCAACCATGTTGCACACGTAGGCAACAAAGTACATGAAAAACTGCAGCAAGCAACGCTCCAGCTTTGGTTCCGCGCGTTACGCATAACATGTTTTGCAATATTGGCATTCATCATGAATGTTGCGACGGGCCTGCGGGAGGTGCATTTTCCTTAGACATGCCAAGAGGGCCCGCTTCAAAACCGGCGGCAAGCCAGCAAAGCTAGCAGTCCAAGCAGCTGAGTGATGGATGGCAAGCCCAACCCCACGGCAAAACCTCACGTTTCAGGGTCTCGCCGGCGGAAGCTGTGACGAGTTTTATGCGCAATGCAAGTAGGGACAACCCTGGATACACTAGCCATGTGGAGAGGACCCCCATCTCGCGATTCACCTCCCTGCGAGCTGCTCAGTTTGCATGCAAGACACGATCCATTTCCTCCCAAAGAATTGCATAGCCCTCTGAATGAGGATGAGTGTCCTTGGCACCAGGCACCTACTTAGCTTCAGCCGGATCGGTCAGCTTGGCCACAATAGCGTCAACAAATTCAGGGAGCTGCGTGGTAATGCCACGCAGACATGCCCGGAACCACTTCCAAATAACACTGCGGTCCTGTCAGCCTAAAAAATCCACCAGCTGGTTGAAGCACTTCCATCGGATGACTTGGTCCGCCTCCCCGGGTCTCTTTTCGCTACTTTTCTTTCGAGGCGCCCCGTCGGTGCAGATGTAGAAGCCGCCGAGTGCCGGGCTGCCCTGGCCGTCGCGCGCTCGGCTTCACCCGGATTTGTCTCCTGTGAAACATGCACAACACGCAAGCTTCTAGAGCTTGCCGTCGGCAACTAGAAGTTCGTCTGTGACCTATTTGTCCTTGTGCGCATGCCTGGTACCACAACAAATGACAAAATCAAATTGTGCTTGTCACAACAACAGTGTTGGCTGAGGGCTCGAGCATGCTCGAGCAGCATGCGAAATTCCGGATGACACGGTTGTCATGTTCGCATGCACACACTGGCAGCAGCAACGCAATCAACAGAATGGAAAAACATCATACTGGGTCGCTCAATCTCATCCCACAATCCCATGAAACACATTATTACCAGTAGGTGACATAGGTGATACGAAGCATGTGAGAAGCAAATCTCTTCTGCAAACCCGTTTGAGCGCAAATGCCCTTTCTTTGAATGACGTTCACCACCGCTCACCTGAATACAGGGCAAATGGGGAGTCGGCCATGTAAAGAACTAGACTAAACGGGCGGCCGCGCCTATCTATGGTTGGAACTGTCAACGACCCTGCACATGTGCACTATGCACAAAGGCGCGGGTCAATGCTTGATTGATGTGTGGTTGGAGTCATTTCCTTGTGCCAACCTGTCCAGACAGTAAGCGATGCTTGACAACACTTTGAGAGACCATAAGGTTGCAAGCTGAACTAGATAAATACCTGACAATACTGTGGATGGACACAATCCGTTCGCACCACTTGGAAACCATGAGAAACCATTTTTCATGGGTATTTACAAAGGAATCATCATGTCAGAGTTGCTTTGGTGGTGCAGAATTTTGTCCATCCACAGTACTACCACCATAAACTGAGTTTGGGGCCTACCCACACTCTGTACCCATGAACCTGCAAAACGGACCTGGAAACCACCCAAAACCGAAAAACACACCCTAGTGATAGCACGCCCGTTGCTCAAATCCGACACCACGTCTCGCCCAGCGAGAGCTCACCTTGTACAGCGCCCTCTCGCCCAGGATCAGGCCGTGGCAGTAGTTGTCCACGTAAGTGAAGCAAACGCGATTCAGGCCTAAGAAATATCGCGATGGCCGAAGCGTTCAGTTGTCCAACAAATCACAAACCGTTTGCCGAAGCGATTCTCAGTGAAGCATGGGCCGAACCAATCACCACCGCGTCGGCGGCCTTCTTTGCCCGATGGTTGCGTCCCCTGAAAAGACTCTAACCGTTCGACTCGAACCCCAGGGTGGTTCATGTATTGTAAGGGATGCCTGGGTTGAAGTCGTTTCAGGCGCCAGAAACTGCAAACTGCCAAGGGCATTTGCTGAGGCGCCATTGCCGAAGACTCGTAGCTTGCCTGCATAGGACTGGAAAAGGACCGGCGGGCATTGATACCTCAACACTCTTCAAGAAGCTGTGTGCCTCAGCAGATTGCTCCCTTGGCGGACAATGGCCCTCGCTAGCCTTGCTCTCCTTTTCAGGGGTCTAGATGCCTTGTCGAGGCCCTGGACGAAACAAATTGAATGCCAAGCAGTGGCCTGTAGCAGCGCTCTCCATGAAATTGGGCAGGTAGAGAGTGTCACGAGGTCCATAAACCTGCGTTTGACCAGTGCCAAAATTTTATCTCCAAGCGCACGGACCGTATGGGAAGCGCCAGTCGATCGCTCGAAACCAGCCTTCACCAGACCCTGCCTGATGCGGGGCAATTGCCACGGTGAGCAGCTCATCACAGCAGGCATTGGTGATGACCAGCTCGCCTGTCGATCCAAATTTCATGCCAAAGCTCTGGAAGTACCGAGCTCCGCAAAAAAAAAAGAAAGCAAGCTTCGAGAAGCCCGCCTTTGGCTTTGGTCTCGGCATACTCCTGCAAATAGGACTTCCTGACTGCGAAAGCGGGCGAATTGCCATGCCTAGTGCGATCGCTTTTTTCAGTCACTGTTGCTGGTTTTTGGGGTAAAGTGCATGGAAAAAAGCGATTGCAACTGGCGATCCAGGTGCCATCACTTCCTTCATGGCACGTCACATGCCATGCCGGGCGTCTGCGGCAGCTTCGGCAGCTCCAATTCACTGAGCCTCGATTCGATGTGAAGGTCCAAAGACATCTGGTGGGTCAAAATAGGCACCCTAATTGAGACCCCAGTGGAACCAAGGACTCAAACGGTCCATATCCTGGTGGCTTAATTTTGACCCATGCCTATCTTGGTTCAAAGGATTTTCTCCATCCGGTTCCCCGAGTCCGAGTCCGCCGGCCGATCGGACCCGAGCCGAGGCCCGCGCCCGTCGATGTCGCTGCCGTCGAAGCGCGTGCTGGGGGAGGAGGACATCACCAGCTTCGGGACGCGGGCGGCCAGGCACGCCTCCGGGAGGCGTGAAGCGGCAAAAAATGCTCTGCCCCCAAAACGAGCGGAACCCTTTCGGCATAAATCGGGATGCGTGGGAGCTGAAGAAAAGGATGTCGTGTTCTTTTTGGGCCGCATGGGCAAAAAAAAAGAGAGGAGCAAAGAGCATGAAGAAATGATGCCGGGTGAAGGACACCTGGCAGTGCAGTTGAACCTTACGCGTCAAAACGCCTCGACCACGTTGCGGCAGCCCCCGACGTTCACATCTTCGTAGAGCCAGCTGGGATGGAAGGGGCCCACAGCGGCACCCACCTGCGGGTGTCCGTGCCCGTTTTTTTTGGTTGTTTCAAGGGGAAGCCCAAAAGGAAAACCAGCAATTTTGGGAGTAGTTCTAAAAAATTGCACCCATTTGGCTGCAAAGCGGAACGTGAACCCTTCATCTCAATCTAGCAACCCTTCCAAGTAAGACTGTTGCGTGAGCATTGTCTAGCTCCACAAACTACAAAGGATCAAGAAACCCGACTTCATCCATCTCAGAAGCATCCATGGTAATTCTGAGCCCAGGTGCATGCCAGACACAGTCTGCACCCTCCACTGCATGGCACACATCCTGCTTGCTGCGCAAGTCGCCTTGCATGTAAACCTCAGTAGCCAATGCTGAAGCAGGTCAGCTGGCTAAACAAGGCTGTTACGGTGCTCCGCAATCACAAGATGACGTGTGTGCTCAGGCTCTCGCGATACGAGAGTCCTGCCGAATAAGAGACAGAGACAGAGAGAGAGAGAGAGAGAGAGAGAGAGAGAGACACACGCGCGCGCACACACACACACTCACAGCACCACACCCAGAGACAGACACACAAACGAACTAACGGACGAACGGAGCAAGAAAGAAATAAAGAAAGAAAGAAAGAAAGAAAGAAAAGAAAGAAAGAAAGAAAGAAAGAAAGAAAGAAAGAAAGCAAGTAAGGAAGAAAGGAAGAAAGAAAGGAAGAAAGAAAGGAAGAAAGGAAGGAAGAAAGGAAGGAATAAATGAAAAGGGAAGAAAGGTAGAAATCACAAGGAAAGAAAGATCAAAAGGAAAGAAATATCAAAGAAATAAATTAAAAGGAGAGAAAGGAAGAAAGGAAGGAGAGAAAGGAAGGAAGGAAGAAAGAAAGGAAGGAAGAAAGAAAGAAAGAAAGAAAGAAAGAAAGAAAGAAAGAAAGAAAGAAACAAACAAGCTGACAAAGAAGCAAATAAACAAACCACACCTAGCTACGTCAGGCCAACCAAGCAAACAAACAAGTTCACAAACTCACTCCCTCACTCACTCGCTCGCTCGCTCGCTCGCTGCCTGACTGACTGGCTGGCTGGCTGGCTGCCTGCCTGACTGATTGACTGACTGGTTGGCTGGCTGGCTGACTGGCTGGCTGACTGGCTGGCTGACTGGCTGGCTGACTGACTGACTGACTAACACGCGCGTCAAGGAAGTAGCCAACTGTCTGACCAATGACTAATTAGATAGACAAGTTGGGCGGGCGGGGCAGGGCGCGGGGCGGGGCGCGGGGCGGGGCGCGGGGCGGCGAGGCGGGGCCAGCCAGGCGGCCGGCGCGGCGGGCTGGCAGGTACAAACGAACAAACTGACAGACTAACCAGCAGGCTAACTAATTAATTAGAATGCTCTCACTAAACTAAACGAGTTTACGCTAAAAAAGCAAGCAAAACAAACCAGAACAAAAAACAGAACAAACCAAAATCAAGCAAACCGAAACCAAACAAGTTCAAGCAACACAACACAAAAACAAGCCTAGTATGCCTTTGCGGGCTTTGGTTCCACCGCCTGGCTATATACTCTGCATCCTACGATCTCGGGATCTCTCCACCCAAATGCTCCTGCCAAGCACTGGGCGGTTGCGGCAGAATGTCGAAAGACACAACTCGCTGGGCCCCTCGTTCCACCAGCATCTCAACCTCAGGAATCGGCTGTTTCAGGTCATGGTCCTTTAGTTTTTCTTGGCGCAGGTATTCCCAAGAACTGCCTGGAGGACGACATGATGTTCCCGCTGTCCCATTCTTTTCTGGGTGTGGGTCAAATTAACCCCCCCGGATGTGGACCACTGATGTTTCAGTTTTGCTTCCATTTATCAGGGCTTGCGCCGTTTTGGGGATACCTCAACTATTTTTGGACGCCCTCACCCGTGTTTTGTCTCATTTGATCATCTCGAATCAACCTGAAAGGGTTCCGTGTAGAGGCTTAAATTCGGAAACCCAACCACGAAACCAACTAGAAAGACCTAAAACACCAAGTTGAACCGGCTGGCTGGGCTCACCAAGACATGGATCCTTGCTTGAAATGGCCGGGGCAACCGAGTTCTTTGGCTTCCCCTATGAAGATCCGACCGGTGACCCGTGAGACCCGTCAGTGACGGGTCTGACCGATGCCCGGTGCCCTGGGCATCCCGCCAAGCGCTGCCCCACGAAGCCGCTGCCGCCGGTGACCACGCACTTGGCAGGCACAGGCCTGCGTTGAGAGAGAGGCGACTCTGCCAACCGAAGGCATGGGCATGTGACAAATGGGGGGTTCTCCAAAAAAAGCTTCTGAAAAAGAGGTGTTTTAGACGGGCACCAAAAACGAAAAGACCTGGCACCTCCGAAAAAAGCTTCTTGGATGGTGTTTTAGACGGGCACCAAAAGGAAAAGACCTGGCACCAAAAGGGAAAGAGTCCGCAAGTTTGAGAAACACCCAAATGTTTGATGAGAATGGAATCATGGAGTCCACAAATTGGACAAATGCCAGGCTGAGCACAAGCAAATAGCACACCGAGACAAGGCACTCCCAATAGGTGTTCCTTGCCGGTCATTTCTGGACCGAACGCTGGCAATGGAAAGGCCAAGGTGTTTTTTGACTCCCAAATACACCCACTGCCATCGGTCCGAAAGCAGCAGAAATGCACAAATAAGCTTTGAGGAAAGTGACTCTTGGTGAGATGACAGGTACGGTGAACCTTGTGAGGGAACTGCCGCTTGAAACCTATGACCATTCAAACCAACACCTATTCCTGATGAGTATCCGCTTCATCACCCGGATTTGCTATGGCGTGCGTCGAGTCCTGTACTCTACCAGTGATATGTCCCTTTGCCGCACCCTGCTTTACCCTGGACTGCTGGGCTAGCGACTCAAGCCCCTGGTTTCTCTGGCTCAAACATGCATGTCTCACTCGTGACCGCGAGTGCTATGGCTGGCTCAGCGCGTCTCTTTTTGCCTTTTTGCTTGGCTTTTCAGGGCAGCCAACAAACAAACACCATTATGGTTGCTTCCCTAAAAAATGTGCGGTCACCCCTACTGTTCGTCACCATCCCAAGAGTGGCTCGCGGCCCGCGACTCGCGTCCAAGCCGCGAGTAGCTCCGCTCCGCCGCGCGGCGCTGCAGCGCCGTGAGCGCCGGCGCCGTGCGGGCCATGGCGGGGGTTCTTGGGGATGGGAACCGAAGCGGGTCTCCGAAACAAGGATGGAGGGGAGGAGCGGAAGGATGAGATGGGATGAGAAGAGGGATGAGATGGGATGCAAAAAGGAGAGAGGATGGGGTGAGCCAATGGGGCGGGATGGGATATGAGATGGGAGCGGAACGGGACCAAGGAAAAGGCACCTGCCTGCCGTGTTCTCTGTGTATCTCTCTCTCTCTCTTTCTCTTGGTTGCGCGTTCTGGTTGCGCTGACTCGGCTTACAAAGGCATGCCCGAGCCATGGAAAGGACATCCCATGGGGCGGATGTTCGCACGCGCCAAGGGCCGAGCGTCAGGGAAGCAATGCCCAAGGCCAGGTGCTGCCAGTCCGTCATCGACACCTTCGATGTGATCTGAACGCTGGAAAGCGAAGCATCTTTTTCCCCCAAACCGTGTGAATAGGAGGGCTTAACGGCGACTTTAAAGCATTGGCTTCGAAGTGTAAAGCATGGTGTCTAGATCGTTGTGCCACAGGTAACTCATTTTGACGGCGCAGGGTGCGCGAAAGTTTTGTCCGGAATCTTCAATTTTGATTTCCACTGCGCGGGCTCGCGCGGAACGGCCCGGGCGCACGGGTGTTCTTCGAGTGCGCTCCCACCCCGGTGCCGTCAAAATTCGGAAATGGCATAAGGGTGGATTGGCGCACCGTCTACGGACCTTGAACGCGTTGGACCGCTCTTGCCACGGCGCGGTGCAATTCTCAACAGCAAAATGAACGCGCTGGGGATTTTGAATCGCAGTGTGACGAGGCGCGCCTGACATACATCGAAGGCGCAGGACCTGCAAAGATTTTCTTGCAAGCGATCTCGCAGAAGGTGCTCCCTACAGATCTCCAACAGAGAACTTGTAGAGGGTCTGACGGATCCTGCGCGGATCCCGAGAGATCTGCCGAGATCCCACCTACGGAGCTTGCGCAGAGACCCTGCAACGAGACACAGACGCGCAGGTCCTTCACAGATCTTGCCTAGAGATCCTATCCAGAGATCTTGCGCAGAGATCCTGCAAAAATCCTTCCACAAAAGTATTGCCCAGGACTTTCTACAGAAACAGTTGCAGAATTTATCAGAGAAATCTTGCGCGGAACCTCCTTCAATGGGAGATCTGCTATAGGAGATTCAGAGGGCTTCTGTTCGAAGAGGACGTTCAAAACAATTGTTGAGACTCTTTGTGGTCATTTCATAAAACAAAAACAAAAACTGTGCACCAGGAAGTGAGCATCCGCTGCGATTACCTTTCATGTCACCTGCGTGAATTCATGTCTCAAGTTGTCTAATCATGTTGGCCAGAGTGTGTGTGGTCACTAGCCGGCATAAATTCTGTAGGAAACCAAAGTTTAGAAACCCAACCAACCCATTGGCTGACCCACCCCAGCCTCGGCAGCTCCAGCCTCGCTCAGCAGCGTCCTTAGACCTCTAGCCGCCGTGGAGTTGCCGAAGCGCTTCTGCACCAAGTCCTGAGGCAGAGGACTGTTCTACACGCCGTTTTCCCAAGGAAGGGTGGCCATCTGCTCGCCTCCGCCACCAGTTGCCATGCAGAATGACGCTTCACCTTGCCACTCACACTGCTGGCCCCGCAACATGGCCGCGGGGCAAAAAAAAAAACAGCTCCCGTGCCTGAGATATCACCTCTTTCTTGATGCTCATGCCGTCCTGCATGAACACCTTGGCAACGGCGCATGGATTCGCGTGGATTTCGAAAGCGCGGCCCGAGGGTCGACCAACCGGTTTACAGACGTTCGAGGGCCATGCAGCTTTGTCATCAAGCTTCTGATCCTGCACATCAGTCAAGCTCATGTAGGCAGGCGCGCGAACTTGAGTTTGACGCTGGCGAAATACAACGGCACGCGCCGAAATAGGAACATCCATCCTCGGCAATAGTCTCCAGTGCAGCTGCTATTGAGCCTGAGACGCAAGAAAGCGAGCTGCAAGGGAGGTTGCCAACCCATCATCACCAGCCCGGCCAGAATATTCCAAATTGCCAGGAAAACCTTACGCTCTAAAACAAACTTGACAAAACAGCCCCTACACTTTCCCTCGCCAGTCCATCCGAAAGGCCTTGCACGTCTGGATCTAGCAGCTCCTCTTCGGCCTCGGTGCGTTCGGAATCACCGCCTGCCAAAGCCGGACGCCGGCCGCGCCAAGCGCAGCGCCGAAAGAGCTTCCAAGGGCTCCAGCCTGAATCTCTGGTTGCATGCAAACACGAGCTTCTACATCGGGCTCCATGAACCAAGGAAACCGCTGGGACAAACAGAGCCGAAACCGAACCTCCGAAAGTTTCGGAGAAAGCTTCCGCCTATGTTTTAGCGCGCCGCGATGCTCCACCTGCCAGAGGGCATCCACACAAATCTCGAGGTTCGCCCGACTGCGAAGAATCTTCAACCAACACGATGTCAATTCCGCTTGGGCTACAAAAGACTCTCACATACTCGCTGGTGCCATGGCATTCCCCGCCTGCACGGAGGAGACTCGCAGGTGAGACAAGCCCGCGAGCCTCGGGTTTGCCCGGCTCTAAGACCCGAAGGGCCGGGAATACTTGGGCGTGTGGGGCAAGTCATCCTTTTGGTTTGCCTGACGGTCATCCCATTCCCATGTTCGGATTTGATCAACCCCCACTTGGCCAGAAATGGATGGATGTGTGTTTTGGCTTGAGCTCTGAGTTCCTCGCAGGGCAAGGCTGCGCATGGAGCTGGCGGCCTCAAGCGATGCGTTCGAACGCATCGCTTGCGGTGGGCGTTTTCGGCACTCGATGACAGCGCCGCTCAGAGAACAATGGCCCCGAAAGAGCAAGTGACGAATCCAAAGCATCGGTTGAAGTTCCTGACTTCACATCACTCGATCCGGAGCAAATTGAGGCTGATAGCACCTGTTCGCCGGTATCTGTGCGCGTGGCCCTTTCGGGAGCTGAAACCGATGCCAAAGGGCGGGTGGTTCCTGTCAGAACAGTGTCCGCTCCCTCCGGTTTCGCGAGATAGCCAGCACCGCATCTTTCGGTCTTTCGGTCTTCTTGTCTTTTTGTCTTTCAGTCTTTAAGCCTGCCTGTAGGTTTTCAGGTGCCACCCTCTATATGGAATACGAAGGTTCAATACCCTTCATGAGCAGAAAACTGCGGAGCCGCGAGTCCCTCTCTGTGGCCCTGACCGGTCAGATCGCCAGAAGCAAAAGCAAGAGCCCCAAACGCAAAGAGTCATAATCAAACCCAATCGGTATTAAACTGGTCGTAATCCCAGAACCAGGCTTCAAGAATTGAACAAACAAATATCTGCACCCATGTATGTCAAGGGGGTGTCCTTTACTACCCTCCAGATACCCGGGTTTTGATTGTGACTCAAATCGCATTTTGCCGCCTGCAGCTAAGGCGCTAGCGGCATCTAACGGCTCTAAGCTGCCGGGGGTGGGGTGACTGTCTCAGTGATTGTCCCGCCGCTCAAGGCCGGACCAGCACCGAGGCTCGGAATGGTTTTGCAGGCCTGATTCAAGCTCATCGCTGCATCTTTGGATAGGTGGAAATTCTTCTACTTTTCTGTGCATCGCGAAAGTGCACAAGAATCGCAGTCACCCCACTTAACCGGTCAACTGGGCATTGGAGTCCAATGCACCGAGAATCTGTCACTAACTCGCGGCCATGAAAGAACCTCCATACCCACGACGGCGACTGCGCCACCCCTCAGGCGTCAGTCCAGGGTCGGAATCTCAGGCGGCCGACCGCGACACGGCCACATCTGCAGTGAACTGCCTATCACCTGCTCAGGACCTACCCTCCCTCAAGCTAACAGCCGGAAGCTCCCAGAAGGCCTATGCAAATGGGACAACAGGTCCTGGGGAGCTTCCATGTTAGTCTGGGGGAGGGTAGTTCTTTGGACCGATACCCCATGTCCCAACCTAGCTGCATCCCTCCCTCCCCCCGGCGTGTCGGGCTCTGAACACTGAGGCTGCGGCTCCTTCGCTGGACGAAGCGATCGAAGCAACGGAAGCCTCGAGCCGCTTGGATGGGCTCCGGCAAGAAACTGCGCAGCTTTCCTCCAGTGGGTTTGGAGCCCGGCGGTTTGGTTCAGGCGGGCTTTCGAAATGAACCTTCTGCCAGCACCAGGGGTTCAGAGCCCCAATTCAAACCACCAAGGGTATGCGTGCTTGTCAGCTTGAGAGCGGCTTTCACGCCAAGCTTCCGGCGTGTCTCTTCAACTCCTGAACATGCACCATGTTGCAAAAAGCGATCTAGGCCTGCAGTGCTTTGTCAACGTAGGTATTGAGTGCCACAATCAATGCTCTGACGATTGCGACTTGAAACGGCTGTACCACTTCCGATGATCATATGGGCGATTGCAACAAGTTAAATTCATCATGCGCCTGCTACCTGCAGACATGCCACGAAGACTTGAAACATGCCAGCCCCGGCCTTTGTGGGGCGCCCATTTGGCTCGGGCTTGGACAAGCGCAAACGCTTCCTGAGCGCTGGCGCTGGCGCCGCCACCGCCACCAGACCAACAATGAACAACATATGAACGGCCAGCCCCAATCACTGCCACTTCTTCTGCTGTGGCCACCTGGATCGCCAGTTGCGATCGCTTTTTTCCACGCACTTTACCCCAAAAACCAGCAACAGTGACTGAAAAAAGCGATCGCATGCGATCGCAACTTGGCTATCTGGGCACTTTAAAAACAAATCCAGCTGGGCTGGGCCCAAGGGTCTGTGGCCACTCTCGGGTCTCGAATGATTCGCCTACGCCTCGCGCGCTCGTTCGGCCAAGCTCCGCGCTTCGCGGAGGAGCTCGCCGGGCTGCTCTCCCTGCCCTGTGATCATCACTCCCGGACAAAGCCACTGGCTGTGTGAGTCACTTGCTCAAAGCCGACTCGGTACAAAAATGGTTGACCCAGAACCATGCTTCAAGAACTCCCAAGACGGATATCCGCTGTTGTTGGCTGGGA
>CAUJNA010003726.1:0-120000 GCA_963377175.1 Effrenium voratum | reverse complement strand
ACACACACAACCCACGCTTTCACCGCGCCACATCCATCGCATCCAGCAACTGCGGCCTGCGCATCACTTCCCTCACCTGCTCTCGGATCTTGGCCTGGCGCCATTGCGCAATGCTCACATGGCTGTGGTGGTCAAAATCCAAAGCCCGTACCCCCAGTGAACATCCCAATCCAACCACTAAAATAGGTTCTAAAATGGGTGGTGCACCTACCAACCAAAATGGGATCCCATTGGTTTTGACCCACAGCCACATGGAGCGAACCAACCGGAGCAGCCACGGCAGCTCTCTTGTCCCAAAGCAAAGCGGACCAGCGACTGCAGCTGCAGATCGTCCTGGGGAGTCACCTCGCAGCCCGCTCGCACTAAACGCTAAACGCGACGCGCGAGCGCGAACACCCGTGCCGCAATGCCTCGCCACGTTCGCGCTTGCGGGGGAAACAAAAAAAAACACGCGAAGAGCCCGAGCCCGACCCATGCCGAGAGCTCGAAACTCGTCTCTGGCCAGGGCACAGGATGGCTGGGCCCCGCATCCCAGCGCTCCGTCTTAGCTGTGCTCAAAGAGCTCAGCAGCTCGCATTGCGTCAGCAAGTCCTGGCATGTCCCGATGTTGCAGAGATGGGTATTGACCACAGAGTTTGTTTAGGCCTTTCCATTTACCAGGGCTTAAGCCATTTTGGGGTTACCAACTTGTTGACAGCCCACACCATCTCTTCAAAAGCGCCCCCAAACTCTCAGCTTGCCTTCAGCTGCAGGCAGTGGCGCGGCCGCGCAGGAAGCTGCAACGGTGCCCAATGCCCAGCACTCCTGCCTCACAAGAAACCTATGGGTCAAGCCTCTTGATGTTGACCCCATATGCATCAACAGTTTAGTAATAGGGGGGGGTGTCTGATCCCCCCCTAAAATCAGGGACACCCCCTGCGAAATCCATTTCGCAGCACGAATTGAAGCCAGTACGTCTGTTGGTATTTAGCCGGGCAATCGAAACCCGTTAAGTAGGTGGGTTTCCTTTTGCAGGCCACCCCCAAGCAAAACGAGGGGACACTCAACAAAAGACACAAGTCCGGCAAATCCGGCAAAATCAGGCCACGGGGTCAGGGTCTAAGTGCTGACAGGCCGCAAATGTCCATGGCTGCCTGCAGGGCCACAGCGCTGCTAGATCGTGTGGACCGCCTGTGATCCAGCCGCGGGGGGGTCGCGAAAAACAGAAGAGAGAGAGAGAGAGAGAGAGAGAGAGAGAGAGAGAGAGAGAGAGAGAGAGAGAGAGAGAGAGAGAGACGCCCATGTTGAATCGTGCACACTAGTTTTTGTGTTCCTCCGCATGGGAGAAAAACAAATTGAGTGGCATGCAGGGAAAGCAAGATATGTGTCCATACTTCGGCGCTTTTTGGCCGGGAGGCATGTGAGCAAGCAGCTGCAACGAGCTGCGCCACTGCAGAGCGGCGCTCAATGCCTCCAAGCAGCTGCGGAAACCTTGGCTCAGTCGACAAACAATTCTCCGAAGGAACCGTCTGGTCTAGTCAAGTTGAATTGAGTCCTGATCCTAAGAGACTAACTTGCGTAATTACTCAACCTTCTTCTCAGTGTATGGACCAAAAAAGCTCCCAAACTTTCCCCATTTGCCGCTAAGATGCTCCAACCCCAAAAAGTGGCTGAAGTCCAGGAGCTCCGAATGTAGCGAGCTCTTTCCGTCTATGATCTTTTGAGCTGCTTTGACGCGAGCCAGTTCTCTGATTCTATTCTCCTTTGAGCTGCATTGATGTAGAGGCTCCCTGGTTTTCCCAAGATTGCCAGCCTCACGCGGACGGAAACGAGGAGCTGATGACATCCGGCTCCATCTCCTCCAGCCGTGCAAGCGCTGCCTCCCAGCATGCCGCCGAGGCCAAACAGGCGAGCAGCGCATTTTGGGAGACCTCAGGTGAGTCATGATCAAAAACCGTTATTAAGATGGTCGTAATCCCACGGCCATGTAAAGCATTATGAAGGCGTTTGTCCGCAGCTATTTATGGCAAGGTCCCTTACTAGCCTTCATCTACCCGGGTTTTGAGCACGTGGCTCTGCTTTCAGCTTTATCAGGGTGAGGAGGTCAACCGGGCGTGTAACAGTGTAACTCCGTGTGGCCTTGAAAGCAGAGCTTTCAAACAAAGAGCTGAGACAGCACGTCAAGCCAAGCAACCAAATCAGGAGTCAGCATCTCCTGCTTCATTCGGCCCAGCAGGCACAATGCCAGCTGCCATTGCGCTCCCTTACCGCCTTGGAATCGGCTTAGGCCACTCTCAGAGAGCCTTCCTTTGGGAAGATGGTGTCGCTCTGGGCGCCCGACATGCGCTGATGCCGGCATTGAACGCAATAGTGCTGGCACGGACTGACTCCTCCTGCATGTCCTCCATCCCAGGATTCCACTTTTTAGGCCTAAACCCAGGAATGGTTTCCCCCAAGGGGAAACCTGGTTGAAGTCGACCTTGGGGTCCAAAAGTGGAACCCTGTCCTGATCCAAATTCTCTGCCTTGATCCAAACCGTCGCGCCAATCGCGCGGCACCCCAGGCGACTAGGACTCGATCCCAAACTGTCTCGGTTGGGGTTCCTCTTGGCGTCCCTTTGAACCCGCACCCAAAAGAATACCAACGCAAAAAAAAAAGAGGCACATATTGTTTAATATATGCGTGTCAAAATTGAACCACCACGATTTGGAACGCAGATTTCGTCCGTTCCATCTACCAGGGCGAGCAATGTTGGGGCTCTCCGATTTCTGATCCACGGACATATGGCCATGAATTTGAATAAGGAACTAGCTCTAAAGTGGTTTCACCACATGTTCTCCACCACTGGATCCCTTATGAAGATTCACACCCATATAGCCATGGGTCAAAATCCAAATCGTACCCCCAGTGAACATCCCAATCCCAACTAAAATAGGTTCTAAAATGGGTCGTGCACCTACCAACCAAAATGGGATCCCAAAACGGTTCTGACAACCACAGCCATGTCTCCTGCAACAGCTGCAGCGCTGTCTCCCACTGGTTGCAGCTCTCGCAGGCGCTGATGGCGGACCCGCAGCTGTGCTCCGAAGTCAGCCGCTGCCGGCGCAGCACTGAGGCAAATGGGAGGCGGGTGGGAGGCAGGTGGGGGGGTTGGACACAAAGAATGGGGCAAGCTGAGACATCTGGTAATTTAAGCCCAGCATCCAGCCAGCAGCTGTAACGCGGACTGCCAGCGGCTCAGCTTGTGGCAGGCACTGATGACCCTGCAAGCACTCTCTCTCACATTGACACGCGCAACTATGAATCGACCACATTCGAGAATGCGAAAGAGCGAAAGAAACCACTTGGCTGAAGGCAAACCCAACACGGCCCAACTCCGCTGTACTCAATGCGCATGCTTGAGTCAGCCAGACTGAAGACCAGATGCGGGGTGGCCGTTGATTGGACATGCTCCAGTCATCCAAATTAATGGCTATTCGATCCAAGCCGCACATTGTATGAGAGGCTGTCCGGCTGCATTGTTCGACGATGCCTTGGGGAACAAAGGCAAGCGCAAGTCGGCGGGTATTAAAATGGGGAACCTGCGGACTAGTGGGCTGTCATCAATTGATACTGGACAAGGCGTTGGGGGCTCCCCATTTGGAGGAGACAGACCCTGACGCGGCATAGAATCATAGAATCCCATGGGCCCATGGAGGGCAACTTGCAGTTCTGGCGCAGATTGTATCAGACGCAAACGAGCAGATTCCTGCATCTCACTCAAGCAGATGCCAGGACTGTCACCAGTCCAACTTCGGCCATGTGGCCATGGGCCAAAAGCCAAATCGTACCCCCAGTGAACATCCCAATCCCCACTGAAATAGACTAAGCTGAGAGGTGCACCTACCCCAAAGTAGTACCATTGCTTTTGACCCACAGCCGTTTATCCAGCAGCTCCCCCCCCCCCCCCCGAGCCTCTCGTTCCCAGTTTTCGCCTTTCTGCCACGCGGCAGCGCCTGCAGCAGCGCTGCTGCGCTCTGCCACTCTGAGGCACGATGACAGGCAGCCATGGCCTGAGAGGTACCAGGCGACCAGGTGCCGGCTGGCTGCTGGCGTTTGCTGGAAGCTGAGGTGACTTGGGGAACCCGGTACTAAAATGGTCTACCCAGAACCAGGTAGAGAATTAAGAAGACGGATATCCGCAGCTATTTATAGTTGCGGATTGTCCCTTACTACCGTTCATCTACCCGGGTTTTGATTGTGGCTCAAGTGAGTAATTCCTCCCAAGCTGCTGAGTTGAAGGAGATGAGGTTCGCATCACCCTCCAAGAAGAGCAGCGCCACCCTGCAAAACCCCGAGCTGCCCGGACAACGCGATCAGTGCTCCAATGCGAGTATTGATCAAAACCTGGCATTAAACATAGCCTACCCAAAACCATGGGAAGAATCAAAAAAGCGGCTTTATGGCACACATTTCCGGCAAAGGAATTCTCCCTTACCTTCATCTACCCGGTTTTCAGTTTTGAGCTTCGTGGCTCAAATGGGCCTGAAGCCAAGGTACTGCCACTGAGCACCGGTGGCGAGAGCGCTAATGGCGCTGTTGTGACTGACCTGGTCGTGCTGAAGCCGGGCCTGCCAGGAAAGATGCATCTGCACTGGTCATTGGTCGACATGGGTGTCTTTCTTTAGGGGGTCCCCAAAATGGTGGTTTTCCTTTCGGCGTCCCCTTCAAGACCAAACAAAAGGGGTATCTTCAACAAAGGACAGACCCACATCCGCCCCCTTCGCCTGCTCCATGTGGTCATAAACTCGCAGCGCCAGCTGCCATTGTTGGCCCGTGTCACATGCGCTCACTGCTGCGTTGAAGCTGACCACATCTGGCTGCAAATGCACCGAAACCATCTCCTCCGGCCAAAGATGACCCATACAAGATGGCAAGTGGGCATGTGATCCAACAAAAATATGTTTTTGCCATGCGCTCTCCTGCAATAGTCCCAAAGCAGCTTGCCACTGGAAACCGCGCTCCTTGTGCCACTGGCGCACTGAATGCATTCGCGAGACAAGAAAGAGATGCGAACTTGCTTGTTGAATCGTTGCAATCCCTTCCATCTGAACGAGCGTCGCAGGCACTGATACAGGCGTTGTAACCTTGGATCGCTTGTGGTGCAATCGGTCAAGCAAGACCGCCGAATCACATGTCAAGGTATCCAGCCAGCACATGCCTTGAAACCAGAAACAACCTGAACGAAGTCCACTTGAGTCACAATCAAAACTCGGTACAAAAATGGTCTACCCAGAAAATGTAAACAACTTGTAAAGAACCATGTAAAGAACTTAGAAGGCGGCTATCCGCTGCTATTTATGGCAAGGGGATCGTCCCTTACTAACCTTCACTTACCCGGGTTTTGAGCACGTGGCTCACTTCGTGACCTTTCTCCGAGTCGGAGCTCATTCCATCCGAGTCGCTGTGGCCGTTCAACACCCGAGGCGGTGCCTGTGAGAGCAGCTGTAGCGCCAGCTGCCAAAGCCCCCGCGCAGCAGCGCTGATGGCCGTGCCTCACGTGAGAAGACGAAACCACCTACTTGCTGGTTCCATGGAACGATAAAATGGCATGACCCCGAGAAAGACCCATCCCCGACTTCTGACTTGGTCTCCTTGAGAATCCCCCCAACAGTGTCGAACCCCGAATGAAATTCCCAGAGAGACTTCAATCAAGCTCAACTTGGCTCCTGGGTGGTTTTGATGGGTGCAAGACCGTCAAGACGCCCTTGGACACCCGGGTGGCACTCGGCTTTGCTGCTCCGTTGCTCCAGGTCACAGCGTCTGCTGGCAGCAGCTTGTCATGCATGGTGTCCAAAAGGGCGTGCGCCTGCTGCCAGCAGGCGCCTGCATCTTCGCAAACAATTTTAGAGACGTGGCTCAGGGATTCCGAGCCCACGGGAACCTGCTTAAGCCATGCTGCCCGGATCACTTGGGAGGAAATGAAGCCACGGATACGCTCGCTGTCCCGAAGCTCAATCAGCCCGGCCTTGCTGATATGCATTCATGACGGCGTTGTAGGTGACAACGTCCTTGCCGAGTCTCCGAGTCTCCGAGTCTCCGAGTCTCCGAGTCTCCGAGTCTCCGAGTCTCCGAGTCTCCGAGTCTCCGAGTCTCCGAGTCTCCGAGTCTCCGAGTCTCCGAGTGCCTGTTCACTCGCTCCACTCAGGTGAAACGTCTGGCCAAGGTTCCGTGACCACTGTGGCCTTCTGCATCTTTTCCAGCAGCTCGGTGGCTGCATCCCAGCGAAATCCCTGGTGCATGCAGAGCTGCCCCAAATCTGAAAACATCATGGTAGCTTTGGTGTTTTCAAGCAACGAGTGGCTTCCTTTGAGGATCGCATTCTTACAAAAGGCCCCTTTGAAAACATCCCCGGATTCTCCCTGGATGCTGGCCTTTGCCATGGAGGTGATGGTGGTGTTGAAAGCCTTCGCAACGGCTGGCGTGCTTTGACCATCCATCCCTCTCGGGCACTCTCAGTCAGCGGCTATGGTGTCTTGTCGCACGCGGCGCTGCTGCATCTCCTAAGAGACATCATCTGCACGTGCTCCAGAAGAACCGCTCTACGACAACCAAAAAACTCAATGAACAACATCTTCATCGATTGGCAACTTGGCTCCATAGACTTGACCACCAAAAAGAAACCAATGAAACACATCTTCATCGATTGGCTCCACAGACTTCGCGATTTTCGCGCCTACAACATGCCCCGAGGTGCGCTTTCGCGTCTTCCCGTCCTCGAGGATGGCCAGCGCCTGAACCCACCGCGCCGCTTTGGCGCACGCGGCGATGCAGGCGTTGAAGGTCACCGCGCTCACCTCGGATGCATGGCTGGCTGCTGGGAGTCTCGACAAAACCCTAGATATGGCCATGGGGCATAACCTGCGAGCGAATGCCAGGTGGAAACCAATGGTACCATTTTGGGGTGGATGAACATCCATTTGCCACCTATTTTGATGTTCACCAGGGGTTCAGGGTTTTGACCCACAGCCATATTCTTGCTGGTGCTCAGTATGAGGGAAGGAATCCAGGCTTTGGTCCCCTTAAAGGAAACCAGTTGGATGGTGTACAAGGGTCGCTCCATTCCTCTTTCCCTGCATCTCTCGCACCAACCGAGTTTTTGCGACGCAAACCCTGGCCCGGGCGTGACGGACTCCAAAGCGACTCCTCGCGCTGTCGACTTGAGACCTTCGACCGTTTTTTCGCGCCTGGTGAAGGGTGCTGAAGAGCTGCAGCGCCTGCTGCCATCTGCCCTGATCCGCGAGGGTGCTGAGCACCACGTTGCCTCGTCCCACACTCAGCGACTCTCTGCAAGCTGAAGTGTCGCGGAAACGTCGGAGCGTTTGGGCATGGAATAACCAAGAAGCTGTCGCATGCTTGCTGCTGTTGTGAAGCATCACAGACTTCCCGCAACTCGGAAGCAAGCCAGCATCCTGATGCGAAGAGCCTGACGTGCCAAGGCGCAGTGAATCAGACTCGGCGGGTGGTCGAACAAGCCTGCCGAGGAACAAAGAACGCACCAGTGCAAGACCGAGCAAGAAGAAGCAAGCCAAGACACCCAGGTACTGTGGATGGTTTCGCGAAATCCATTTCGCAGCGTTCAGAAAGCCAACGCTTTCTGATTTTTTCTGCATAAATACCAACCACTACGGCTTCATTCCCATGGCAAAACTCATTTCGTGGCGGCGAGTGACTCGCGGATTTCGCCCAGCCAGCCACAACTTGCATGTTGACCCCATCTTCATCAACCCGAGTGTATTAATATCAGGGTGTCCCTGATTTGAGTGGGGGATCCGACACCCCGGGTCATGGGTCAAAAGCCAAATCGTACCCCCAGTGAACATCCGATTCAATCCAACCACTAGAATTGGTTCTAAAATGGGTGGTGAATTCACCTACCCCAAATGGGATCCCACTCCCCCAAATTCGAATATGGTGATGCTTGTTTGGCTTGAACAGCTTGTTTGCCTTTGTTCCCCCAAGGCTTTTACCACAGCCAACTCACTTCGTGGCGGCGAGTAACGAGTTCGGATGACTCGCCCCACGAGTCGTCGAGTCGTCGACGAGTTCGGTCGCCTGCCAGCGCCGCCTCCCAGGCGCGGAGCCGCCGCAGCTGCAGCAGCTGCCGCGTGCGGGCCTTGGCTCGCTGCTCGTAGCTCAAGGCCCGGGTGAACCACTCCAGGTGGGTGGTGCCGTAAAAAAGGGGGAAAGGGTTTGCCTCAACATAGGGGAACGCCAAACTGGTCGGCTTCCTAGATTCCCTTTTAAGAGGATACCTGGATCGCCAGTTGCGAACGTTTTTTCCATGCACTTTACGCCAAAAAAACAGCAAGAGTGAGTGAAAAAAGCTGCAACTTTGCTATCTAGGGACCCCGAAAAACGGTGGTGGCCTTTTCATTTACCATTCAAAGTTGGCCCCAAAAAGGGTTCCCCGCACCCAAGTAGTGCTTGAAGTGCTTGCGCACAGTTCGATCACCCAAGACTGTCCAAGATAGGTGGCACTTTTGGATCAAAACCAAAGAAGATGCATTGGCTGGGCGTCCCGACACGCAGCTTTTGCCAGGACATCGTCGCCTGAGCCAAGTCAGGTGTTTGTCAGAGAGATGGATGGATTTCCGGACGTTTCAGACACATGTCTCTCAAACGACGGGACCCTCAAAACTGGCGATTTTCCTTTTGTTCCCCGTTTTTGCAGCCACCCCATTCAAAGGTCCGCACCAAAAGAAAAAGACCCGCATCGACACATCTCAGGGCCAAGACACCTGGGCTCATGTTTTCTCGCGGGCGCAGCCAAGGCCAGTGGCTGGCGAGGCCAAGCACCGCCTTGAATTACTTCTGGCAGACACCCTCAAACCCCGCGGTTTGTGACAGACTTCTTGTAACAGAACTTGTTTTCCTGAGGCTTGCATTCCCCGATTTGAAGTGGTTCCACAAAGATGTCCCTGAGTCCTTTCTGCCACCTGTCTACATCCTGAGATGGCTGCAGCATAAATCTTTCATTCGCATGCCCTAAACTCGTTGCCGTGCAGGTCGGGATTTGCAGCCCTAAAGAATCCTTCGGGGCACTTTTCGTTCGGGGGCCTTTCCTCGAAGTTTTGCGCCAAATTGACGATGGTCCAGAATTACGAGAGAGTGCTGACTTGGTTGGGACTTAAAAGCAAGTACCCGAATGGAACCCTGGTTTCGTGGAACCAAGGACTGAGACCTGCGGTTTGGCGGGTTAATTTTGACCCACACCCAACGGGCGAACGGGGCCCCGAGTCAAAAAAGAACCGCACCTCAGTGAGCTTGAAGGCCTCCACTAAGGCGTGCGCCGGCGTGGAGTCCTCGCTCAAGCGAGGCGAGAAGACGCCACCCCCCCCGCCCGGTGGCCCGGGTGGAATCCACGAAACCCAAACTAAAAACCAACCAAAAACCGAGCCACAGCTAAGGGGATGGCTGGGAACAAAGGAGTGGATGGGAAAAAATAAGCTGAGGTATCCCCAAGCGACAGCCGGAGCTGAAGAAGGGGAGAAAGACGAAGCGATCTTGTAAAGGCTGCCGTAGAAAACACCGTCAAAATCAAAACCGATTCGGTAGAATGGTCGACCCAGAACCATGGCAAGGGGATTGTCCCTTAACCTTCATCTACCCGAATCGGTTTTGAGGAAGTGGCTCACCTGAAAATGGGTATGGCGAAAAATTGACACCTCCATCGCAAGCGCATCGGCAGTTCTCAGAGAAACTCCCCGCCTTGAAGTCCTTTGCCTTCGGCGGCTCGGGCACCGCGGACGCCTGGATCTCCGCATCTTTTGCGCCGCTTGGATCTCTGCCCGGAAGCGAAAGAGCTCAAAACCCGGGGGCCACAACGGCAAAGACTCCGGGTGATGTGCACAACGGGCAAAAACTCCGGGTGATGTACTCAGATGTACTCTTTCTCCATTGAGTGATTCAGAGCCCAATGTTTGTCCTTCACACCTCGCACCCCCAAACTTGGAAGGGAATCCGGAGTCTGACCAGCGAAGAACAAAGCCTCCTCGAAAGCGTCTTGGAGCAGCTTGAAGTCTTTGCAGCGCTCCATGTATTCTGCCCTGGCAGGAGGCACCGGGGGGGGGGGGGGGGTGGACCAGACGCGAACAAGAATCCACGCATCTGAAGCACCCCCCACGGTGCGCTACGCCAGAAATTGACCAACAAACCCCTCTGTGCTCACTTGTCACTTGTGGCGCTTGTCAAAGGAAAGTCGATCAGGTGATCGAAGGTCAAAATACCAGTATGTTGTGCCATACGGGACGTGGAAAAAAATGAGTGAATGCCCAAGTTCGAATTTTAAGAGAGAGAGAGAGAGAGAGAGAGAAAGAGAGAGAGAGAGAGAGAGAGAGAGCGAGCGAGCGAGCGAGCGAGCGAGATTGTCCCCCGTCCTCTTGAATTCACAATAAACTATCTCGTCTACCCGCATCTGAAACAGATTGCTCTCTCACACAAATGATTGGATCGCAATGGACCCAGCCTCTGCTCCGGCGACATCTTCGGGCAGCAAATGCGTGGATGCGAGGTATTCCCGCAAATGGGGCAAACACCTTGGAGCAGATTGGCGAGTCAACACCGTCCACAAAGGCTGCAACGGCCAGGCAGCTGACGCTTGTAGCTGGTCTTGTCCTTGCCTGACAAATGCTCGGAAGCTCGAGCCAATGCCCCGGATGTACTGTGAATGCCCTTCAAAAGGTCCTTTCAACGATGGGGTGACCATCAGGGAAACCACACAAAAGGATGAACTTCACCATGGTCATTTGGGGGCCCAACGGAATGTTGATCCACCACACGGCAACTCAAAATGGCTTCCCCAAGCCCACGTGTTCAGCGCTCGCCTTCCTCCTTCGACCTCTCCGTCGACTTCTCCGCGGGCAGAGGGCACTGCTTGATCTGACCCAAACGACCATCCGGGATACGTCAAACGCTGGACATTGCAACATGCATTGCAGCGCGTCTCCTATCTGCAGGAATGCAAATCTATAATATTGGGTGCATATATATATATATGTATCATGTGAGCCAAACCGTCCCTGCCCAATCACCCCGGCAGTCATTTCGCAGGCTCGCGACCCGCACCTGCCTTGTGCCCAGGGAAATGGCAGTTGGAACCTTGAAAAGGCAAGCACGCTTTCCGGCGTTTAGTTTCGTGGTACCCCCACCGCCACCACAACCAACTCAAAACCAACTGAAAACCTCAACCCTCCCCCCCCAAAAAAAAAAAGGACGGGCGGTTCACCAGCAGACCCGAACCGCCGCACCGCCGCATCGCCGCGGCGACTCTGGGCGCTTCGGCAGGTCTCGATCGGCAGCTTTAGGGACTCCACCGACGGCGCCGCCGCCTGTGACTGCGGGAGTCCACGTGCAGCTCAGTGAACATCCGATTCGATCCAACCACTAAAATAGCTCAGACGGCCATCCCGATCCCCAAAATAGGTTCTGAAAATGGGTGGTGAATTCACCTACCAACCAAAATGGGATCCCATTGCTTTTGGCCTTTCTAGTTTCATGTTGAGCCATATGACCGTGGGTCATAACCTATGCCTTCACTTTTGGGGCGGATGAACACCCATGTGCCACCGATTTCGATGTTCGCCAGGGGTACAGGGTTTTGACCCACAGCTCAGATGTGCCTTCCCTTTGAAACTGAACAGTAATCCCCAGTATGGGGGAGATTTCCAGAGATGATTCCTCCCAACTTGGTCGATGTCCCTTCCCTTCGCAAACGAGACCTGATGCGACGAAATCGAGTCTGATATGTTTTCAGGCCAACAGGTGGGTACCAAAAAAACATGGCGAGCGCTTAGAGGCAAACATGCTTGACAAACAGAAACCCGCCCGTGCCTTCTTGCCGACCAAGGCCTGGCCAATATCCTGACACAAAATGTCCAGCGGCATTCTCCAAATCAAAGAGATTCTCCCACTTGCGGCTGCTTACTCGATCAGGACAAGAGAAGTAACCAATTGAAGCAAGGTCTGCTGTACTCTCAAAACTGCAGGAGAGCCAAGAGATGGAAAATCCGCCACATTCTGGTATTCCCGCTTCCAACAAGAGCACAACCGACTGCAATGCCTGCACACTCTGCTGGGAGAGGTTGACTCTGTAGATCCTGGCAGGTTGCAGGGTCGGATCGAGGTGTCTCACGCACTGCAATTGCGTGTTGTGGACCGTGGAGCTGTGAATGGCGTCGAATTTCAGCAACTGGATGTCTCTTTTTTGAGGGTATCCCTTTTTTGGGGGCGTTTGTTTTGAAGGAAACCAAACGTCAGCCACCCATCCGTTTGGGCCCCCTACACCAACTGGACAATCGAAGCGGAATCTCTTCGGCCGGGCCCACCACTTGCCACGGAAGATCTTTGGCCACAGGGACTCCGCGGCGTGTTCTACGCGAGTTCTGGCACAGCGAGAGTGGAGCTGAGCAAACTCTTTTCTGTCATGTCAGACCAGTCAGGAAATAATAAAAAGAATAATAGTAATAATAATAAAAGTAATTACAATAATAATAATAATAATCATAATAATATTTTGTTTTTAAAAAAAAGAGTAATTATAATAATAATAGTAATTATAATAATAATAATTATAATAATAATAATAATCATAATAATAAATAACAAAATAATAATAATAGTAATTATAATAATAATAATAATAATAATAATAGTAATAATAATAATAATAATAATAATAATAATAATAATAATAATAATAATAATAATAATAATAATAATAATAATAAATTAATAAATAAATAAATGAATAAATAAATAAATAAACAATAAATAAACAGTAAATAAGTATTATAAAAAAAAAAAAAAACAATAATAATAATAATCATAATAATAAATAAATAAATTAATTAATAAATAAATAAATAAAATCATAATAATAATTACATAAATAAATATATAAATAAATTTAAAAAAAAAAAACTAATAATAATAATAATTATTATTATAATTATAATAAGAATAACAATAATAATAATAATATGCTACAAGTAAACAAACCAGTGATTTGCCAAAAAAATGCATCACACGTGAATTTGCGCTGATGTCGAAGCCATTCCGTTCCATTCAAGATTCACCAAGGTGACCAAAGCAACATCTCCAGCCTCCACTTGACAAGCTCTTGAGATAGCTGCTGCCTGGCAAGCATTCAAGGCAAAGCCGTGAACGCGAGGCCTCTAGTCCCTTCTCCCAGCCTCTCATGCTCCAGCAAGAAAGTCTTCATACGCCTTCTTGCCTGCAAGAAGACCCATGGGCTCGTGATTCTTTGGTGGGTTTACTGGAAACCCAAAAGGAAAACCCACCCATTGCTTGGATTCCCCGAAAAATAGACCCCCCCCCTGATGTGTGATGTGAACTGCGCCGTACTGCCGTTTCTGCCTGCCTCCTCCTCAGCTTGCCGCTTCTTCCTGGCTTCACAGACGCACGCTGAGGCTGAAGGCTAAAGGCCAAAGCCCTCCCGTGAACCTCCCGCTACACAAAGCTGAGGCGCGTGGTCTCCAAATTCCTCTTCTCCTCCAGCGCAGCCCGCTTCTTGGCATCCTGAAAGCTTCAAGCCGCTGGGGGTAGGCGTGCCGCCGCACTGCGCTTTCGCGCGCGCCTGCTGGACCGCCAGCTCTTCCTCTCTCCTCAACGAAAGGTTCATGGCAACGACCCTCAAGCACTGCGAAGTCCCCCCAGTTCTTGAGGGTGCATGGCTTCTTGACCCCTTTCAGATCGGAGACCGAAAAAGGAAAGGACCAAAAGGGAAACCATCCCAATTCTTTTCGGGTCTCCGGTTTGACACCTTCCCACACCAGGCTCGCGATCCCATCTGCAAAATCCGTCTCTGAGCTGCCGGCATGCGCAATCTGTTCTGCTGCTCCTCAAGGGTGCGGCAGCTGTTGCACTTGAAGAAGATCATCTTCTGCGGCCTGGCGACAGCCCATCGGGTTTGAAGGGTGGGAGAATGGTCTTCGGATCTCTCCGCGGATTTTCGGATGAGGACAAACACATCGCTTTGGGCGCAGATATGGCGCAGATTCTGCAGTGCTGAGGCGACCGCGAAGTGTTCCAGCCGCGATTTTTCATCTCCGTCCAGAACCTCTCTGGCGGATAGACCTCCAAGGCTGGTAGGCTGACCAGAAGTTTAACTTCTAGTGGTTCAATGGAAAACCGATGAGTTGGCAGAAAGTTAGAGTCCTAACACCCAGAGATAGGACTCCGATTTGAGGCCGTCGCCCGCCGGAAGTTCGGCGGGAAGCAGTCGTAGCACAACGCAGAGGGGCACTCCAGGCCTGACAACGCTGCAGCAGCTTCAGACATACTAATACTGTGGCTGGACGGAATGCATTTCTCAGCACGAATGAGTTACCATGGTTGAGACCATAGCTTCTGTTGGTATTTACCTTGGAGAATCGAATCAGACATCAGGGTTCCTTAGTAGGTGGTGCGAGAAGCAAATGGACTTCGCGCAACCATCCACAGGGCCCTTTTGCATCCATCCGCATGCCAAGCTCGGCACAGTGGATGAGCATGCCGCCCACATCCGAGGCCCCTCGGCCTAAGCATTCCGAGGTCACCCGCGGGCTTTTGTTTCGCCCAGGGGTCTTTTTGCCCCCCTTTTGCGAGAAAATGGGTGAACCGGCAGTCCGCGCGGAGGTCACTCGCGGGGCTTCACCCAGGGAGGTCTTTGTTTCCCCCCTTTGGCGAGAAAATTGGCGACCCCAAGAAGGAATCCTTCACTGCGAGGTCGATCATTTGCCCACAGGCGGCAACAGGAGCCCCTGGGTTTCGCCCAGCTCTGCAGGCTCCGGCGGCACTGGCTGCAGTAGTGCCACGTGCAGACCTGGGAGACTCGAGGGTATTAAAATGGCTGACCCAGAACCAGGTAAAGAAATAAGAAGGCGGATGTCCGCAGCTATTTATGGCAAGGGGATTCTCCCTTACTAACCTTCGTCTGCCCGAATCGGTTTTGATTGTGGGTCACGTGCGCAACGGCAAGGCGCGCTTTGAGTCTGGCCCTGGTCTAAATCATCCTGGTCAGGTGGATGCAGAAGCTCAAAGCACTTGGTTTGCGGCCCAGTTCTTCTTCAGCTCTCGCGCATGAGGAGGAAGGCAGCGACGGTGGTACCTCCCACTTGGACCCGTGCAGTTCAAGCCTTTGACAAGGGTTATGGGTTCTGGGGGCGTCATTAGGGGGAGTTCTTGACACATGAAAGCCTGGTATTGAAAGGGTCTCAATGCAATTCAAAACTGCGGCATGGCTGGGACTGTCGGACATATGGCTGTGGGTCAAACCCCTGTGGTGCGGGTGAACATCAAAATAGGTGGTACATGGGTGTCCATCCGCCCCAAAATGGAGGCACTGTTATTTTTTTATGACCCATGGCCATTTCCACCCAGGCTCCGGGATGGATCGAGTTCAGCCGTTTGCCGCAACGTGTTGCCGTGTTGCCCCGTGCGTCCTGCTCCTTTTTCCGGCGTCGGGGAGTCGGAGTCGCGCACGTCTGCGGGCAAGTCGAGCAGAAGATCTCCGTGGCGAGCTCCTGGAAGGGTGAGCGGTTCTTGGCCGTGGGTCGAAACCGATGGGATCCCATTTTGGGACAGTTGCACCACCCATTTGGCTGTGGCTCAAAAAACCGGTACCAAAATGGAACCCTGGTAAGTGGAAACATGGACCAAAACCTGCGTAACCCCTCCTGTTGAATTTTGAGCCACAGCCATTTTAGTGGAGTTTTGACCCATGCCCATGTCACTTTCTGATTTCCCCAAGATGGACTTAAACCGATCACTCATGTTTGAGGACATGAGCCACCCTCGGTTTAATTCGACCTTGAGAGCCCTGATGGGATGGCTCGCCCATGGCCCGAGGCCTGGTTCACCTCCACCTTCGCCCGACCTCGCTTTGGCACCTCACAAACGAGGAATCCGAACAAGGCAGACAGCACTCTAGTGTGCCATCAGTTCCGGTACCTCGCAGCCGTCGCTGCAAACGAAGCACTTGCTGAAGTGCTTCATCAGGACCTGATGGCCACACAACCTCTCGCCATGACAGAAGATCCGCTTAAACCGAACAACGCGTCAAACAACCACAAAGAGGCGGATCTCTGACCATCAGGCCATTCCCTACCTGACTACTTTCTCAAAGGGGGGAAAACCGGGTTTGGCTTGAAACTACCAGGTGAGTCACATCGCTTCCCCCCCGCCCCATTCCACTTTCCCCGCACTCCGCGAAAAACTCGCCGTGCGCCTTGGGCTTCCTCACCCCGCCCAACGGCTGCGAGAACTCCTCCGCCTGAGCTGGCCGAAGCTTGGCTCCCACAAAAAATATGGTAACCTTGCCCTCAACAAAAAAAAGGATCCACCCAAATAAGGGCCCTCAACCAACAAACGGGGGACCCCAAAGGGAAAATCGCGAGGTAAGCTTTTCCCTTGAGGCTTCCCACTCTAAGCTCACCCCGAACACGTGTACTTCCCCCGAAACCGGGACACCGATGAAACCCCGAGCGACCCGGTTGGGCCAAAACTGGGCGCTGGGCAAAGGACTTGGGGGCCTTGATGTTCCGGCCCGACGAGCTCCTAAAAAAGGTGCGCTTGGATGGCCGACGTGGCTCTGGGTCGAAAAAAGGGTAACCCCAAAACGGAACCTTGGAAAATAGAACCGATGACCAAAACCTGCGGTCCCTTGGTCGTTTAATTTTGACCCATACGCACATCCATGCGTTTCTCGCACACGGAAAAGGCGTAAAAGTCGCGGGAAGGAGTTTCCACGGTGCCTTTTTTGGTGGTTGCCCTTGAAGAATCGAATCAGAAACCCGTTGGGTTTCTGCACGGCGCGAAACGGAGTTCGCCAAATGTACTCCGACGAGAAGCGGCGATGGAAAACCTCGGAGTCCCTAAAGAAAACGACCCGAAATACGGTGCGCTGTCTTCCTATTTTGCAATATCCGCTAAAAGCAGATCTCCTCGCCAGTGGCGCTTGCTGCCTCGGATTTCACACGGCCACCGAGCGACTGGGGTCCTAGTTGCCTAGCCCAAAGGGACATACCAAATCAGTAGTGATAAAAAAGGCTAGACGGGGTTGTCCATGTGGGTGTGCCTTTTTTGGAGGGTACCCCTTTTTGGATGATGGTGCTAAAACGGATTCACAAAAATCACCATGTATCATGTCTCTGTTTTTTTTGGGTGGGGGGTTCCCTAAAACAAGACGAGGCACCCACGTAAAACAGCAAGCAGCACCTCAGCCTGGGCTGAGGTCCACTCCGTAGCTCTCTGCTCGGCGCAGGTGCCAGCGGTCGAGGCACCTGGCGTTCCACAGCTCCAGCCCAATTGGAGCGCGGGACCGGCCGGCCGGGACGAAGTGCAAAGTGAGTCATAATCAAAGCCTGGTACAAAAACGATGAACCCAGAACCATCTAGGGAATTGCAAAGCTTGGCAGACTCGCCGCAGAGTCTGGCGCCTCCAAAGGCGGCTCAGGCTCCGTCCCCTCCTGGCAAGACTGCTTGGGCAAGTCACTGACTCATGCTCCCTGCCGCGTCTACATGCCAGGATGGAAATTCGATATATGCCTGCGCCGGTGCAGGCCGTCGTTCGCGCTCCAGAAAATCCTCAGCAACATGTCTCTTGGACGTTGCACCTCTGCACACAAGAAATCACGTATTCGGCATGGCATGCGCTTCCAGAGCTCTGTCCCGCCTCCACACTGAAGTGATTGAGGGACTGACCCACAAAGGCCTCTGGGCACTGTGCTGACTCCAACTCATTTCGTCTGAATGTGCTCCCTGACTCGCCAAAGATTCTCTACGAAGCACGTGGTGAGTCACAATCCAATCCAAGCTGGCAACCCATGCAAAAGAACCAAAGGCCCTTCTTGCCACACATATTACTTCTACTCGCAACATCGGCAACCATTTAAAAAAAAGCCGTGGTCGTTCCTTGGCTTTCCTTTTAACCAACCCCCAAAAAAAAGAACCGCGACCCTCGAAAAGGACAAACAAATAATTTGAAGAAAAAAATCGGGCCTTGAAGGCGCTCTCGCCATGCTTCAGCAGGTTCAGGATCTGCACAGCTCCAAATGGCTGTGGCTCAAAAAGACCGGTACCAACATGGCTTGCCCCAGTGGAAACATGGACCAAAACCTGCGGTTTGCCCCTCTTGTTTAACTTTGAGCCACACCCAAATCGGAACATGCTTGTTGTTGGGAAAAGGCCACTGCAACCGTTTCTGAGCCTCCCTCAAAGAAGACAAACCCAAAGTCTGGGAGTGATCAAACCAACCCCTCCCCCCCCCCCCCAATTTTGAGCCAACCCCGGACATGGATAGTGGCGCAACAGCCGCACTCCAATGCCATGCACCCAAGGAAGGTGGTTGAAAGTGCCGGCGTCCTCCTCTGCGCTGAGGGTGTCTTCCGATTCTGCCAGGAGTTCTTCTTCGTCCTCCTGGCAGGGATAGTTGCAAAGGACGAACATGAACCGCCAGGGAATGGATTCTTGGGCTGGTCCAAGAAGTTACTCTGAGTGTGCACAGGTGAAGCGAAACATTAGGGTCCCTGCTGTCGAAACCTCTTAGGGTATTTGGCAGCTCCTCGATTTGCACACCAGCAAGCAGCCCTATTCACTCTTCTCATAGCAAGCATCGCTCTGCCTTGCTGTCGATGAGGCATTGCTCCTGAGCTTGGTCAGAATACCTACGAGTTCTTGACTTGAAATTTGACATATTTGCCAGCAGCTCTGTCATACTGAGAAGTGGAGAGCCAAAACAAACAGGGCCATAACTTTCGATTCAGAGTCGCTTTTGGACCATGGATCCTTGTGGCGAAACCAGTCAGCGGCTAAACGCTGAGCCGCCGACCATCTGAAGCTTCGAAAGGGCCCGGAACACGAGGCGCTCTTCGATGCCCCACTCCTACTCCAACTCCAACGGTGGAATCCGCTTCTCGCACCACGAAATGAGGTGCCACGGTTGAAACCGCAGTTGGTTGGTAAATTTACCTTGGAGCATCCAATCAGAAACCGTTGGGTTTCTGAACTGGTGCGAAAGGGATTTCGCAACCATCAACACCATGACTGAAAGCCATTCATGGGACGGAAGCTATTGGCTGGCTTGCAGCGCCGATTTGCACCATTCACTAGTCCAAAACCCCTACTCTTTGCTTGCTTCGTTAGACAATCTCCGTTCACAATCTTGCCCTGCACTTCAACATGTCACATCACTTGCTTCTCAAGTGAAGCTCACATCCAGCTTTGGGCCAAGGCAACAACCCAGGGCATTCTTCTCTCTGCTTCACTAGAGGAATTTGCCCAGAGCTCGTCAAATGCCGACCTTTGTTTCTTTCTGAGTGGCACAAGTTCTTGGAGAAAGAAGCAAGGATACGTGCCCCGACTGGTGAAATGGTGGTTTGACTTTAAGATATGATGGATATGTCCTGAGACGCATGAGCTAGCTTCGCCAAAAGCTGAAAGACATGCTTGCCAAACATGCGTGCCGTTTGTACCCACACCCACATGCCTGCACCGGCCGATACACGTGCACCTTGCGATGGCAATGCCATTGACTCTTGGCAGGCCCAACCCCTTCCCCCATGCATCGAAGGCATGTTTCACATTTATGTGGTGTCTGAGGCAAAAAGTGCACTGGGGAAAGGAAATACAAAAAACCTCGAGGAAACACACACAAAAAAAAAAAAAAACAGCAAACCCAAAAAAAACAAAAACAAAACAACAACAAAAAAAAATAAAACCAATAAAACCAAAGCCCTGGGGACATGCATTGGCCTAGCACCTTTTGTCTCTCCTGAACAAAACTCAAAAAACCCCGAGGAGATCCAAACAAAACCCCCCAAAAAAAACACAATAAAACCAACGCCCTGGGGACATGCATTGGCCTGGCACCTTTTGTCTGGGGGATTGGTTTTATTGGTCTTTTGTTTTGTTGTTGTTTGTTCTTTTTTGGGTTTCCTCGAGGTTTTTTTCGGTTTGAGATCTCTTGAGCTTTGGGGTGCCACCAAGTCTGCCATACCAAGCCAATGTCCCCAGCGTTGGGTTTTTACGCAAAAACAGCTGTTTTTTTGATTGGCACAACAGGTTTTTTTGGGGGACATTGACCTCTCTGAGCTCTTCATGTGTTTGTGTTTGTTCCTTTTGCGTTTGCATTGGCATCTGCGTCTGTCATTCAATCTAGCATCTGCCTCTGGCATCTGCATCTGACACTGCCCGATTGTTTGAACATAAGGGGAAATTAGCAATTTTTTGGGGCACGCATAAGGTGCTCAGAAAGAGAAGGGGAATACTAAGGGAGTACTCTTTGCTTTGTAAGCCTTAAGTACTATCTTAGTGTACTCCTAGTATTCCCTGAATATTCCCTAGTATTCTCCCAGTATTTGCTTCTTGTATTCCCTTACCCCCCCCCGAGTATTCCCTTTAAACTTCTCAGTAAGAGAAGGGGAATACTAAGTCTGCTACTCCTCAGATATTATCTTGGTATACCCCTAGTATTCCCTCAGTACTCCCCTTATTCTCAGCATTTACCTTTTGTATTCCCCTAGCATTTCTTGAGTATTCCCTTAGTATTGCCTTAGCCAGGCAACTAGAGAAGTCAAGCAAATTGAGCTAAAGAATATCCCCGGCATTTACCGGGGTATTTCTCCAGTACTCTCCCTTAGTCTTGCCCCAAAATTCCCTGAGTATTTCCATAATATTGCCTGCCCTAGTATGCTGTTGGTATACCCCTAGTATTTCCTCATTCTTCGCCTAGAAGGGGACTACTAGGCGAGTACCTTTAGTATTGCCTCAGTATAACTCTAGTATTCTCTTGGCGTACCCCTGGAATTTCCTTCACTACTCCCTAGTATTCCCTTTACATTGCTCAGCAAGAGGAGGGATTACTATGGGGATTACCTAGTATAACTCTAGTATTCTCTTGGCATACCCCCAGCATTTCCATCCCTACCCCCCTAGTACTCCCTTTACACTGCTCAGTAAGAGAAGAGGAATATGAGGGGATTACCTTTAATACTGCCCTAGTATAACTCTAGTATTCTCTTGGCATACCCCTAGCATTTCCATCACTACCCTCCTAGTATTCCGTTTAAACTGTCCAGGAAGAGCAGGGGAATACTAAGACAGTACTCTTAGTCTAGTAGTCCTAAAGTGTTATCTTAGTATACTCCTAGTATTCCCTGAATATTCCCCTAGTATTCTCATAGTATTCACCTTTAGTATTCCCTGAGTACTCCCCTATGGTCACCCTAGCAAGGAAACTAACAGAACTCAGACAGGTTGAGCTTAAGAGTATCCCCTTAGTATTCCCTGAGCACTTCCCTAGTATTCTCCCTTAGTATTCCCTTGACATTCCCAAAGTATTTCCATAGTATTGCCCTAGCATTCCCCTAGTACTGCCCTAGTATTGTTGAGAGAAGAGGTAGAAGCCTGCTGCCTACTTCCAGAAGCCTGCCATCAAGTGAGAGAGGTGCTTTTCCTAGTGACAAATTTTGATGTATTCAAGTTTGCACTTGTCTGTGCTATGTCCTAGCCGTAGGATACTTTCGTTCCATCGCCATGTCGGGCGACTCTGGTCAACTAGCACCAATACCACCGCATCTGCATATGGAAAAACAAGGAACACAAGGCTCATTCTTCCACCGCATCTGCATATGGAACAACAAGGAGAACAAGGCTCATTCTTTGCATGCAGTATGCAGCGTGTACACTTTTCCATGGGAGTTCAACTGTTTCTGGTGTATTCCTCACAAAATGCCGCGTTTTCATTATTTGCACAACTCCAGGCCCCATGGCGGAAGGCCCCATGGCAAGCGCCACGAAACAGATCGGATCTCGCCCAGTCCCTCGCCTGCCGGCTCTGGCCAATTCGATGCGCCCGGTCGATGGCCTGGTGGTCCACGTGCGGGTTCCAGTCCTGCGGAATCGAAAGGCGAAAGGCGTGGCACCGGTAGGCGACCAATTTGGGCGTGGTGGTCCAAACCGTTTTGGGATCCCATTTTGGTTGGTAGGTGAATTCACCACCCATTTTGCGAGGCTGGAGTTGGGACCCCAATAAAAAAATAGATATATTTTTTGCCTGGCTAGTGGAAAACAAAGCGACCCCAAAAAAAATGGAGCTAACTCTGGGGAAGTTTAGTCTATTTTAGTGGGGATTGAAATGTTCACTGGGGGTACGGGATTTTGACCCATGGCCATTTAGGGCCTGAAACCTGCAAGCGGCCGAAAACCCGCACATGACAAACTTCCCCATTGGTTCTATCTCAAACCGCTGGCAGGTTAAGGTCTGTGTCCCTTTTTTTGCCTGCTCAAATTTGTCCCTGTCAAACATTGCAAACAAACTTGCGAAACCAGCCCTTCCAGCCTGCTCGTAGATCACCACGTGATTTGCTGAGGCGAGGTTCACCTCAGAGCTGACTCGGAGAGTGAGATGCATCCGGGTCTGAATCCAAATCGGCAGAACCTGCGGCGAACATATTTTACTCGTTTAAGTCCGTCAAGCGTTGTTGTGGTGATTCGCTGCTGAAAGTACTGATATGCTATTCGCCGTGAGTGCAGATTCGGGGGAAATGTACTCACTGTTTCCATGGAAAGATACATGCCCGTGCCTTGGCATGCCTTCCAAAATGCCCTGAGTGTTGGCCATGCCTAATGTGCTTTGTCATTTCTGCCAAGCAGCCCCCAACCCTCCAGCACGAGTGCCAATGAGATAGACGAAGAGATCCTGCGCAGGATCGCCAGCAAAGGTTAGTGCCCCAAACTCCCATCACAGTGTGTCAACGGAATCCTTCTCAAAACCGCAAATACAATGAAAACGGCGGTAAGCCAGCACATGCCCACACAGCCAGCCCTCAGAAAACCTGTGCCAAAGCCCCCAGCGCCTCATCGTGACTGTTGAAGTCCCGCATGTCCAGCTCGCGCAGCACCCGTGCAGTGGACTGAGAGTATCCCAGCCAACGGCACCGTCAACATAGGGAAAAACAGCTTGTCCTGCTTGACATGCAATCTTCATGTCTGCCATATGGTCATGGGCTATTCAAAATCCAAATCGTACCCCAGTGAACATCCCAATCCAACCACTAAAATAGGTTCTAAAATGGGTGGTGCACCTACCAACCAAAATGGGATCCCATTGGTTTTGACCCACAGCCATATGCCAGGCTCATCAACATGCCAACAAACGCTCAGGAAAAACTTGTCTGAGTGCACACACCCCATCCAAGCGCAAACAGCGCCACTGGCGGAAGGCGCAGTAGGCCTCTCACGTGATCACAGAATCCCGGCAAACTCAGACTTCAGTGCAAATGAGTGTCAGCGCCGATCGCCAAAACACCAAATACGATGGCCACGACATGGGGGCACTACTACACGGCGTGCGTCAAGTCTTGGTACAGTTGGAAGACACCACCAGGTCACTCGTGTTGCTCTCTGCACTGTCAATTGCCTCGAGAAAGTCAAGCGTGTGCACGTATTGGCAGAAGATCAGCACCTGGCGCAGAAGCGTGCAACTCTCAAATCTTGGCTGTGGGTCAAAAATGGGTACCTAAAACGGAACCCTGGCAAATAGAAACATGGACTGACACCTGTGGTCCCCTGGTAGTCTAATTTTGACCCACAGCCACTTGTCAGATCACCTCTGTATCGACAGGGCCCTGCCAAATACATCGATCACGGCCCTCTCATGACTGGCCTTGTGCGGCTGCGGCGTCAGCTCCGCCTCGCCTGGGTCCAGCTTGAACAGCGCCAACCGTCCGCTCTCGCGTAATCAAGGATTTCAAGTGAACGGGAACAGGGTCAATTTGATGAACAATCTGCTCAATCCCGGGAATTCATACATTCAATGAGACGAGCTCACTCACCTTCACTCGGCCGACTGCCCAACAGTTGAGCCCTGAGATGCGGACCGTCGCTGTTCTGCACAGCCGAAAAGTGACGACACGCTGACTGGCTAGTTTGTATCTATGGCTAAGAAAAAACGCCTCCATGCTGAAATAAAAAAGCACTTCAGCCTTTGCAAACATAGCATCCTGAATGCTTCTGGAATGCTTGGACCAAGTGAGCCTCTTCCAAAAAACAGGCCCTACCGCTGTAGACCAATCCGTATTGCAGCACTACTTTCCCTCGCAGTCCTGCTTGCCACTCTTGTACGGCTGCATATCCTGCAGTGCCACCCCCAAAGTTGGCGGCACAAATGTGCTGAGCGATTACTCACCTTCATTCTGATTTGCTAGTCCGCCACAGGTGCAAACAGCATGGAGCCGCACCCCGCACCCCGACTTGCAAACCAGATCAGTCGATTGAGCCCCATGCATCCAGGAAGAGTGTGCCTGAAGTACCTGCCGTGTGGGTGTGAATCTTGATTCAGGACCCTTTTTGGGACACCATTTACATGAGGATTCGTTTTTGTTTCAACCGCGGGCTCTCACGGCTCTGGATAGATATCGATAAGCAAGAATGGCCGCTTGCCTCGTACAAAATCTTACGCTCCTTGGAAGACTCCATGCTAGGTGGCCCAGAGCTTGCTAGCTGTACACTGTACAAGGAGGTCTCATGCACTCAGGGGCGCATTCTACAAGTCAAAACCTCACCACTTGCCCTTGCCCTTGCCCTTGCCCTTGCCCTTGTCGCCGCTCCCGTACTTGGGCCCCATGGCCGCGGCGCGCTGCACGCAGCTGGCGATCCACTCGTTGGTGCTGGCGAAGTTGGGCCGGTCCACGCCGATGACTTTGAAGTAGGCGCCCCAGTCCTTCGTGGACTCCTTGCGCTGGCGCCACTCCGATTGCAGCCGCTCCAGCCGGTCCGGCAACTTGCAGTTGGTCTCCTTGGCATTCGGTGACACAACTTGCAACATAGCCGTGGTCCTTTCTTTTAATAATATTTGTCGAAGGCTGTTCAAACAGTACCCTGTCTTTTTTTGCCGGGGGTTTGCTAGCCTACCCCTCGCCTCCATCTCCTTCAGCGTTTGCTGTGGTTCCCCGATGACCAGGTCCACCACCGCCAGCTGGAACATCAGGATCTCCCTTGAGACCTGCGTCGCCTGGAACACGGCCGCGCCCTCCGGTCTGGTGCCGGAGCGCTGCCACCACATGACCCAGCGCAGCGAGTTCTCGTCCACGTAGGGCGCCAGGAACTGCTGCCGGGACGGGCAGCTGTCCCCCTGCAGCACGGTGAAGAGCACCAGCAGCGCGCCCAGGTCGGGGCACTGGTCCTTGTGGCGCCAGGCCGCCTCCCGCACGAAGCGCGTCAGCGACGTGGTCGCCTTGCTGCGCAGCGCGGGCCGGGTGTCCACCAGCCACCGGAAGGTGCGCCAAAAGTTGCACAGCGCCTCAAAGGTAGCGATGGCGGCGCTCTTGCTGGCATCCGGCCTCATCATCTCCACGATCATCTGGTTGATGAGCCTTGGAAACACCTCCATGATGGCCGCGTCTTCATCCTTGGCCGCAAAGACGTTCCTTCCGATGAGGCTCACCTGCTTGCTGAGCTCGCTCTTCCACTGCGGCTGGGCCGCCGCATGTGCCTCGTTGATCCAAACGGGCAAGAAGAACTCGAAGCTGGACTTGTCGGTGTTCTGGCGCAGGCCACCATCATACGCCTCCTTGGACAGCAGCTCCGCCGCCGTGCCCAGGTTCTTGCCCTGCCGGCTGACCCCCACTCCCAGCATGGCCTGCGTATATAGCTTGCCCGTGCTCCAGCAGCAGATGTTCGTGTCGATTGCCTCGCACTCGCTGCCGGCGTGGGATCCTCCACGGGACGTGCTGACTTCGGAGAGGAGCTCCAGGAAGGTGTCCATGTCCTCCGAGCCCCGCTGCAGCCCCAACTTCTGGGCAAAGCGGGCCACCCGCCCTGCCAGCGACTGGCCCCCGCAGATCTTCAGCAGCTGCTGCTCTCCTCGTCGCTTCGACTGCATCTCGCGGATCTCGTCCTCGTCCAAGAGCTCCAGCACCGCCCTGGGATTCTGCTCGCAGAACCTTACGGCAGACTGGTAGGTCACGTCCCGCTCTCTTTGGGACATCTGCGTGCCCAGGTCGCTCAGCACCGACTGCAGCTGGACCAGAAGAGTGGTCACCGTGTAGGCCGGGCTCCATCCGCTGCCCACCTCCGCCTTCCACTCCGTGTGCACGTGATCGAAGTTGCCCAGCACGTCCAAACAGATCACCTTCTTGCCCTTCAGCCTGCCGTCTCGCTCCACGTAGGAGGCGCCGCCCCGGTACTCGAACTCGAAGGAGAAGCCGATTTTGGGCGCGCTGGCGGGGTAGTCGCACGGAAAGTCGATGAGGAAGTGGAGGGGCACGGTGACGCAGCCGATGTGGGTGACCTCCATCTGGGTACCCACCACGCCATTCCAGAAGGACAAGTCATCCGAGGCGGGGGAGGCAGCTGCTAGGGGGATGGGCTCCTCTTGCAAGCGCTTCAAATCCGACTGGATGCGCTTGCGGGCGGCTTGGCTCAGCATCGTGCGAGGCGGCAAATGGACGGCTGGACTTGATTTTGAGTGGCTAGCTTGATCCAAACAGCACCATTTCAGGCGACCCAACCATTGAAAAACCGTTGCAAAAGGATAAAATGACTGCTCTCACACAGTTTGATACCATGATACTACGAGCCTCTTGCAGCACACCAACCCAAGAAACCCGGACTTCCGGCGCACTCTGCAGCCACGCCGCTGCACTCCGCCTCTTGCCCTTATCACCTGCCTTCGCAAGGCGGTCCTGGGATGCAGTTATTCTCAGAACTCGTAGACAGAAATACCAACAACGGACGAAATGACTTGTTTCCTGGAAATAGGGCTGTTCACTTGCTTTTGTGGGTGCTTTGCGTCCCCGCATGTCCTCCCCAAGCCAACAGTAGACTGCCAACTCAGATGTATTGTCATCCCTGCATGCCACCGTACCGAGAGGGTGAGAGTCGCTGGTTGCCCAAAGCACCCACATGCGACATGATCAAACTGGCCGCCAGGTGAGCTCCCCTGTAGACAAACACGCATGACACCCAATGAACATTGCCTCCGCGGCAAATGCCCAGCGGAAAAAACGCCGATGGCCCCTCAATGTTCGCTTTAAAGTCCTCAAGGTGTTGCCAAAAAGCCACGAGAACCATCCCTGGTCAAGGAGTGTCTACACCCCAAAGAAAGGATGTCACTTCCATGAGCTGCCAAAACTCTTCTCCAAGCTACATTTGGCGGGATCCCATTTTGGGGTAGGTGAATTCACCACCCATTTTAGTCGGGATTTTAGTGGCGGTTCGGATGTTCGCTACGGGTACGAGATTTTGACCCATGCCCATTTTAGCGGCAAGCTCAGCTTCGGCTCGGTTCCTCGTAGGCCTTGCGCCACGAATCCGAGATGCCCATGTTCTGAGCATGCAGCTGCCTCGGACAGCGTCTAGAGCAACAAGTTGACAGCTAAATAGCAAGATATACGAGCGCTGACCACATAAGCACTACATAAAGGACCCCACCCCCGGCCAAAACAAAGAAAGACATGTGGCTTGCCTTTTGGTTGTCCCTCAAAACCCACAAAAAAATACGGGGTGGCCCGTGAAAAGCGTGCTTTGCCTTTTCGTTGTCCCAAAAAGTCTGAGGTAACTTTTGGAGCTGTAAGCTGCCCAGCCCCAGGAGCTTGTCCAAGAAGGTGAGCTTCGAACTTTGAGAGATCACCTCTCGCCACGGGCGCTGAATTTCATCGCAAAAATTGAATTTCCAATAACACCTTCGCATTGTTATATATATATATATATATTTATTTATTTACTTATTTATTTATTGATTTATTTATTTTTTTTATTTATTTTTGCTGGTGGGGCGCCCCTCTTTTTTCTCGGACAATTCGTTGGTAATCATCAGACATGCTCGAACTCATCGAAAGTGTCCGTAGGCGATCCTCGCCTAGATTCGTTAGTAAGATGTGCAGCATTGGAGGCGTTCCCGAACTTGCCTACTGTGCTCGGTTGCTTGCTGCTCCCCTGCTAAAAGTTTAACTTTTAGTGGTTTAATGGAAAACCCATTAGTTCGCAAAAAGTAAAAGTCCTAACCTTCAAGCAAGACGCGCCAAAGTGTGTGTGTGTGTGTGTCTTGACGTAGCCTCCGTACTGCAAGCAACACGTTAACAAGCTCTTCAGCTGATGCGGGTGGATCTGTCGCATCATCCGCTCAGAGCTTCCCGTTCCCGAAAAAGCCGCAAGGCCTCGCGGAAAAAAGTTGCAGTCTGCGCTGAAAAAGTGGGAAATGAGTGTGTCTTTGTATGAGGGTACCCCTCAAATGGGGTAGTTGTACAGGGAAGCAAAAGGAAAACAGGCAATTTTCAGGCTCAACCCCCCAAAATGAAGCTCCAAGGCTGCCTCGGCTTTGTCGTTCAGCTGTACACCTTGGGGCCGTCAGGCGCTCCCTGTCTCCCACTGGACAGCGACGAAGCTTGGCACGGAGCGATCGGTGTGTAAGGGGGTCACAAGCGAAGTTTGTATCTTCCAGGTACCCTCCCGCAGGTGCCTGCTGTTCGAAAGCAGGGTAACCATCAAAACAATGACACACCCAGCCCCAAAGTTGGGTTTTTCAAGAATGGCTTCTTTGGTGCGCTTTCGGATGTGGCTGTGGGTCAAAAGCCTGTACCCCCAGTGAACATCCCAATCCTCACCACAATAGGTTCTGAAATGGGTGCTGCACCTACCAACCAAAATGGGATCCCAAAACGGTTTTGACCACCACAGCCATGTCGCAACCCACATGGAAGCATCGGAAGTCGCCGCTGCCGCGTCTCCGGGGCTCCCGCAGGCGAAGGCGGCCATGTCCATGGCCACGCGGTCCGGCTGCAGCGCGGCTTTCGGCCTTCGGATCAAAAAACCAGGCGACGGCCGACATGCGGCTGTCAAAAATTGGGTTTGGTTTAGTGGCAAGCCGCGAATCATCCGGTTCAATTGAGATGTTTAGAACTTTTTAGATCTTCTGAGTTGAATAAAGTGTTTGAGTGTCCGGAATGTTTCCCACGAAAGGGAAGCCTTTCAGGTTGATTGGGGATGACCAGGTGAAACAAAAGCGTGGGGAGGTCAACAAGAGTCGGTGACCCCAAACAGCGCAAGCTCTGGCATATGGAAAGGACTAAAACCAACGGTCCATATCGCCACATCCTGGTGAGCATATTTTGACCCATACCCATCTGGGTCTGTGAGGCGAGCCCTTTTGTGGGACTGTCGCCAGATTATCCTTCTGTTTTTGGAGTTGGTATCCGTTTTTGGTGGGGTTATGAAGGGAAACCAACAGGAAAACCACCCTTTTTGTTTAGGGGTCCCTAAAAAAGGCCCAAAAGGCACCCTGAATATCCAGACGAGGATAAAATATGAAATGCAGTTGGAATCGAGATGGAACAAACCAACACCGCCCCAGCGGCATGGCGTGCAGCAGCTTGAGCACCTTGTGCCACTGCGAGGCCTGCCACACAAAAGCTCGTTGCGCGGTGGGAATACCTCCCCTCTGGTTCTTAACATGCAGCAAGCTCACTGAATTGCAACTCTAAGAACCTCCCAAAACTCTTTTGTGGAATGTGTGGGAGATGCGCCCAATGCCCCAAGAGGCATCCAAATCCCGCGATCCGAAAGCCCGGAGGGATGGCGCCTTCGCGCACGCAGACATCGTGGAGGTGAAGGCTGCCACCTGAGGGTTGTCACGTCGCCGCATGCGCACTGCGAACATTGTTGGCAGTGACACTGTTTGGAAGGCATGCCCGGCTAAACACGGCACTGGTGTGATTGTCTTTCAACATCCCTGTCTGCAGTTTCAAAATGCTCAATGGTGTTACAATTGTGTTGTTTTTGTTGTGAGCTCAGCGGCTCCAGCTAGGGATACGTTTCTCGCCACACTCCAAGTTGAAGGAATGTAGTCTGCGCATTGAGGGCTTTGTCACAACAGACCCAGCTTAGCGCGCTGCTTCCAATGCATGGTCTTCATAGCTACGGGTACATCATCATCTCGGTGTTGACTGCCATGGGAATGTCAAATTAGCTCTACAGAATCACAAGGGCGGCCGCGCCTGTTAATGGTTGGGACTGTCTCCTAACCTTCTCCAGGGTGGCTCGTGTGTCTTTCAGCAACATCTTTCATTGAGTGTTTACGTATTTGTCCAATCCATTTTTATTGCAGCTTGGAATTACTTATTTCTTCTTCTTCTTCTTGCTTCTCTTTTTATTCACGTTTACTACAGGTGGGTCATAGAAATTTGGTCTGCCTAGCGAAGGCATCTTCGCGCGGAGCTGCGCTGTAAATAAACGCCAAGAAAACCCGAACTCGATCTTGGGCTGTCTCCCTTTCAGACCAACGAAAGTGTCAGACTGCTCGCTCCGAAAACCTCTCCGCGCTCCGAGCGCCCGGGCGCTCGGGAAGGCACTGTCGCACTGCCGCTGCAGTGCTGCCATGGCTTGTTGCCAGGCGAAGCCTTGCTGGCACGCAGTGGCCTGCCGCGGAGCGCTCAATCTCGTGCGCCGAGAAAAACGCGCGCGTCGGATTAGCAACCCGTGGCGCGCCATCCGTGCGAAGGCTGCCATGAACTAAGTGAGTCACAATCAAAACCCGGTACTAAAATGGGCGACCCAGAACCATGTTAAAGAATTAAGAAGGCGGCCGCAGCTATTTATGGTTGGGATTATCCCTTACTAGTGACTCAAGTGCCGGTGAAACAAATACCACAGCCGGTCACACTCTGCGGGGCAAAAAAAAAAGGCGCCGGCAGGACCAGCGTTTCAAAGGCAACGCTGTCAGGAGCGATCTGCCTGCGCTCCATCTCCTCGAACCTCGGACTTCTGGGCACTGCCCATCCAATGCTGGGAATGGTTGAATAGTGATCTATCTCGCAGATCATCACTCCCTTACCGCCCTAGGATTACACAGAGAGACTCAGACCAATTGGTAGAGGGCGTCCGAGCACATGGCTCATGCGTCATGCAGCCATAAGCAAGGCTGCAGGCGAATTTCAGACTGAAGAGAGCCCCCTCAATTTGGCGAATTCCCAACAGCGGAAAAGATTGCGGCATGAGCCCCTGCGCAGTTGACTTCATGCTTTTGTTTCAGAGCCACACTCAGTGCCCTCGCTCAAATGTACTAGGCTGTGGCTCAAAAATAGGCATCCTACAAATGGAACCTTGGCAAATGGAAAGGACTCAAAATGCCGGCGGTCCATATATCCTGATCCATACCCAGCAAATGTCCCCAAAGCCTCGCGGCCGAAAACGGCCCGGCTGAAGGCTCAGCGCGTGGCTGACGCAGCGCCTTGCGCCAGCCCAGCGCCCCGAGCAACGAGAAGGCCATGGCATCCCCCAGCTGCGCCTCTCGCCAGTCGCCAGTCGCTCGAGAGTAAATACAGATTCCATTGAAACTTGGGGAGTTCAGGTGTTCAATATATGCGATTGCCCATGAGCAAGTGTTGGCCCCAAGGCATATCTTTTGCGGGCGAAACCGGAGAGCTTCTTGAGATCACTGAAACGCCACCAAGAAAGTGGTGGCTTGCGACTGGAATTTTGTTGAGTCCGTCTCATCACAAAGAATCACAAATCTCAAACAGCCAATCCAGCCCGACGAAGTGGCAAAGCTGCATTGTGCTAAAACGGCTGTATACCCTGGCCTTATGCATCTGCTTCAGCAGTAGCTCCACCTCAATCAAGATTCTTCAACAAAACAAAAGCCTTTGCTGCTTCCAACTCAGGTTCTTGCACGCTGCGGTTGCTCAGCTCTGGCACACCTCAGTGTACTTGATAGCCCCCTCAGAGCCTCATCACAAGCGCCTGGGAGGCTTGAACACACACGCACGCACACACACACACACACACACCACGCACCCGCACCCGCACCCTCACCCGCACACACACACAGCACCCGCACCCGCAACGGCACCCGCACCCGCACCCGCACCCGCACCCGCACCCGCACCCGCACCCGCACGCGCACGCGCACGCGCACGCGCACGCGCACGCGCACCCACCCACCCACCCACCCACCCACCCACGCACGCACGCACGCAACACAGACACAGACACAGACACAGACACAGACACAGACACAGACACAGACACAGACACAGACACAGACACAGACACAGACACAGACACAGACACAGACACAGACACAGACACAGACACAGACACACACACACACACACACACACACACACACACACACACACACACACACACACACACACACACACACACACACACACACAACGGCCAGATCTTCCTTCCTCGGTCGCGAGCGCTCCCCCGGCAGCAGTGTATGCCACCACCTTAGGCTTCGGGCTTCGGGCTTCCGATGAAGCGAAGATGAATGGCTCATCCTCTTTTGGAGGGCCCTGTTTCGGTTGGTTTTCAGGGAAACCAAAAGGAAAACCAAGACCCATTTTGGGGGGTCCCCTGTTTTAAGACACAGCCATATACCAGCACGAACCTTGCTGCACTCGGCCAGTTGAATCGTTCAAAAGCGCCAGGCACCCCCGCATCCCGCCGCAGCGCGCGCCGGGCCATGTCGTCAAATAGACATATGGCCTGGCACCGGTCCGGCGTCGCTGCGGCGTAAGCGGCAGAAATCCGTCAAGTACATTTCTCATGGGTGGGTGTCGAGATTCGCGGGTTTGGTATTCGTGGCGTCCCAGAGAGTTGGATATTGGGCCTCGCTGGCCCTATGTTTTGATCGTAAGGCGAGTGGGCCCCCCGCGCCATCCATTTCCCACAGTACATGATGCTGTATTGACTGCGGCAGCGCCCTGGATGCTGAACTTGTCAAACCCGTTGCAGCCTGGTATGCCTCCGTTGCCCAAAAGTCCGAAATCAGAGAGTCTCAAAGGGTCAATGACCGCAGGTCCTGATGAACACCAACAAGTCTCAAGTCCGGGCACTCAGGGCGTGAGATTGGAATGAGCCATCACGGCCCTCACCGAGCACATCGCTACGGCGACGGGTGAAAAACCAACGGGACGCCTGCTGCCACTCGCCGTGATGGGCGCAGGCGGAAATTGCTGCAACCATGGCCACTTCCTGGGGAGCACGCAACCCACTGGTCCTCTGCAATCACTCTCGGGACAGAGTGCCACGTTCAGGCTTTGTCTCCAATTGCGGCAAGCCCGGAAATGGGGCGAAAAGACCCGCAGTTGACACGTGAGTTTGATCATGCAACACAGACTGGCCCTCTGGCCAAGCTCGCCAACGTAACAGCAAGGCTCTCCCAAGACCCAGGCATTGGCAGCCTTGGCGCGCACCACCTCCAAGCACCTCAAGCCGGCTGGCATCAATTCACTGCCAGACCATTCATTCGCAAGGTGCTTGAAATTTCCAGGCCCAAAAGATCTCGCCTCTGCCACTCCTGGCCCTTGCCCAGGGCGAGAGTGAGGGTTGCGGTGCTCAACGCGTTCGGCCGCACCTCACATCTGGTCTGGCCAGAAAGAGCAAGTCATTTTCTCGACTCGCATGTTGGCTTGGGCTGCCTCCTCTTCAATCACGAACAAACGAGCGGCATCGGCGGCCTGCAGATTCGAGCATCTATCAAAGTGGGACAAAGCTAACCTCGGCAAGCAGGAATAAGTTCCGCTCACATTGGTGTTCCCCCTTCTCCTCTTTTAGTGTCTCTCTCTCTCTCTCTCTGTCTATCGCCTCTCTTTCTCTCCTCTCTCTCTCTCTCTGATTTGGACAAAAGGCTGCCATTGCTGACCCCGCTGCAACGCTGCCAGGGTTGTGTTGAAAGTGGTCAGGTCACCCGCCACCTGGCCGCGTGTGTTGAGACAATCTACATGCCTGCAATGAGCAGTCCTCCCGCTTTGTTAAAAAATGCAATGTCAAAAACGCATGTAGGGGTCTAATAGTCTATCTGATTCCAACCATTGGCCTTCGTAGCGCTCATCTGCCGCAGTAGCTGCAGCACAAGCTGCCAGTGGTGGCCCTGCTCCTGCCACACACACACACACACACACATGGCGCACAGCTCTGGCACTGGGCCTTTGGTTTCTGGGTCCCTTGCCCAAGCCCTGATGGCGGCATTGAAGGAGAAGACGTTGGGCGCCAGCCGCAAACGCGGCATCTCCCCAAACCTGGCGACCCGCCCAGGCGCTCGCCAAGCCCCCGAGAACGCCAAGCGCGACGCGAGAACGCGAGCGAGGCGAAAGCGGCAAGCGGCGGCGGCGGCGCAGCTCCAAGGCGTGCTGCCACGCCGACGACTTCGCGCAGCAGGCCGCCGAGGCGTTCCAGGCCTCCGCTCGGAAGAGCGAAGAGCCCCCCCGTCAGGTCTCAGCCTTCACATCTGGCTGCACCGCCAGGTGGGGCAAGTCACCTGAGCCCAGAACTAACGGATACAGTGGAAGCCACAGACTCCCCCAGAAAAGCCGTGGATTTCCCTTGATATGGTTCACGCCGGTCCCTTGGACGTGAGCGGAGTTCTGCAAATGGGTCGCTTCCGTCCAAGCGGCAGGCCAAGCAGCTGCAAGACCTGTGGCCACGACCTCGAGAGCACAGCCAGTGGCACCCGTCGGGTCGGTCTATGGAACCAAGCGCCCCCACCGGCCACTCTCCAACGAAGAGACGAAGGCGCCCAAGGTGTAAATGTCCGGGCGGACCTTGGGCATCTTGCAGTCGTGCAGAATCCCCCGAAAGTTGTTCTTTGTTCCCCAATTCGCATGAGTGAATATGTTAGATTTGCGACTAGTGCAAAACTAAGCGAACCACTTCGCAGCCCAGCATGTCCTGCAATGGCTTGAAGGCTCCATGCCCGCCAACCACCAAGGCAAACACGATGTGCGTTTGTGCCATGTATGTCTGCCCGGTGCCTCAAGCAAAGTCACCGCTGTTGGCCATGCCGCCTGCATCGCAGCCATTCTCTCGACCGGAGCGAGCGCCCCCCCCTCTCCCTGAGGCGCCGGCAACCCGAGCCACCGCCGCCATGGTGGCGTTGAAGCTGACCACGTTGGGCCGCGGACCCAGGCTGCGCCTCGAGTCCCGAAACCAGCCGGCCAACGAACCTAGGTGTCCTTTTGGGGGAAATAGATGGCCCCGGTGGAGTAAACCACCTGGTACAGGGCCATCTATTCTTTTGCCAAAACCACCAAGAAGGACACCTATGCCAACGGACCGAAGGCCAAAAACCGCCAGGCCACATTTGGGACAGCAGCTCCGGCGCCAGCCTCAGACCCAAACCCCTCAGCTCCGTCGCCGACCGCCCATCGCGGTAACGTCTAGGGAGCCCTGCCACCAAGCGCCGCGGCCCACCGCACTCGTGGTGGCATTGCAGGCCACCAGCGAGGGCCTAGGTGCGAAGGGGCTGTGGCATTTGCAGCTCCGACGTCCAGCTCCCCAAACAAAAATGGGTGTGGCTCGAAATTAAAGAGTCAGGGTTACGCAGGTTTTTTTTGTTTTCATTTACCAAGGGGCCATTTGGAGTACCATTTTTTGAGCCACGGCCAAATGCACCTCTCATGAATCAAGGTATACCGCACCGAGTCTTTGGGCAGTGTGCCAGTTCGTCACAGCGGAACGCGACTCGGTTCCGGGCACCAACTTCGCACGCCTGGGAAAACAAGTTTGAAGCCGGGGCTGCGGGGCAACCGAACCCAACCGGGTGTGCTTGTTCTCGACTGTGGCATGTGTTTGGCGTTCTCTCAACGGGAGATGAACATGAAAGCGCTCTTTCTGTTCAGGGGCTCCACCAATCGAGTCACAATCAACATCCGGTACAAAAATGGTCGACCTAGGAAATACAAAGGCGGATATCAGCTGTTTCTGGCCAGATTGCCCCTTCTACCCGAATCGGTTTTGAGCATGTGTTCTCGACCGAAGCTCCATCGACCGAAGCTCCGGCTGCGGTCTCTGCCTGGACTCCTGCAGCATCTCCAGGGCCAGCGCCCACTGCTGCGCCTTGCACAGGGTACCTGGCCGTCTCAAAAAAAAAAACGTTGGATTTTGAGAGGCCGAAAGGGGCCGTGCTTTGCCAAGGCCCCTTTAAAGGGGCATGGGTAGAGGGTACCCCTTCACCCATTTCTGGGTGGCTTTAAAGGGAAAACCAAAAAACAAACCTTTTTTCTTCCCTTTTCGGATGCTCCCCTTAAAGGCGAGACACACCCACCGATCTTTTCCACCCCTTGCCACGACTCCAAAGCTTCCTTCTCCCCGGCCTCCGCAGGCGGCGAAGCCGGCCTTGCTGGCCGGCACCTGCCGAAAAGTCTCCAGCGCCAACGGCCAGCGGGACCTCAGCGGAAGCGCCGATCGCCCGACCGAGCGACGAGTCGGCTCGTCGAAAAACCACTCGGCTCCGGACAGCCGGCCCAGGTTGGTGATCACCGAGATGAGGTCTTTCATGAGCCATGGCTCGGCAGAGTCTTCAGTCAGAGTTCTTTGAGTCTTGTGTGTGTGTGCTTTTGCTTTTCTTCACGGCATCTTTGCTTGGAACCAGCCTTGAATCGACTTGCCGCAAATGTTCAGTGGTCTACAAAAAGCTTCTTTGTGTTGTGACAAAAGAAGCATCCAACTGCAGCCGCTTGCTTTTAATCATGTTGTAGCTTGGCTCAGCTCCGCTCCATGTCTGGCCATGAGCCATCTGCATTTGAGTCATAATCAAAACCCGGCATTAAAATGGTCGAGCCAGAACCATGCAAAGAAGTAAGAAGGGATATCCGCAGCGATTTATAACAAGGGGATTGTCCCTTACTAACCTTCATCTACCCGAATCGGTTTTTGAGGAAGTGGCTCATTTGAGCCTGGTGACGATGCGAGCCTGAGCTCGGCATGAGCCTCTTACATTCGTTTCTCGGGCCTCCTCGGACATCTCCGCGTTGCAGAGCTGGTCCACTTCCTTGCGTTTTTTCGCAGAAAAAGCGCTTGCGAAGAGCTGAAGCACCTTCGCAGAAAAATGGGAACTTTGGCTCACACGCCACTGGATGCTCCAATGACCCCGGGGTGATCTACCATGGGAAGAAAATGAATGTTGGCAAAAAGCGATTTGCGTCGGTACTCATGTCCAGCATCGTTGCATGAAGGTTTGCAAGCTGTAAATACAGGATTGCTTCCCATCTTGGTCGCCAATGGCATCCTGAAGGAGTTTCAAGCAATCACGGTTGAACATGCTGCCCACTGTTAATTGGGCGTGGGCACTTCACCTTTTCGCCCTCCTGCTGCGTGACAAGGCCCATGGAAAGGAGGAAGTCTCGATCTTCCTGTGCAAACATGAGCAAGCAACTCTGCTCGGAGCCCTTTGTCTTCCGTGCAGAAACTAATTCTGAAACTGCGAATGCCTGCAAAAACTCTTTGCCGTCGCATGCCGTATCCAGTTCTATGCCTGCTTCCTTGCCAAGCAAGTGCATGATCATAAAACGCAGCTGTACGATTCGGCGTTCAAAAGAACCACACATCATGACATTTCACAAACCTCCATTGACGCCGCAAAAATGACAGCGGACCTACGCCGGCACCAGCTTTCTACAAGCTCAAACCCGGTGTATAGAAGGGTACCCCAAGGAATCCGAAACGGTCTCTCAACTACCCTCGCACCTACCCCCGTTCGTGGGATTCCATACACTTGGGGCACCCTTCTTGGGCGTGAAGCCAAAGGGAATGGCTTGGGGGGAAAAAAAAGAACACCAACTCGGATGGATGGCTTCTTTTCGGTTCCATGTGGCGATGGGTCAAAATCCCGCACCCTCAGTGAACATCCCAATCCCCCACTGAAATAGGTTCTAAAACGGGTGGTGCACCTACCCACGGCCATGTCTCGGTTAAGGGACAATCCCCTTGGCATAAATAGCTGCGGATCTCCGCCTTCATAATTCTTGAAGCATGGTTCTGGGATTACGACCATTTTAATGCCGAATCGGTTTTGAGCAAGTGACTTCTTGAAGCATGGCCGTGGGATTACGACCATTTTAATACCGGGTTTGGATTTTGACTCAGTTCTCGTTCCGAATTTTCGCCGTGCCTTCGTAGCCACAGCGCCGCGAGGGTGACACGAGATGCTGCGCAGTCGCACCTGAGATGCGAAGATGCGAGCTCGCGGGTGCGATGGGTAGGGTTTTGGGCCGGGTTTTAGGAATGAACCACTTGAAGGGATTCCCGAAAAAGGGAAACCATCGGATGGATGGTGGGAAGGGCTGGTCCCTCATTCTCTCAAAAATAGGCAAGTCATGCTTGCAATAGTTCAGCCCACCCCCCTCAAAAGACGCGGCTTCCTCTCCGCTTCCCTTTACAACCCCAAGACAGATAGCCTCAAAAGCAAAGCACATCAACTGTGCTCAGCATGTGCCTGCCCTTCATACGTGAGAAACATGAGCAACGTACTGTGGATGGACGAGAATCCTACACCACCCAAGAAGCCCTGGAATGATGATTCCCCTGTAAATACCAATGAAAATGGTTTCCCATGGTTTCCCAGTGGTGCGAACGGATTTCCTCCATCCACAGTTTGGCAGGAGTGTTGGGGCTCCGACCAGCAGCTTCTTCAGCGCTCGCATATCTGCAAGCGTGAAGCTACATACACCATCAGACCATGCGGCTACACGTGCTGCATGGAAGCTGAGACTTGTCGGCCTCGCGACATGCTCAAATGGCGCAGGCGCAAGATTCTGCGGTACCAGCTGACCTGGATGGAATGTCACGTGTCCGATATATAGGTTGGCAGCACCACCCAGCCTGCGTGGGCGTCATCGGCAGCCAAACGTTGTGGAAGGACTTGGGCGGCAAGTTGATCACCTTGCGCTTGCCATCGCCATTGGCACATCATCTTGAAGTCGGGTCGCTGGGAATCCGGGCATCCTCTTTCTTTCGGCGGAGCATCACCATGCCCTAGGAGTGAAGGCCGGTACTTCATGCAATCTCCAAAATCGTTGTCATCCTGCTGACAGCAGGCCAGGTTGACAACTCGGCAATCTCAAATGTTGGCACGCAAACATCCGACGCAGGCTGAGCTGGCAATCCCTTTTGCACCCAACCCAACTTAGCCTCCACACAGCCAAGTCATGGAAAACTCTAAACTCAGAGCAGCACCAAAACATGGCGAATTTTCTGCACCTCAGCTGGGGCAGCTCTGAACTGTACAGGATCTTCTGGCTTCAACATGCACTCTAGCCCTAGCCCCGCACCTCTGTATCACCCTTCAAGCAAACTGAGCTTCCACACCAAGAGATGGTCGATCTTTGCTTTAGTTCCGTCCACTGCCTGTGACAGCTCTCTTTCAGTAAACCCTCATGGCGAATGCCAGAGATGGCCATGGGTCAAAAACCCGTACCCCCAGTGAACATCCCAATTCCCACTAAAATCCAACTAAAATGAGTAATGCACCCACCAACCAAAATAGGATCCCATTGGATATGCCCCATGGCCAAATCGCACCCATCCCCAACATTCTGGCTCGCCCCAGCCCAGTCTTTCCGGTCGCCTTGTCCTGAAGCTCGGGAAGCTGGATGGCGTTCTCGAACATCTTGCAGGACGCAAACGCTCAGGTGGCAAAGCAGACACGGGACTGTGGCTCAACAAAATGCATCCCCCAAATTTGGCCCCAAATGGACATGGAGACAAAGACTCAAACCTGCAGCTTGCCCAAGCTCTTTGAGTTTGAGCCACACCCATCTCTTCCGATGCTCAAAACCTCGCATGGAAGCTTCCTGCCTCAGACTCTTTGGACATGACATCGGGCCAGAGGAACTTTAACAAGGCGAAGAGCTCTCCGAGGTTGTTCTGGCAACGCCACTGTGAGTACACTGCACATTACGGCTTCTACTTTGAGTCAAGGCTTCCAGTCGTATCCCTGAGGTCGTACCCTAAAATCGTACCCCTAACGTGCACCCCGGTACCGCCTGCCAAAGTCTCTCATTTTCAGAGGGGTGGGACCCTAAGGGTGCAACTCTGGAAGATTTGATCCAGCCGAAGCCTGCAACGTGCCTGAGGTGTGTGTGTGTGTGTGTGCTTGAGTGGACAGCACTCCAGCCCAACGACAGCTAGGGCTTCTAGCCCTAAAAGCAATACACAGCCTCTGGGTGTGTCGATTCTTGAGGGAACCTTGGCTTTGTCGGTGGCTTGCAAGGGGACCCCAAAAGGAAAACGGCCGTGCTGTTGTTGGGACCCCGAAAGATACATATATATATAATATATATATAAATAAAAAGCTGCTTCTTCATGTCCCCTCACTGCCCCGTCGGCATGTCACTGACCTGACGGCCCGGCCTGCAAGGGAGTTCCGGTGAGGAGAAACCGCGCCGAGCAGGGCACCATGTCCAGAGACTGAGCCGAGGTCTGGAGGTCTTTTTTGGGAGGTACCCATCTGCCATCTGATGGGTCCAAATTAAAAGAGGGGACCACCGGTTTTAGCCCTTGTTTTCATTTACCAGGTTTTTCTGTTGATACCGAAACACACCCATTTTTTTGGTAAGTGTTAAAGGGACACTAGAAGGAAACCCGCCGTTTTCGTCCTGTTTGTTCTTGTCACAAGCAACTGGCTATCATACAAAGCATGCTAGAATGTCTGGAACTTGTGAACAGTTGCCAAGTGCCCAAGCAGCTTGACAAAGCGCGCTCTACACCCACTTCCGATTTTTGCGGGCGTCAGAAAGTTCTTTTCAGGCTTGCTCCTTCTGGCCTCGCGCACCTTGCTGCCCTGGTTCTTGATGCGGTGCGCCTGGCTGCCGTCCCAACCGCCTCGCCCGGAAGGAAGGCACCTGCCTCGTCCAGCACCAGGACCGACCAGTGGTGCCGCTGGAAGAAGTCCTCCGTGCCGCACAAGGTCTCGTAGGTGGTGATGATCACGTCCTGAAAGAGACGAGACCAAGGACAGGCCGCGCCCGTAGCAATACAAAAGGAAGGTGCAACTGGAGTAAAACTGGGCCTTCAGGAAGAAAAAAAACTTGCAAGGAACGAGCTCGCGCCTTCATGCCATACCAGATTTCATTGTCGTCCAAGCTATGCTGCCGCTCTTTGATGCTGCCGCAGACCTCCCACCGGTCTTGCTATTGAGTTGTATCGGGTTATGAGCATCTCTCATGTTCCATAGGCTCAATGATGCAGCTGGGCGATCCATCCCGGCTAAGAGTTCAACTTGTACTTGCTGGTGCGACAGGCAGGGATTCAGAAGTGGAATGACCCCTCATAAAGCATCCAACTGGTGGTGTCCTTCAGGGGAATCCCTGGGCTCATTCCCACATTCCCTACAACCAGCAAGTCTGGTGAGCTAGATGGGAAACAACGTCACGGCAAGTTATCCCCCGCCTTCGCCACGGAGAGGTGTGGCACAAAGCGCTTCGCCTTCCCAGAGCTCTGCATCTCATTACCACTCGACTCACATTGGATATGTATCAAAGGGGCACCCTAAAAATCCAAAAAAAATGCCTTCTTTCTTTCTGGCTTCCCTTCCAACCGAGGTGAGGCTACGCTCCAAAAAACACCCTCTTACACACGGAGCCCCAACCAGTCAGACCAATAAGTCAAGAAGGGGGGTGTCTTTTTTCGGAGTTGGTACTACCCGTTGCTGGGCTTGCTTCTTTTCGGGAAACCAAAGGAAAAACGAAAACCTTGCTCTTTTTTTGGGGAGGGCGAGGGGGCCAACCTCAAAACAAACGAGCCCAAGAGTCCATAGGACTTCCTCCCCCCGCCTCTCGCTGCCAGTTGCCGGCGCAGCTGAGTGGCACTACCACCAGGGCGGGGCCTCTCACCACGCCGGCGCCCTGGGCGTCGCACCGGTGGCATCCACAGATTCCAAGATTCACCGAAAAGCGGTGAATATATCAAAGAAGGGAAAGCAACGCCCTTGAACCGGTTTTTGGGGGGAGTGTTTTGGGGGCATCAAGCCCCTCTTAGACCTTAGAAGCAGAAAATTGGACTCGAGTCTATGAGTCGCAGACTTTGTGAAAGTGAGCTGCCAAAAAGCCAAAAAGGATCCGTTCACAGAAAAACCGGCCTGCAGGTAGCTGAGGAAGGTGAGCGTCTGCAGCGTCTTCCTGCCAAGATGCCACTTCCTCACTGAATGATTATAGTGTCTGCAACTGTCCAGTTCCCAAAGCCGACACGCCAGTTGTAAAGACTTGTACAAATGCTCTCATTTAGTTGCGCAATCTTCAGAGCCCACATGCTCCGAGCGCACCCGAGACCCATGTCATCTGCAAGGATACCGCCACAGCGATTGAAGAAGCCTCAGACACACGGTTTTTTTTGTTTCGGACCTGCCACAACCCGGCCACAGCGATGAAATCCTAGAATCTCTGCCAAGCTGCTGTGGATCAGCCAGTTGACACCGGTCTTCTGGTACTCCTAAAGACATGCCGTGTCCGTGCCACACAAAAAACGAGTTTAGTAATATGTGTTATTAAGTTCAGTTAAAAACAATAATGCTTAACTCGACAAAACAAAAACCGTAATACCCATAATACCCATAATAATGCCACAATACCCGTTTTGTATTTATCAATACCCAAATGCAACGCGAAGCCATCAACGCCCCAGCCTGCAGCTTGGTGCTCTCAGAGACCACCGGCTTCCGTGCGAAGCCCAGGAAGTCCGGCACGTCTCCTGGGCGTCGCGATTCGCTGAGATCCACGGCGACAAGTCGAGAGCTTTGAGTGGTTTAGTCTAACGGAAACCACAGGGATCCGGATGCATTTTTCACCTGAACATTGCAACTTGTCAATGGTGGTGTCCCCTTACTTTGGTGTTGAAAAAGCCTTGCATGGCATGTTTCAAATGGTTGCAAAATGGAGATCTTTTAAGGAGCCCTGAACCACCGCTAAGCCAGCTAAAAACCCTAAAGACCGAAGATGGCTGGGTGCTCCCCAAGCATTGTGAGCCACAGCCAGAGTCAGTGCTCTGCAGATCGCAAACACGAGCCATTTCGGGAGTGCCTCCGCGCTGGGCGGGTCGGTACGCGCGGAGCCACTTCTCCTCTACCACTTCCTGGCAACGGCACAAAAGGGTGGTAAAAAGCAACCTGAGAACGAGTCTTCGACAAAGCCTTGCGCCCTCAAGGAAATGTGACGAACATCGGCAGCGCCTGGGTCTTTGTCTCCAGATCCGCAATGAGGTAGGCTTAGTGCAGAGATAGGATCCGCACGAAAGCAGCATACAAATGGCTGGAAGTAACCTTTCTACTTGGAACTGACAGCGCTCTGATGCCTGCTCAGCCTCCCACCTGAAGAGGAGCTCTGGGACAGAACGATTGCCTTGAAGCAACACAGAAGGCCGTCGGTTTGGTGAACATATGGATGTGGGTCACCCCGCTACCCTGCTACCCCAAAAAACGTATCTAGGTGTTGACCCACACCAATATGAGTTGCAAGCTTAATATTGGCTATTGCTGCTGTTGTCGCTTAGTGACAGCAACTTGCGGTTGTCTCACAGTTCTGAGGCATAGGCATCGAAGCTTTCTTCAGCATCCACCTCCCCAGCTAGGACCACCCCCACACCACTGCCAATCTCACTCGGCCCGACCTGCACAATCGCGCCCACCTCCAATGGCCTCTTTGCCTGGGCAGACGACACATATCGACGCCGAGGCGATGCTTGCAAAGCTGAGAAAACATGCGCCGACATTGCTCAGTGTCGGAAACATGTTATGACTCACAACACTAATTTCAGCCCTTGTAGCATTCCCGACGCAAATTTGGGAAGGGGGGGTGCCCGAGTTCGAACCCCCTGGTCCGCGGCCAGTTTGGGCTGCCCTGCAAACCCGAAAAAACGGGAAAAGCGCTAAATCATGAGCCACGTTCGCAGTGTCGGCCGGAGCCGGAGGCTCCCAAGCGGCAACAGGGATGCGGGGGAAGCAGGGAACGGGAATCACCAATGGGGAACTTCATCTGTAGGCAGAGCTGTACACATCCCTTCTCGTTGCTTCTCTCCCTGTAAATTGGGTGACAAAACTGCTAGAGCACTGGCTGCAACAACCCCCATGCTCCCACGCACATCCTCGCCTCTCGCAACTTGCAGATCCGTGACACCGCTGGCCTCGCATCCGCACAGTTCACTGAGAAACCGGGGTGCCAGTGCAGCCAAGCACCAGAAAAGAACGCTAAAGGACTAAAAGGAGGCTAAGAATGCTTAAACTTTCAAGTGGGTATGGGTCAAAATTAAACCACCAGGATATGGACCGCAGGTTTTAGTCCATGTTTCCGTTTACCAGGATTCCATTTTGGGGTTACCCTATTTTCGACCAACAGCCACCTAATGCCTGCCACTTCCATCTCACAGGCGCGCGCCTGGAGGCAAAGGGCTCCACGTGCTGCAGCTGAGAAAGCAGAAAAGCGTCGCGTTGCCGGATGCCAAAGCCCCGGCTCCTGGCACGCACGGGCCATCCGGCCAGATAGGTCACGCCCAGCGCCTCGCTCATTGATCCAACCAGGGTTAAGTCGATAGTTTTCTTCAAAGGCAGGCAGCTCCCCAAGTCCAGCCTCTTGCTGAGTCGCAGCGCTTCCCCCATTCGCGCCTCAAGTGGCCAATGGGTGTCGCATCACCGCGGCAAGCTGGCTTGGTAATGCATCCCCATCGATGCAAGGCAGTGCAAACACATGAGTCAAGAATGAAACCTGCCGCAGCGAGTCCATCTGCTCGGAGATTTATCTCATTTTCTTCAATCAATCCGCTCAGTTGCTTAACGGGTCGATTGACGCATATAGTAAACTCATTTTTTTCTTAGAAAGACCATAAAGCTCAACACTTGCAACGCACAAAGACTACGAAACAGCCTAGCGCTCTCTTGAAAAAAAAGAAGAAGAAAAACTGCTTTTTTGGCCATGGGCATGCTCAATGGAAGACTTGGCGAGGCCAATCCGGCGCGCTTCTTTGAGCGATGATACATATCACTATGTACTGTGATGCCACGGCCATCGGCCGAGCCGGGGCAAAAAAGTTATGCCTTACAGTCGAAACCAAGGACAACTCTTGAGAGTCTCTTTAGCGTTCCATCATGCCGCAAGGTTAAAAACGCAAAGTTGCCGTTGCGCCACCTGGGCGTCTTCAAGCCATCCCGAGATGCGGTACTCTCACGCTCTCGCCGGTGAGCTACTGCGACCACGCCGGCCAGTTGGGCCGGCCTGGCCCGGCCCGAGCTTGTCCATCCTCATGAGGCCTCAACGCGGCACGTTGGACAACCCATGCCCGCAGGCCAGCGGCGAGTATTAGCTGGAAACTCGGTTTGTATTTCGGTTCTCCGGTCAGGTGCCGAGCGCATCAGCTCGACAATGTCGGAAAGGAGCCAACATGCTGCTTGTCGCAATGCCACAACTAACATAAATTACCGCTCGCCACTTAGCATACGAAGCAAAGCTGTTTTGCCATGTCAAACATGCTGTAGCGCTAAGGATGCATCCTGATGCAGCGGATGCAGCCCAACGCTGCAAGTTGGTTTGGGGGGATCATCAATTGGGTGGTCCATTTAGTCGCGCCACTCTTGAGGAAGGCTGCAGGAGAGCAATCATAAGAGCGGAAAAGTGGCCAAGCGAAGCTACGCTTTGCATGACATTGCCCTGGCCATAATTCCATATTCTTATTTGCTGCAAGCTGGATTCAGTTAGGGCTGGTACTACTACCTCCCCGCTACGAAAAAGTGGAAAGGACAGGGGTGAAAGAACATGAATCCTGTCCCATGGCTCGCATGGCTCCCACGGCGTGCGGGTCCCAACACGGGGGTTCCTGTACATAGGATGACCATTGGAGGAAACCACCAAACAAATGATATTTCCCACATAGTAAAAGCTACCCATGGTCAAAACTGGGGGCCTTTCACGGAATACTAATCAAGCCACACGTGGCCATGGCTCAAAATTTCATACCCCCAGTGAACATCCCAATCCAACCACTAAAATCCAAACGAAAATGGGTGGTGAATTCACCTACCAACCAAAATGGGATCCCAAAACGGTTTTCATCCCCAGCCACATAGCTCCCACCCTATGAGCCAAGCTGCCCAGCAGCTCCCGGTGCCGCTGCATGGCCTCTCCGCCCAGACGCAGGGCACAGCCTCAGCCAGCGCTTGCGCGGGCGCGCGACCGCCGTACCCACGTTACGGGGGGCCCGTTGCCAGGTGCCCTCCCACATGCCTTCTGTTGGTGGGAGGAAGAAATCATTCCACCAAGGGGACACATCGCAGATCTGCCAAGCTGCTCTCCATGTCTTCACGCGCCTCTTGCAGTGTTCGTGGCTTGGTGTCCTCCGATGCAGAATGAGACAGGCCAAAAGCCTCACATCCAAGCAAACATGCGCCTCTTTCTTGCGCTGCCGATGGGAAAAAAGTGCCGGTCCTGCACCATTTCCATGGCCAGAAGCTGAGACGCCATGATGGAGTCCAGGGCAGGGCGCAAGTCGCACAAAAAGCTCTGCTCCGAATCCTGGGCTTGGGATGGGCCCCTCTCGTCTCGTCTCGTCTCGAAAAGGACGGGATTGCGGGGCGAGGGCGCCCAGGGGGCTGGGGTTTGGGGTTTGGGGTTTGGGGTTTGGGGGGCGGGTAGCATATGCCGCCGAAAGCGCGTGACCCTTGTCCACCACAAACTGCAGGCGTCGCTGGTTCTGTGGCAGGCGCAGAAGCCACATGAGCTTCATCTGAATCCTCTCGAGTTCCTGCCGGCAGTTGCCCTATGTCAAAAATACAACCGGAAAGATTTCCTCAGGTCCAAACCTGGGTGTCTTTCGCCCTTTGTGGTGGCTTTACAGGAAAACCAGCCATATATATATATATATATGCATCTATTTCTGTTTTTCTCTGTCTTTTTTTTTTGGGGGGGGGGTGCCACAAAAAAAGGGAACTCAGGACATCAGGCCACGCACCCCCCACTTCTCCGAAGGTTTCAGGCGGACCTCCGTGCTCAGCTTGTCCCAGGGCGTGTCCGTGCGTTCGCGCTTCCCCGCAGAGCCCGGGCTCCGCGACCGCCGCTTCGGCGTGGCGCTGCGGGCGCGCTGATCCTGGCAGCGAGCAGCGCGTCCGACGTCGCGGCAGCGAAACCGCTCGATGTCTTCCAAAATCGTCCACCCGAAACCCCGAAGGGTGGCTCATGGCCCAAATTTCCCAAAAGGGAACCATGGGGAAACCCTTCTTTTTTCAGGGGGAGAAGCGTGAATATTTGAGTCACGAGCAAAACCGATCGGTATTGAAACGGGCTATCCAACACCAGGACACCAAGAAAGAAGCCTCTAGCGTCCACCTTTTTTCCGAAGGCTTTGCGACTTGAGCTTGTGAAGGCTCCTCAAGTGCCCCGCAGGGCCTGCAACGAGAGTGTCCAAAAGTAGCTGCGACTTCCAACTGACATAGACAAAACCAAAACAGCACACCAGGCTTGGATCCAACCATTCTAAGTTTGTCAAGACTACCTGCCCTTGAACTTCGGCCTTCGTTTTCTCATAGAGGAACTGCCGCCAACATCGCACCCACTCTGTGATGGTCTCGTCGCTGGCGCGCTCCTTGGCTGAGAGAACAAGTCTGCCGCAACCGCGAGGGCCGCTGCCAACTCTCAGCCAGCGCTCATCTGGCTGAACTCCCATCTTCGTAACACAAAAAGGGCTGTGGGTCAAATAATGGGATACTCCCAAGATGGCCCAAGCCCGCCCCGGCAAAGGGAAACCTTTAAAAAAAAGCCCGCGGTCCCCGGGTTTCGTCTCGCAAGCCGCCGAGCCGCCGAGCGCCGCTCCTGCTTCGGCTTCTCCGCGCGCGCGGCCTCGCGCCGCTCCGAGGCGTTGCTCGCCGTCTCGCTGGCGGAGTCGCTGCCTGTGAAAACCGGCGACTCGAAGAAACTACACCTCGCTCCCAACAAGCAACACCTCCTTAGAATTTCTTGATAACCCTTGTAGCTGTCCATGACAAAGCCTAGGCAACAGGCAGTAAAAATATAAAGGCTGCAGCAAAAAGCCAGTCTTTACCGAGGGAAGACATCTTCACGAATTCAGCTCGCCCCCGAAAAGAAAAGAATATATATATATATATAAATAGCAGCGCAGCTTGTGGAGCCCTCCTTTTGTGAAACCCTTCCAGCGCAGCCCCCTCGACCCCCCAATCCGATGGCCCTGGTGCCCCGACCTTCGGAGCCCGGGCCACCGATGCCCCGCTCCCGGTCCAGCTGCTCCGTGAGCTCCTGGACCGAAACCCCGAAACCCGGAGCTCGGAGCTCGGAGCTGGGGCCCAGTCTTGAGTCAGCAAAACCTGGGACTAACAACAAAAGATGGAATAAAGGAACAACAAAAACGAGGTGTCGATTCACCAAAGGCCCTGACCAGGGATACCTCTTCCCATTTGCTGAACCTAGTCCTTCTTGGGGTTTCCTGAATGGCGACCCTATGATTGGGCCCAAAATGAACCTCATCCTTTTGTACGTGGTTTCCTTAATGAGTGGTCCTCTTGGGTCCAAAATGAGTCACAATCAAAACCTGGTATTAACATGGCGCACCCAAACCAATGTAAGAATTACAAAGGCGGCCGCAACTAGTTCTGGCTGGGACTTGCCCTTACTAACCTTAATTTACCCGGGTTTCGATTATGGCTCAAATGACCATGCATAGCTTTTGGGTGAACCTCATCCTTTTGGCGGTTTCCTTAATGGTGACCCTATGCATCTCGAATATCACGGGTTGTTTGATCTTATGAATGCCAACCTTTAAAACACCACTGGCTCTCTGTCATACAAAAACACCAAGTACCCAGAACCATGTAAAGATTTGAGAAGGCGGCCAAGCTTTGGGTGTCACTTGAACCCGCGGCGTGTTGCCGCTTCCGCACCTTCACGGTAGGCAAATCCAACATCAGCGTGGCCGGCAGAGTCTTGCCCAGGGAGCGGCCTAGCCTGGCAAAGACATCAAGACGGACTCCTTTCCAGTGCGAGACACGGGACCTTCATCCTCAAATCTGGGCTGTCTGTTTTCAGATCTGCGAGAAGTGCCTCACTTGTGGGTTAAGTATGGAAACCCCACCACTAAACCATCTAAAAAGAACAAAAAACCAAAGTCGAACCGGACAATTCGCTGGTTGAACCGCCAAGAAATGCTCATCTTTTGGCTCGTTGCCGCTCTATTTTGACCGCCTTCCGTGTCACTCCCCGCCTGTTTTGGATGACGCCCATGTCGAAGGAGTCCAAGCCACTGGCGAAGAAGCCCTGGTCCAGGTTGTCCATGTCGATCTCCTGAGCTCAAAAATTGGCCGTGGTGGTCAAAACCGTTAAACGGGATCCCATTTTGCCAGGGCTTAAGCCATTTTTGGGGGTTATCACATTTTTGACCCACTGCCATATACTCGTTACCCGATATGGCTGTGGGTCAAAACCAATAGTACCATTTTGGGATAGGTGAATTCACAACCCATTTTAGAACCTATTTTAGTGGTTGGATTGGTTGATGTTCACTGGGGGTACGATTTTTTTGGGATTTTGACCCATGGCCAATGCGCGAGCTTTGGATTGGGATTTGGACTTGAAGCGGTTTTTGAGGGGTCAATGGGACACCACCCCCTAACCAGTAAACCACCGGGTTTACAAACCACCAATTCGGGGTAAGCTGACTATTCTCACTCCCCGGGTGGATTGGCCGGTTCTGCAAAAAACAAGAACGCGAGAGCGCCGAAGAGCGTAGCCCATCTCGGTCATGATGCCGGAGAGCACGTCCAGCGCGGGTACCTGGGGCTCCTGGCTGATTGCATCTTTGGGATATCAAGCCGCAACACTTTTGTTTTCAGAGGGGCAGTCGCATTCCTTGCAAACCAACTCCCAGTTGGAAAAGTCCGCATGTGGTGCAGTAGGGTGACAGCCCGTGCTTCCAAGACAAGCCTTGCTCGTTCGTGCTTTTTTTCTTCCAGTTGGAAGCCAGTGGTTTCTTCCGGGCGGGATGAAAAAAAAAAAACTACAACAATGAGGAAAAAAAGAAAACAAAAAAAGAGGGACTTGATCCGTCCTTGATCTTCTTCCGCCGGCTGCGCTCCGGCAGGCGGTTGATGCTCAGGGTGGGCTCGTAAGGCCACTCTTTGGGCCTCGCACGCCCCCTACTCTCGACCTGGGGATCACTCACGTGTGGTTGTCAAAAATCCTTGACCCCAAAATGGCCCGCGCTGGGTGTATGGCAACGTGGACTACAACCTGCGGTTCCCTGGTAGTTTCATTTTGACCCCTACCCACTAGCAAATCGGAATGCCGAATCGGGCGCACTTCCGGGAGAGCCCAGGAAGCTATGGCCATAAAAAGAGCGAAAAACCAACAGCCCAGACAAGATGCTTGTACTGGATCAGCACACCCGTGCCCTCGTTGTCTTTGTCCTGTCAAAGCTACGGAGCAGACTTCTTGCCCGAAAAAAACCAGGGGCAAAGTTGTGCGTCCTCGGGCCGATAGCCCGGGACCAAGCCCAACACCTTGGCGCCGTAGCTGGTATGAAACCTCAGATGCCACAGGGAACAAGGGAACGAAATTGAACTCTGGGCTCCAACCGTTTTCAGATGCTAAAAGTGCCCCACTTGTGGGTCAAAGCTGCAAACCCAACCACTAAACCAACTATATAGTATCTAAAAAAAGTGAGAACTGTTCGGCCTCAGCCTTATGCTGATGCTCGAAGCTCGGTCCGAGAAGCGTTAAGATCCGGTCATTCACCCTGCCATGGACGTGCTGGTCTACGTACTGCTGCAAGTTCCTGACTCCGCTGGTGGCATAATCCAGACACCTCGAGCAGTGCCAACTGTGTCCTCAAGATGAAAAGTGGAAATTCCGGTAGGGAGGCCGTTCCTTGACTATCTACGCTTTGGAATGATGGCAGTAACTTGCTGGTGCTCAGTAGGGAATGGGTGTTGGGGATGAACTGGAAGGGGATTCCCTTAAAGGAAACAACCAGTTGAATGGTTATTTCGGGGTCGTTCCATTTCGCATCCACTTCGCAACCCGAGCTTGCGACTCAAGGCACAGGGTCACGGCGCACACCGAATCCACCAGTGGGTCCAGCCGCGCCAGGTGCAGCGCAAAACTCCGAAGCTCGGTTCCCAGACCCCTGGAGAGAAGAGCTCCGGTTGCCCGAAGGGGCCAATTGAACACGAAGCGGTTGCAAGCAAGCAGGCAGGCATGAAACCACCAAGCTCTGTCTAAAAAGAATGTCTTGCGAATGTCGGGGTTGATCAACAGGTCCGGTAAAAACATGGAATGACCATTGCTTGGAAAACCACCACAAAGATATGATATGTTCACCACGTGAGCAACAACAATACCCATGGTCAAAACTGGGGGCCCTTGTACGGGACTAGTTGATATCAAGCCCCACATGTTTCTCCTTGGAAAGCAAATACCAGCCAGACCCTTCTGGATCCACCCCTACCACACCCTCTCCGCATGTTTTGTCTGTGCTCTTTGGTGTTCCACCTCAAGAAAGTGCGTGTCTCTTTGTGGGGGGGGGTGAGTGGACAGTATATACGGGTGGACCCCCATGGCTTTGGCATCAACGTTTCGACCGTCGCATCGGATCGGAGCCTGTGCTCGGTGTGGGCGTTGATGGCGATGAGCTGCACCACTTTGCCGCTCGGCACGTGGCCCGCGAAGACCTGCTGGAACTTCTGCTTGAAGACCTCGCGGCTTTTCCAAAATCCACGAAGTCTCTGAAGAAAAAATAGCACATGGCTCTGGGTCAAAAAAAGGAAGCCTAAATGGAACCCTGGTAAATGGACACATGGACTAAAACCTGCGGTCCCATGGTGGCTTAATTTTGACCATACCCACATGGGGCTTCTTTCAATGATTTGTTTTTTCCAAAAACACCTCGGGTTGGGTTTGGCCAAAAACCCAATGTTTTGTTCTTCAAAAACATGGTGACAGACCCTGCAGTTAGCCAAAGGCCCATAGTAGCACGACGCGAAGATCTCGTGCAACAACGCGCCACTAATGCAGCAAAGACTCATCCTGTGGCGTGCTAATGCGCTGCGTATAAAGAACGGCTTCCACTTTGCCGTTCACTTCCTTGGCCACCGAAGGTTGAGCGACCTTGAGATTCCCCTAGAGAAGGATCGTATCTGTGTAATCTGATCAACTTACTTCTTTGCGACCCTTTTTTGGAAAATTCCACGCGGGGGAACTCCAATAACTTCATAAATTGGCCACAAAAGAAAATTTGGGGGGGTCTGTGCATGTAAGAACAATCAAACAGAGTCCAGAAACCGCATTCTCAAGAGCAAGCATCATCCTGCTGCCCATGGCTTCAGCTTAAAATCAAACATCGGTTGACCCGCTCGCATGCTTTCTTTCGGCCAAAGATAACAAATAACGAAAGTTATTCAGCATTCTGTGCTTTTTCTTGAGAGTGTGGTAGTAAGATCCATCTGCGAAACTTAAAAGCGCCATGAGATCTGAAGCAAATGCCCACTGAACCCACCAGCTGTCAAATGCAGTGATAGACCTCTCAGGCAGCCAGGTGGCCACCGCGAAATTGGTCGTGGGCGATGTTTCCAGTCTCTTCAGGAGGCCTGCAGCTCGCGCATTCTGATTTGGCCATGGGTCAAAATCCAAATCGTACCTCCAGTGAACATCCCAATCCCCGCTAAAATAGGTTCTAAACTGGGTGGTGAATTCACCTACCAACCAAAATGGGATCCCATTGGTTTTGACAACCACAGCCATGTTTTCTCATGAACATTATCATAAGGCGCGCTGGGAGCCTTCAAACGCCTTCTCAAGGATCGCAACATCCAAAGCTCCAGGCCTTCTCTTGGCGCGCGCATGTGCGGCTTCCAGGCGATCTCCTGCGTGCCCACCCGGTGAAGCCTTCATTTGCCGAGTCCGGGTTTTTGGACAATGAACCGGCAAGGGAACTCTCCCGAGAAAAAACAAATAAACAAGAAAGGAAAAGAAATCGGATGGAGGGCTTTTCTTCGGGGTCATTCCATTTCTCATTCCCCTAAACCAAGTCATCTCCCCGGCCGACCGGCCGGATCCCGTTTCCTCCAGCCGCTCCAGTGCGGGCAGGTCCTCTGGCACGGCAAAGCGCACCTGGCACCGCCAAGGCTCAATCCCAAGGCTCGCGCCCGTTGAAAGGTCTTGCTGCTCGTGAGGCCATCTCAGTTGTCGAGGTGCGGAAAAGGAGTTGTTTCCACAAGATGCGGATACATGTTGCTTTGCTGATATTGGATACTTTTGGCAAGACAAAAAGGCTGCTCCGCGCATTTCTGAGAGTAGCGAACTCGACGAGCTCCTTTGCCATAGTAGCTTCATGCTTTGAAGCTCGCAAGAAGTGGCTTCCATATCCAGCTTGAAGCTCCCTCGCCTTGTAGCCCTTGAAGGTGAGCAACTGCGTAAACATCTGCTGCCCGCACCTAAGTCGTATCTTGCGAGCTCGCTGCACATCTGCGTGCTGGTTTCACATGAATGACCATTCCCTCTTGTCTCATCCGAGTCATCATCAAAGCCGCCCGGTATTAAAAGGTCTTACCCAAACTCATGTAAGGAATCAAAAAGGCAGCTGCACCCATTTGTGGCAAGGGGATTCTCCCCTACCAGCCTTCATCTACCCGGGTTTTGATGGTGGTTCATCTTGTCCCATCTATTGGGTGTATTTTTTTGGAAGACCCCTCCAAAATCGGTGGTCTCCTTTTGGTCTCCCTCTAAAACCGCCCACAAAAACAGGAGTACCAGCTTTTTAAAAAAAAGAAGTCGCTCCAGACCCTGGTCATCAGGGCTGTGGTTGAAATGGAATCCAATTCTGTGATACAGAAAGGGCACAAACCCTAAAGACCAACCGACTGCCCCCTCCCCCCCAACAAAAAAAATGGAGGAGATTCCCATCTTGTATCAGAGAAGCGATTGTGTATATATATATATATATATATATATATATATGTGATCCGAAACCCAACGAACCCCTCAGCGCCGGGTGGGAAAAGGCCAAAGCCGAGCCGAGCCTTGAATCTATGGCTCCACAGCAAAGCCGAAGCGAATAACCAGCTGAGGTTCAGGTTCCGTGGAACCCCTCAACAAAAACTCGCCGCAGCGGTCAGTTTGCCGCTCCCGAGCCAAGGGTCTCCTCCAGCGGAAACGGCTGGGCGCGCTTCACCTCCGGGAAGAGCCCCGCCATGGCCGCCGCCATAGCCAGCGCCGCCACCGGCGGCCTCGAATGGGCGGTTTCTGGGGTCAGACGAACAGGTGGCCGAACCAGTGGCTGATTTCGGTGTGCTTGGTTTTAACCTGGAGTGAGAACAACCAGCGAACCAAATCAGCAAATTTCAGCTGAAGCTCAAGAATTGGCAAATCACACTTGAAAAGGTTGCACACTGCTGGTGTCCATTGAAACGATTGCCACGTTTTCCATCACCTTTGCGCTGGTCGTGGTTTCGATGGTCCGGTGGTTAGGCCAGACTTACCCACTCGTCCATTCCAAATCCAATTCAAATCAAAGAGCCCCGCCCAAACCGAAGCCCAAACGTCCCACCAAATCAAACGCCCCCCCCCCACCTCCCAGAACCCTTCCCCAAAAGCCCCACCCAACGGACCCCCCCCCTCCCCCACGTCCCAAGCCCCGAAGCACCGAAGCCCCGAAGCCGAGCAACGGGGCGATGTCCACCAGACAGATGCCCAAAGACCCTTCCGCCAGCTGCCCGCTGCGCTGCATCTGCTGCACCAGCGAGGCGAAGAGCTGCTCCGCCTACAGACAGGAGAGGGGACCGCGGAAGTTTGGGGGTCCGCGGGTTTTTCCATCAAACCAAGGGCTTCAGGTGCCAGGTTGGGGGGGGGGTGACCAAGTGGCCTTTTTGAGAAAACTGGTTTCCGTAAAACGGCGTCGGTGCCATTTTGGGGGGAGGGGGGGCGGCCAGCCGAGTATGGGGAGAACACCGTGCCCAAAAACAAAGCGGTTTAGAGGTGTGGAGGAAGTGAAAGAAGTCGCCTTTCAGGCAACGCATCAAGAACCAAATTGTGGAATGGAAATTCTCAGAACATCACAGCACCAAGATTTGTGGAATGTGGCAATAGAATTTCCATTGTGGAATGTGGTTCAATGAGTCGAGAACATTGTGCAATGAATCGAGAACATTGTGCAATGAATCGAGAACCAAATCTGCAGCTGAAAACGTCCAATATCAGAACAGCACCTCCAGCCGCTTTCGCAAAAACTATGCCCACCTCGGCACCGCCCAGCACCTCAGACGAATCAACACCTTCCAAGCGCAAGAAGAAAAGTTACCTAGATAGCCAAGTTGCTGCCTTTTTCAGTCACGGTTGCTGGTTTTTGAGTAAAGTGCATGGAAAAAGCAGCAACTGGCGATCCAGGTATTCTCTTTTAAGGGAATCAAGGAAGCTGACCATTTTGGCGTTCCTCAATTTTGAGGCAAACCCTTTCCCCCGGTTTCCGAATCAGCAAAATCCTGAAAGTCCCCACACCTTTCCACAGCAACCGCTCTCTGCCAAAGGTGGCCTCTTGGACAGATTGATAGGGTGTCCCTGGCATTCCGGGGCATAAAACCCGGCAAAAGACCCGGTGGAAAACCCATCTGCTCCTAACCAAGCTCAGCGAAAAGCACACCAACCGCTCCAAACATAGGTCCTTTTAAAGCAAATAGATGGTAGATGATGAAACCACCAGGTAAATCAGGAATCGCCATCTATTTTTCGACCAAAACAACCCACAAAGGACACCAACCGCTCCAAAAAAAACCCTCCGGGGCTCCCTGCTCCGTGGGCGAAGCTCCGCGTGGGAGGCGACAAAGGCGCTGCTTCCTCCAACTCCCGGCGGCACACCTGCGCGACCCGGAGAACGGACTGCCCAGACCCCCAGCCTGGATCGCCAGTGGCTTTTTCGCTTTTCTCCAAAACCCGCAACAGTGACTGAAAAAAAGAAAGCAGCAACTTGGCTATCTAGGAGGTGATGCCAAGGATATGGCTGTGGTTGTCAAAACCCAGGAAACCCCTGGTGAACATCAAAGTAGGTGGCAAATGGATGCTCATCCACCCCAAAATGGAGCCATAGGTTAGCCGTATATAAAGGTCCTGTACTGGTTATGCAAAGCTTAGAAAAGGGACTAGAGAGAGCAGGTTCTTAGATTTAGGCCATGCACAGGAGGAATTGAAAGATTCGGGAAAAATAGTGGACGTTCACATAAACTGTGTCCAGGCATTCTCAGGGTACCCATTAATATTCATGGGCACGTGACATCGCAACACTATGACACCATGACACGATGTGAATATCCCTTGGTGATTCCGGAGTGCCTGCAAGAAGAGTGTCTTGCCGGCGTCGATCTTCCGATGCTTCCTTGGCAGTTTTGAAAGACCAAACGCCTGACCGAACCTTGGTTGTGGGCGAGACCCCTCTGCAAAAAGTCGAAAACTGCTTTGTGGGTTCAATGGAAACCCCAATGAGTTTCAAGCAAAAGGTGAAAGTTTAAAGATCCAACCCAATAGCAATCAACAAAGTAGAATCCTTTGCCGCTTGCCAGGCGTCAGTCCCGAGAGCATTCCCGCAGGATTGTTCACGTCCCCAGTCATTACCTCAAGCAAGCTTCACCAATCGAAGAAGCCGACAGCCCACATCTGCAAGTCATTGAAATCAAGCTGTATGATTTGGGAGGAACCAGCTGCTCAATTTTCATGGGACACCCCCTCGTGGGCAAAAATCCCCAAATGACGTCCACCAAAGGGCCTGGGACCCATTAAATCTCATACCCAGCTGTGCCTTTCTTAATTCCAACTTGATTCATCTCAAGCCCAAACAATCCGTGCCTTGTGTGGCACACCCTTGGAGCACATCTGGATCTTGGGGGAAATGAGACGCTCCTGTCGAAGCAAAGGTCCCGGTCCAGGACCACCCCGCAATGTGGTCTTGGGGTTCGGCCAGGCAGCTTTTTTGCGAGCAAGACGAGCAGTTCAAAATATGCCAGCGAGAAAGGGAGAAACGTCCCAGAGAAAAGCTCAGCAAACAGCAAAGGACGTATTGAACTGTATGGTACACTGTGACAGGTGTGATTTCTTCTTCTGCCCTTGGGCATCTGGTTCATTTCACAAACACCGAAGCTCTCGTATTTCTTGTAGCTGTGGCTCGGTCTCTTTCAGCATGATTCAAGATTGACCTTTTTCCCTGTTTGGAGAATTCCTCAATTTCCTCGTAACAAAATGTGCCCCGCGCCCTGTCCTCATCTGAGTTAATGGCCACCATGGTGAGGGGGAACTCCTTCAAGGATTTCCCCCGCGGCAGCTCCTCAGGTGGAACCCCGGCGCACTGTCCTAGTCCCATCATTTCGATCTCTTGACATCTAGGAGGAATCTTCTTTTCTGGAAACCTGTTCCTTCTTGAAGAAAATCAAATCAATAACCTCCTCTGCTCCCTGAACACATCTAGGAAACTCTTCCAACTCGGCAAATCCTCCTAAAAACACACAAACAATCAGGCAAATGCGAAGCCCAAAAGGAAAGACCACAAGCTCGGAAAAGAAAAACAAAACTCCGTTCCACCCCAACAGCACCCCCACCCGCAAGAAAAGAAACAGACATGCCTTCCCCCACAACAAAAATGCCTTCCCCCACCAGGAAAAAAAGAGGAGAAAAAGATATGCCTGCTCCCCCACCAAAAAAACAACTCTGCTCCCCCCCCCCCCCCCGCCCCCCCCAAAAAAAAAAGAAGTCCTTGATCATCTCGAAGACTTTGATGAGCAGCGCGGCATCCTGGCAGTTGGCGTCCACCACGAAGCGCGGCTGGGTGGCGAACTCCTCGCCGGTGAAGTAAGTCTCCACGAAGGACAGCAGGTCCTCGGGATTGGGGCGGGCACGCTTCTTGGAAAGGCGCGGGTTTTGTGGGGAAGTTTTGGGGGTTTTGTCCTTGCTGTGAGTACCTACACTGCAGGTCAGTTCACGGTCAGATTTGACGGGGTTTGGTTTTGGGGTAGGTTCTGGTTGGGGGGGTTGGGGAGGTTTTGGATTTGGGGGGGTGGTGGTTGGGGGTCTGGATTTGGGGTGGTGGTTAGCTTGATGTCTAGGCCCGCAAAAAGCGAAGAAGTTTGGGGGGTCCGCCTCTCGACTCGAGACTCGAGGCCCTGCCTTGAACTGTAGCTCGCCTGGACGAATGAAAGACAACCCAGACTCAAAAACAGCAAGACATCCCAGGCCTGGTGGCAAGTCGATGTCGAATGGTGCCATAGCCACCGCTCAAAACACCACACTCGTTGGAAATCTTGAGTCACATCTTGTCTGCTCTCTGGTGTCGGCTGGTAAAATGAGCCCAAGGCTAACCCCCGACTCAATGCTGCGGGCCAGGTGCGATGCAAGGGTGAAGCTCCGTGCCGCAAAACAAACCAAAAAAAAACGATGCATATCCCTTTGCCCCCGCCCTTCAGAGTATGAGGGGACCACAAAAGACATCCCCTGACACAAGCTCTCGTTGATTGTCTCACTCGTGGATGCAAGCAAAATAGTTGAAGTCTATCCAAACCGTCGCCAACTCAATCATTCTAAGCAAAGGGCATGAGAATTGCAACTGACCGTCGCCAGTCCCTGAGGCCCGAGACTTGCATCTCTTCTTCGGGCATGATCTCCGTGACCCGCCCTCTGAGGATAGCGGGACCATGCTTACCTGCGCCATTCCAGGAGTCTGCTCGTCTGATGCCCGACTGCAAGTGTGCAACGGCAACAAGGGAACAGTGGGGGAAGGCAACAAGGGAAAAGTGAGCATGACGATCATAGCAGACAAGTGTATATGGTTTATGCTTCAATGATGTCCGAATGATGGTCAAATCATTGAAGTAGCAAATATGCCACTTCCACACATGTCAGGCCACAACTGCAAGAGGAGCTCAAAGAAAGGACTTGGGATTAACCCGTTTGCTTTTTATTTGTTGTGGTGTGGTTTCTCTGGTTTTGTTCAAAACAAACAAAACATTTTCGCCTGAAGACAGGCAGCTCATGGACTGGTTTGTTGTGTTTTTTTGCTGTTTTGTTTGTTTTGGCTGATTTGGCTTACTTGGATTTTTGTGTTTTCTTGGTTGTACTGCTGATTTGAATTCTTTGAAAGGGGCTCCAGGATGTCTTGTTCGCCAGGCTTCACCTGAAAACCAACAAATGCTTGTCTGCGTCTGTGTTGTTTGTGTTTCTAGCATTGTCTTGAATTGGTGCAGAATTCAGCACAAGCCTGCAATTAAAAAGCGCGCTTTCTGGATCCCCTGCAAAAAAACAACACCTGCACAATGTGTGTGTGTGTCCCAACCAAACATGCACAAAGAGAGGATGAAAGACACGAGCATCTTCAGCCACACAGAGTTATGAGAACTTGCCCTCCCTCGAACCATGGAAGTTCCCAAACGGATCCTGAAATGGACGACTTGGTGACCCTAGGCCAAAACAAATGGGAGCTTCCGGCTGTTCGTCTGAGGGGTGGCCATGGGCCAAAAGCCAAATCGGTTAGCCCCCAGTGAACATCCCAATCCAACCACTAAAAGAGGTTCTAAAATGGGTGGTGTCACCTACCAACCAAAATGGGATCCCAAAACGGTTTTGACCACCACAGCCATGTGAAGCACTTTGCTTGTCCAGTTGACCGATGCGCTTGAACCACTTCCGCCGCGGTTTTCCCATGCTGGGGCGCCGGCAAACTGGGCACGACCACTTCTCCTCGACCTTCAGGGACTCGAAATCCACGATCCTGGCAAAAAAATCAGAGCCGCTGAAAAAGGGCAAGCCTTGCAAGCCTCGCAATCAGGAGAAATTGAAAAGCAGTGAACTGTGGATAATATGAGTCACAATCAAACCCTGGTACAAAAATGGTGAAAGGCGGCCGCAACTATTTCCGGCTGGGACTGCCCCTCACTAACCTTCATCAACCCGGGTTTTGATTGTGGCTCATATGAAGATAGATAGCTTTATGATTGACTCCCAACGGTCTGTCCGAGTCCGAATGGCCCCCTGCCTCTCGATGCACTGCACATGAAATGCCCGGGGGCAGTGCTCACAGAGGAGCAACCGGCCACCACTCTGGCAGACCTGCAAGACAATAGCGATGCAGACGTTCGGGATTTCGCAACACATTGCTGGCGCCTCGCAGAAGTCATGGTTCAGCGAGTCTCCACCTGGGGCTACAGCTGCTCTGTCCCACGGCTGTGGAGAGTGCAGAGAAATTGGTTCACTCGCGCATTCCTTTGGGTCCAGGCTGATCTCCTGGAATGCAAACGGAGATGCAAAAGGGCATAGCCATCCCCGATTCTCATGAATGAGCAACTGCCACAAGTCAAAGCTTGAGAATTCCGGCCAGTTCCCAGCCCGCCTGCACCATCTCTCCGCGATCGCACATCAAAGCCGTGGCATCAGAGCCAGTGGCTGCGAAAAAGAAGGGCTCTTTCATAGGCATGTGGGGCAAACATAAACCAAGCATACCACACAGAGTCAAGAGTTACGACCCGCAACTTTCGTGCTTGACCCTGGCAGCGGGCTGCACCGCTGCACATCCACAAATGCATTCGTGCGGCGGGCTTCAATCGTAGAAATCAGCCACTGGCGAACGTCTGTAGCGTCTTCTTGGAAGAAGACCAATGTACTCGCGCACAGGAAAAGCGCACGGCCAGCTGTGACTTCAATCTTGGCCGTCAAAGGTATGGGTTGCCCAGGAAGACCTTAGGCCCCATTGTCAATCGATCAAGACTATCGCTAGCCAGCAATACGCTGGCTCATCAACAATGTGGCCACATGCGACAAGAGCTTTTATCCATCAATGTCCGCGTCCTTGATGTCAGCCCTAGGCGCCTGCAAAAGTAAAAGCACGCAGTCGGCTCATGGAAGCTGGACAAAGTCCGTGGAGTGAATGGCAAGACACAGTAGCATACAGTGTGTCTTGACACTGGCAAACAAGGTCAGCTTCAGGCAAAGAAGGCGTTGCACTGGCCAACAGTGTACCAAATTGCAACATGAGGACAGCATGCTGCATTGCTTCCGCTAGTGAAGCTCAGTTTAGTTGACATGCTGTTGTACCTGCATGCCGTTCCGTGTCTGCAGCAGGAACACTCCGTCCCCGACTTCGGCAAGGCCGCTATCCAAAAGGCTTCTCAGGCACCCGACCCCCGATTCTGGTGACCCTGCCGGGCTTGGGGTTTGATGACCACTGTTCCCAGATTATTCAGCCTGCCCTTGGCATGCCCTCTGTCTGTTGTGCAGGCCAAACGAAATCTCCCGCGAAAAGGCGGGCTTCCGCTTCACAGAACAGGCTGCATGGTCAATGTCAAGCTAAATGTGCTGCAACTCCAATGGGCTGACTGTGATTGAGACATCGCCATTGCGTCTGAACCCTTCTCGTCCATAGGACAAGACAAAATGATCACAACTTGCTGATAGTGCCCTTGATACACATACACATCACTCTCAGCTCTTCCAAAACTGTCGCACGCGTCACATCGGCTCCATCCTTGAACATGCTCAAGCGCGTTTTCGCAAGAACCTAGTACCTAGCACCGCACCATCGCACCTAGTCGAGCCTAGGCTTGGGGCGTTGTTGCGTGGTCTGATTCGACCCTGTGTGCCCTTTTAGGGCAAGAAAAGGCACCGCCTGCGCTGGTGGCAAGCGGGCTTGCAAACTGTTTGCGCGAGCGCGCAAGCACGGAACATCAGGATGTCCTTGGAAAATATTGGCTTGAAGTGGTACGGTCAGAAACCAGTCTAAGCATCTGACTTCACTATGTCTGGCATCCTAAAAAAAAAACGTAAAACATATAAGAACCGCAAACTTTCAGGCACACCCATACTGTACCACGTGCGCAAATGAAAATCAGCTGAAAACCCTCTGCTTTCCTTGCGTGAGCCTGTGCAAATATCAGCCATGAATGTTGACCCCAATCAGTTTATTGATATGTTTATTGATATGGGGCATGTGTTTCTGGGTTTAGTGGGGAATCAAAGCACTTTTGGAGGACCAAAAACCACCCCATATTGATATGGGCTGACCAACCATCAAGTCCCAAAGATCATGAAACATGGAGCAGAAGGTGCGCGTTCAACCAAGACGTGTGCTGACGTTCCTGGTGTTCGATGCCTTGGAGCCTGTGCTCCAATCGTATGTCCAGCCGGAGTAGCTTCTGCCACCGGCCAGGCCACTCGTCCCCTAGTCCTATAAACAAAATTTCGGAGGATCCCGCACCGGGCCCCAGGGCCCAGGACGAGGACCTTAAAAAAGGAATCTCAGGAGGAGCAGCGCGATCCAAGCGACTTGGTCGAGATTGGAACGCCTGAGTGCGCTTGCTGTTCAAAGGCCAAGATCGGATCACCAAGTCGATAGGCACAACACCGAGTCGCAAACGACGCACAGAAGCAACCATATGTATCAATCAAGGCACGAGAGCTCGTCCTCTGCTTCTGATTTGGTGCAGTCGAATGGCTCTGTGCTGTCAGAAAGTCCTCGGCATGCGAAGCGGAGTCCTTGAACTCAAAACGCTAGTTAGAAATGTATCTGGAGAGAAACTGCCGGTTTTCCTTTTTGAACTCCCATGCTACACACCCGAGTGACTGCAATGTACAAGTTGCCTGGCTTGTTTTGCTGGTCTCCCAGCCGAGCCACGCTCTCCTATGTGGATGGCGAGCAGATCTCCTGCTGGAACCTCATGGAAGGTCGAGGCGCGCAAGGGTTTATTTGGGTCACAATCAAAACCGATCGGTAGTAAAATGGTTCACCCGGGACCATGCTTCAAGAATTTGAGGCGGATATCCTTTCACCCATTTATGGCCAGGAGATTGTTCCTTACCCTCCAATTATCCGAATCGGTTTTGAGTATGACCCATGTGATGGTGCCAAGTAGCGGTGCCCATGACAACCTCAGCGCGGCAAGAAGAAGCTATTGACCCCACCCCGTGAGTCGTTGCATTATCTGGCGATGCGAGAGGGGACTAGCATTCATAATGTGGATGGATGAAATGCCTTTCTCACCACCTAAGAAACCCTGGAATGGTTCGATTCCCTGTAAATACCAACAAGCCATGTCTTCCCATGGTTTCAAAGTGGTGCGAAATGGGTTTCGTCCATCCACAGTATATTGTTCGACCCTCAATTATCTGACCTACACACACCCTTTGCATGGAACCAATCACCGGGACTCTTTTTAGTGAACAGGCTGGGGTCTCGGTGGGACTTGGACTTGCTAGTACTTACTGGGGTAGTGCCAAGACTAAACTTGGTATTGCCAAGGCTTGCTCCCAGATTCCCCGTACTTACTTTGTATTTCTTAGTCGAAATTTAGTACAAGGCTGAGGCTTTCGGAATTTCAGCAACCCAAAAAATGGTTGGGCACGATCGAGGACCTCAAAACAGCCACATTAAAAAGGATCAGCTTGTGAGCAACCCCTTTCTGTCACTGGATGCCCGTACGTGTGTGTAAAGAAGTTATCTTAAATTTGATGGTTTGGGGACCACTTGAAAAAGGTTTTCCTCATGTGTGCCCGGATTTGTTTGCCCGCCTTTTTTTGCCCGGCATTTTTTGGCCAGTTGTTATTTGCCCGTTTTTGCCCCAGCATTTTTTCCGGCAAAACACTTCCCCAAAACAGTTACAGGATCCCGAATTGGGAAAACAACTTTCTACAATGGAGGCCCCAATTACAATTGGGGGTCAAACATTATCCATTTTGCTTGCGCCCATAGCGCGGCGACAGCAAGAAGACCAACTCGATACTTTGCACAATACGTGCCTGACGCATTCTGACCTAAGCTGACCGGCCTGCACGCCTCGAACTTTTTGGTCCTTTCCCCAATTGCTGACTTCGGCCTCTCACTTCCGTGGATTCGCCAAAAAGAAGCTCCTCAAACGTCAGTGACTAAAGCTCCTGAACGCAGGGCCGAGTATTATTTAGGGCGGCCACCCAAAAACTCACACGTGAGTCATAATCAAAACCGATCGGTATTGAAATGGTCTACCCAGAACCACGTAAAGAACTACAAAAGCGGATATCCGCACCCATTTAAGGAGATTGCCCCTTACTACCATTACCCGGGTGTTCATTCTGACTCGTGTATTTTGGGTGTGGCTCAAAATTTACCACCCAGGGTTACGCAGGGTTTGTCCGTCTTCGGCTCCATTTACCAAGGTGCCATTTGAGTCCCTGTTTTGAGCCACAGCCAGAATGTGTGCCCAAAAGTTCCGCAAGGGGAACAAGGATACCCACTCATTTACCCTGGCCTTGCAGTATTTGGGGCCTCCACCATCCCTTGGTCATCAGCTCCTTAGGGGACTTAGATCACTTCGCCCGAGGCGCGGTGCCGTCCTCGCCGATGAGCACCTCCCGGGGGCAGCGCTGGCGGTCCCAGCACTTCTGCGTCCCCAGCGAGGCCAGGTCGCAGTAGCGGCCCGGCGGCAGCCCCGTCACCAGGCCTACCGACGGTCAGCAGGGGACATGAGTACTTGCTCAAAACTCGGTACCAAAAATGGTGAACCCAGAACCATGCTTCAAGAATGAAGAAGGCGGCCGCAACCGTTTCTGGTTGGGATTGTCCCTGACTAACCTCCACTTACCCGGGTTTGATTGTGACTCACATGGCTAGGTCGAACTCCATGGGACCTTTTCGGAAACCGGTCCATGATGAACATGAGGAAAGAGAAGAGGATGAGGTTTTCAACATAAGAAGTGAGCCATGGTCATTTGAGGGCCGATCAGGAACATTGATCAACGCCCCATATCTTCACATTTGCTTCCTTTGCTGTTTTAGCCGATGTCAAGCGGCTCCCGGATTTCCAGCCAACAGCACCGCTGTCCAATTCTTCAGCCACTCAGCTACCAGCAAATCACTGCCGAAAGCCTTGAGCAACCTGCGAAAGCCGTTCACCAAACAGGTGCCCTGTGCGGCTAAGCAGCCTGCAAGCCGCCAGTCACCCAAATCTCCCCAGTAGTTGGGCCAGCGGGTGTTGTGGCCACGCACCTGCAGCTCAAGGCTCTAAGAACATTGCCGGAGACTTCGGAAAGCTGTGTTTGCCTGCGCTCTTTCCCCGCCAACTTGAAGGTCTTTGTGAAAAGCAGCAGCCAATTTGTTGGGGGTATCCTCTTGAAAAGGGCGGCAAAAAGAACGCACACCTCCCCAACAACAAGGGTGAAAAGGCAGCAGAAAGCCCATACCTCCCCCAAAAACAAGGCCCCCCTCCAACCCCTCCCCGTCTCCACCCCCCTGTCCAATCCGGGCCCCGTGCTAGCGCCGCGAAGCACCCCTCGCCCGCGCGGAAGGCAAAGTGGCCCACGTCCGACCAGGTCTCCGTGATGGGAAGGCCCCGGCAGGCCTGCCACGTCACAGCGCGTGGTGCAGATGGCATATCTGTGTATATCGTTTTGCTACAGAACCCCAAAAAGCCAAGGGACGGCAAAAAAAACGGAAAACCCATCCAAAAAACGCGGAGCTTTTTCCGGGGTCGGCCCAAAAAAAAGATGAAACAAGGCGCTCCCCAGGTGAAACCATCCGAAACAAATTGAGCCAAGTGTGTCCAGTCCTTGCGGAAGTTCACGAGGCCTGCCACGCCCTCCCAGCGGTGCTCGCACACCCAGCCCTGCGGAGCTTGCTCTGAGCTGTGCGGGGGATGCCCTTCTTACAAGTGTTAAATAGATCAATACATAAACTGGTTGAATAGCAAGGGAACTCTTTAAGAAAATCTGCAATACACTATTAGTCTGTGGCAATCTGCAAGTATTCAACCACAAAACCCACGGACCTGAATTTTGTTTGGGGTTCCCTTGTTTGCTGTTTACCAAATATTTAGGGCATCCACCGGAGTGAGAGACGGCTCACATGGAACGTGGACCCTTTCCCCGAGCCTGATACTGGCCTTCCTCGAAAGACAAGGGCGACTCCTTAGGAGTCGGCATGCACCTGGTCCAGGTGCGAACGGCCCCCTCTAACGTCGACCCCATAATCTCATCCCCAGTTTATTCATAGGGGGTGTTCGGCCCTCCAAAATGTGCTCTTCCCCATCCAACCCAGATTTGGACACCCCCTCCCCTATGTTGATAAACTGGGGCTGAAATTCAACTATGGGGTCAGCACTACTTCCCAAAAAAGCACCAAATGGACACGCCCCCTATGTTTATAAACCGGGGTTGATGAAAATATGCAGTGAACCTTCCTTCTTCCCAGCGCCAATCTCTCCACTGGCCTGGGCTCCTCATCCTCGAAGAGGAACACTGGAAAGGGCTGGCACCTAAGCCCGAGCTTGGGAAAGCCCGAGACCAAAGATCACAGCGTGCGCGCACGTGAGCAAGCCGAAGGTCTCACGCTGTGCCCAGTTGGGCCCCAGAGATGTGGAAAAGGCGATCAATTTTTTGGGGGCCAGCAAAAATGGGAACTTCCCGATAGCATCCAACAAAACTAGCCACCCAAGAACTCAAGCCAAACAAGCCACCCAAAACTCCAAAGAAGAAACACAAGACAAACCTCCCAGCCACCCAAAACTCCTGCACTGGGCGACTCCCTCGACTCCGGTCCCCGGTCTCGTGGCCGCAAACTGGACTCGAGGCGCTGCCCGTTGCCGCAGCTCCCCGGCGGCCCCGCGTCCATGTCGCTGAAGGTGTAGCCCCCGAAGAGCCGCACCGCCACGGCCTCAGGCCACGCCTCGGAGATCACATCGGCAGATCGGACGCGGACGCTCGAAACCCAGGGGGGTGGGGCCATTTCCACAAAGGGGCGCTGATCCCCCAGCAAAAAGGTTCACATTTTGCTGGTTGAAAAGGACATATGAGGGGAATCCAAAAAGTTGAAGTCTAAAGATCCAAGCCAAGAGCAGTAGAGCACAAAGGGAACCATGAGGAACCGAACCCCTTGAGGTCAGCATCAAAACTGAGGCACAATCAAAAAACCTTCTTTCTTTCAAATGGTCCACCCAGAAACCTCATGTGAAGAATTTGCCAAGGAGGACGTCCGCACCCATTTCTGGCAAGAAGACTCCAAACACCCGGGTGTTGATTGTGACTTAGGTGTGGCTTACAAGAAAAAATGTAGCCCCAAAAATGTCCGAGATATGTCCCTTTTCTTTTTCCCAAAGGCAAAGCGACCCAAAAGGCAAAAGGTGTTGGTTCCCCACTTGTGTTTTTTTTGAGTTGGTACACTCTTTCTGTGGTCTTTAAGGGGAGACACCAGAAAGAATGAAAGATAAAAAACACCATTTTTGGGCTCCGACCTTAAAGAGACATACCCAAAAGATGGTGCAACAACATGAAGTCTGACGGCCAATTCCCACTCCGGCATCTTGCCGGATCGCCAGATCTGTTCACACTTGAATCGAAAGTCAGGCCGCCAGAAGGAACTTCTGCTGCTGGTGGAACTCCAGGCCGTTCTTGAACGTGGGCACAAAGCGATCCGCTTCGAAGGTCCTGAAGAAATCTTCTCGGCTCGGCTGATTTGACCCATGCTCGGCCGGAAAAAAGAAGAGAAGAAAGAGACTCGGTTCTGAAAACAGCTTGGCGGTTTGAGCACGCCTTCCCCCGTTCGCCTGGCATCGTGAAAGGTGAGCGGATAGACGGCCCGCTCAGGCGGAATTCCATCCAGTCCCGCAGAGATATTCAGGAGCTCCGCCATGTATTTGGCATCGCCCACGCCCAAAGCATTTGCGATTCTGAGCTTCAAGGTGTCACACAAAAGCTTCAACCTTCTAGTGCTCAGAAGGGGAATGACCCAGGGTTTTTGGGAATGAACCTAGGGATTCCCTGAAAAGAAAATCTAGGATATGGGTTACAGGCTGTAGGGGTCATGCCCTGAACCGGTCAATGGAAAACGTTGAACATTCTGCTTAGAGCCACTTCGCCCAAGTCTCTTGAGGCCATACTTCTGGTCCCGGAAATGGCCCACGGCATGCATTCGCGCCTCTGCCGGAACTCCTCCCCACCACTCCTGGTGCCTCAGAACATGGCCAAGCTGAAACGGCCCCATCCGCATCCACATAGAAGCAATCGCCGAGTCACACCAAGTCCCATGGAAGCTGGTTGACGATCCTCAGCTTTGCTTGCCCAAGCCATGGGTGTGGCTCTCAAATTTTGAGAGTGGGGTTTCGTTCCGGCCTTGGCCTTTGGAAACACAAACCAGGGGTGCCACTCCACTCCAAACTCGTCAGACTCGTCAGACTCGTCAGGTGTCGCCGCAAGGTCCTCCGTTGAGACGTAGCTAGCCGCATCCAGGCGAAGCATCGTCACCCCCAGGTCGTGCAGCTCCGTCAGGTGCTTCCCCAACGTGTCCCGCCTGCGAACACCAACAGGCTGTCTGCAAGTCCAAAACTTTGAGCGCTGCGGAAACTACCAAACCCGCTGAAAACCTAAAAGCCGGAGAAGAAAAAAAGACTGAGCACCGAACAGACCGGACGGCTGAGAAGAAGTGGACGCGAGTTTTCTCAGTGTCCGGCGTTGCTCGCTCTCTGCCAAGCTGCGTGGACTGAAGGGCCGTGTTCCAATCCTTGGGAAGGATTGCACCTGGGGGTCCCATTTATCGGAAAATATGATCTTTTTGATGGTCATCCCATTGCTGGAAAACATGCCATGTAAAGGACCTTTTGATCAACCCCCAAATATATTGCTGCAGAAACTGCGTGGCGTGCGCTTTCTCACTCTTTGTTTGCGTTCCTTTCTTCTGTCATGCGGTTTTCTTTGCATCACAAAGGTCTCGGCAAGTCAATGCCCTTTGTTCAACGCGCAGATCCCGCACCAGAATCGCGACGACCGAATCCTTCCCAAGGGTCCCTCAAAACTTATGTGCTTTGAGCACCCACAGGGCGTGACCAAATCGCCAGTTGTGGACGAAGAACCTGCAAAAAAGTGGGGTGGGCAGCAAAAGCGGGCGGCAAAAATGTCTGTCAACAGCTTCACAGTCGAGGCTCCGGCAGGCCCTTGAAGTCGCACAGGCTGCAGTCGCCAGCGGGCTCACTTTGGGGGCAGGTGAAGCTTGGCTCTTCCACCGGGCAGTTGCCCATGAGGTTCCCGGCGATGTTGTGAAACATCTCCGGCCCCTTCCAGCCATCCTGGCAAACCCCCTGGCTGACAAGCCCATGCTTTTTGCTCCAGACTCTAATACACACGGCAAATGTGTTCCATACATCCCCAGTTAGCAGGGAAAGTTCATGAATAAAACAAATCGACGCGTCAAGAGCGGAGAGAAGCGGTCACCGGGGTGCAAAATGTAAGGGGTAATCACAGGAATACACAGGCTACATGCCAACCGAATCTAGGAGAAACCTGGAGAAACCACCTGGCTTGAATGAGATGTGGCTGTGGGTCAAAACCAATGGTATTTTGGGGGTAGGTGAATTCACCCATTTTAGAACCGATTTTGGTTGGATTGAATCGGATGTTCACTGCCTGAAGCTAGAGGAGTCGAGAGAGTCGAGACCAACCGTGCAAAGTGATGCAAATATTGCGGACCTTTCATAGATTCAAAGCCACTTAGTTCCTCAATGCATCCCATGGCATCACCATAAAAGCCGCATCTACATGTTGGCTTCGTGTTCAGTACGGACCCTCTCTTTGCTTGTCTTCCTCCCTAGCTCCTTGTGCAAAGCTGCTATTGTTCTTGTTCAACTTGGGCAAACCGTCGAACAGGCCGTCCACTGTGGTCGAAACAGCTTGAGGGAAAAGCTTATCCATGCGCACAACAGCTTGGAGCGATCGCGCCTCGCTGTTGATGCGGCGATTGCCGTAGTTTGAGCCTGCCCACCCAACACAGGGCATCACGGCAGCATAGCCCGCAGACAGTGCAGCACTACATGGCGCTGCGATGTGGTTCAGGATGACATCCACCATGACCTGGCTAGCCGATTGGAACTAAAATATGCAGGTTGGAATCCAGCTGAAGAAAAAAGCCACCTGCGCTTGCTGACATGAAAATCACTGGCCCCTCCTGAACCCCAGCACGGCGGCAGGTGGCAATCATGTTCTTCAGCTGCTCTGCACTGCCACTGCGTGAATTCAATCCAAAGCCTCTCAAGTATGCTCAGGTGACTCGCAATCAAAACCTGGTATCAAAATGGCCTACCCAAACCAATGCGAAGAACTGCAAAGCGGATATCCGCACCCATGGCAAGGGGATTGTCCCTTACTTCCCCGGGTGTTGAGTGCGACTCATTGTGCAAATGTCTGCCCCATCTTCGAGCCCAAAAAAGAAACAGAAGGCAACCTGAGGCAAACTGGGCACCTACCGGCTGGTACTTGGTGTACCACTGGCTGCCGAGGATGTGCTCCGTGACCGGCGAGATTTGCACAGCATCAATGCCGTTCGGGCCCAAATAACGCGTACACTCCTGCGAGCGCAAGAAACAGCAAAACCTCTGCTACCCGCCAGCTGAATGCATTGCTGCCACTAAGAACACATCGAAGTTCCACAGCGCCTTGGCAATGTCATCGAAGTTCCACTCCCACAGTTGTATGTAGACAGGCGCCCTCAGGATGCAAAAACAAACTCCTCAGCCTGTACACCTAGCGCCCGCCTTCGCTCAAGGCCCTGCCGGCCCCCCATCGGCTCGTCATACTCGCAGAGCTCGCTAAAAACATCCTGCCAGCAAATGCTGCTTGCGGATTTGTGTTCGTGTACGCAGGCGTGCAAGGGCATGGGTAGGGTCGGTGTGCTTAACATAAGGCAAGTGTCCTTGTCACCCGCACCTGTGGCCGATTGCAGAAGGGCATCTTTCCTCCCACATTTCCAGATTTCGCACTGCCTCGGCTCGAGTCAGACAGATTTCTCGATTCAAGAAACCTAATGACTGGTCTTTCTTGCTCTGCTCATGCTTCAAACCAGCCGCTATGGGTTGCCTCTAGACTCTATCTGAAGCTGTGCCTTTGATTTGGTCGATATTCTGCTTGCTGTGCTTAGCCAAACTGTTGCTTGGAATGTCGGGTCGCAGGGTGCAATGCGCAAGCGCTGCTTCCGAGAGCATATCCTCTCAGCCAAGGTGCCCCACAGCGAAAACAAAGGTATCGCCTGGCATGGGTGCATCGCGTGTAGGAACTGTAGCTTCCTTGTGATCCTTTGGTCAACTATTAAACCTTCTTGCATGCCAAGGGTTGCTGCCATTCCCGTGTTCCTCCACAATCAGATCCAATGGTACCCTGAGAATACCATCGTCAGAGATTGACATGCCCTTGAAAAAGAATTTTGCCCTTACATGGTCGAATTTCACACCATGCACGCGACTCAAATCAGAGCAAAGCATGCAACTGGCAAGGCATCGTTCTTGCCCCCGCCTTTGAGGCTACGAGTATGCTGCAGGCATGCCCGCTTGCCAGTGGTCTCCTGATGCGCAGCGGTCCAAAAGCGGCAGCCGTCCGGAAAGACAAAAACTCAACGAAATGACGGCAACCACTTCAAACTGAGGCGACGCAGCCCTCGGAGTACGGGAGACAGTTCAAGCTGAAATGAGTGGAGTGGTCACAACATCGGCTCCGACGTGGGTCTCCTGGCCATACCTCAGGTCAAGCGGGAGAGGAAAAAAAAAAGTTCCAAGCTAACCAGCGAGATGCTGGTTGAGCTGGAATTCTGCGCCGGTCTTCACTTCCAGTAGACTGCAGCTGGATCCCTCCAACCTCGGAAGCCGGATTTCCAAACCTGCGCTGTCCTCAGATCCCTGCTAAAAGTTCATCTTGTGGGGTGACCGTTTACCCCCACACCCCGCAAGCCGAAAACAAAAGGAGTTGAACCGGACGGCCGGGAACCCGCACAGGCCGCGCATCTGGTCAAATCTTGTATGTTTCCACACGCGAAACGCCCTCGTGCTTGTTTCATGATCCTTCATTTCATCGCAAGGCATCTCGTGTGAGCGGGGGGGTGAGGGGGGAACTGCCTGCCTGGCCTTGCCATATCTGGCCTCATTATTTTACCATGATCAAAGTCGCCCTCTAAGTGGTGGGTTCAAGGCAAACAACCACATTTTCTGACTTTGATAACCCCCAGAAGTCAAAATCGTGACCCAGAATCATCGCCCCATTTTCCTCGCCAGGCCGCGGCGCCAGGTGGCACCTCCGCACGGGAGACAATCCTCCCACCTGCGGCTGCACGCCGCAGCGCTTCAGCGAGACCTGGCAGATTTCGCCATTGGCCGCGAAGGCGCCCAGGTCCAACGCCACGCGTCCTGCCGAAAAGGAAATAATTTGGGGGGTCCCCTAAAAAGGTACACAGGGGACCCTCAAGAATGTAGGCTCACGTGCGCGTATCTTCATTTTTGCGGGTTGTTGGTATTCACAGGGGGAAACAGAGGAAAGCCCAAGGAAACTCCAGGAAACTCAAAGAAGCGCAGGGCAATAAGCACGACATGAATCGGGCTGGCTGTCCTACATACTTGAATTCCGATGGCCCCAGTCCTGGATGGCAATGGATCAAACAAATCGATCGCGATGCAAACGGCAAAAGTGGGCGATGTCAATGTCAATTCGGGGGTTCTCCAGTGACTTCTGTTTCTTTGGGCGTGCCCTTTTGTTTGAAGCTTCCCCTTGTCCTTTTTGGGGTGGGGTTGAAGAGAAACCAAAGAGACAATTCCAGTGACCCCTGTAAGGGCCATCTCTTCGCCGGGAGGCGGAAGTTGAAGCACTGCGCCCGGGCCGAATCCCCGCTCAGCGTCATCTGGCTGCGCACCCCGCCGCCGGCCACCGCAAAATTCAACGCCCCATCTGCATCTACGGCGAACTGCAACATCCCGGCCTCCAGGGCACGTATGACGAGCAAGTTGTTCGTTTTTGTTTCTTTGTTGTTTTTTTCCATGAATGCAAGACATGGCACTCAATGTGAGCAGATTGAGATGACAAACATCACTTCACACTGCCCGTCGTAGGCATAAGGACTGGCAGGTATATACATACAGACAGAGAGAGTCACATGTATTGGCACGGATAAACTTAAATGAACGACGTGTGTGGAACGCAGAGCCTGGCTGGATGATGCTTGCACGCAGAGGCTGTAGAATGCAGGATCTTCACCACCTTCCAGGTCGGCCAAGGAAACGAAAAAGAGCTTTTGTCTTTTCAGCAGTGCCTCGGCAAAAATCTCTACACCATCCTCTCACTAATAGAAGGCGTTTGTGGGAGGGTACCAAGATCAATTTCCTCAAGTTGGACCCTCGGTGCCACTAGCAACGTGGGAGGGTCTCACCGCAACTTATTGGGGGAGGTGTTCCCCTCCAAAAGTGGCCTGATTCCCACATTTCAAGCACGGACACACACCCCTATTCATGTTGGCATTAGGGGGTTGAGCAATACTCCTGACCCCAAAAGGAAGGGTAACTTTTCCCATGTGATTGAAATCTCCTCTTTTTCTCGTGGTCTTACCCTCATGGGTCCTCCCAGTGGTTCCCCGGACCTGTTCAACCCAAAAGACTCCCTACGCCTTGGTCCAAGGTGACGGGCTGCGTAAGCTGCACGTGCCAGGGCGTGTCATCTCCGTCGTTCACCGGTTGAATCGCAACTCCATTGCCAGTGAACTCAAAGCTGGCAATGCCTCTCACACGCAATGGAAAGTCTGACTGCTTCGCAGAAACACCACAGGGGTGTTGCTTTTTGTTGAGGCTACCCCTTTTTTTTGTTGTTAAGGGAAACCCAAAACAAAAACAAAGAACACACACAGCGATTTGGACAATGACTGCTGCACCAGCCAGTGGTTCAAAGCCGCCTGCATCCTTGAGATACGTACCCCAGATTGCAGAGCTCGCAAAGGCCGAATCTGACAGCAGCTCACGACTCAAAGATTCTGACCTGGCAGGGAGGCCAGTCCAGTCGCTGGAATACAAAAAAACATGTACAATGTACAAACAAGGCACCGCACTCTCCACACATGTTTTCCATTTCGGATCATTCTACGCAACATGGCCCTCAAAGCGAACACTGCACACGCACAGGCTACGGATGGCATGTCCAATACAGATCAGGCCACGGGCATCCCCAATCGTTGTGCAGAGAGATCTGCTCGGTGGGGCAAGCCTGCAGAATCCTGCCAGCGAATGCCAGGTGGAAAATGGAGCCAAATGGCCATGGGTCAAAACCCCGTACCCCAGTGAACATCCCAATCCCCACTAAACTAGACTAAAATGGAGGTGCACCTACCCCCAAAATGGTACCATTGGTTTTGACCCACAGCCAAACGACCTTGACTTTATGCCGCTAATGACCCTGTCGGTGAATCCAGTCAGGCACGCGCACCAAGCTCCTTGAGCAAAGAAGCACCACTTGCGCTACAGACGTGAACATCGCTGCGCCCATGTTCATCACAAGTGTAAAGTGCTGATAGTGAACCTGTTGAAAGTTGGACAAGAGATCAGTGAGCAAGTGCATGCTGTATCAGAATTGCATATTCCTTCAGCCGATTCCGCCTATGGCCGGATGACAGGCCAAAAAATGTCAATTTAACTTGAACCTAGCTGACAAAAGACTGGTGCTGATGTTGCTCGAACCAAACCATTGCTGCGAACAACATGCACAAGATTCGACACCAGTCGACTCAAGCGCCGTGAGGGCGAATCGCATGAAAAACAAAGTTGCAAAAAGTGTTGCTTCTAAACGAGGCAATTGGTGAGGAAACCCTGTGCCAGGAAGGAAAAATGTTGCTCGGGCTCGTTGTCTGCTGCATCTGCGTGTTACGAGACGCTATTCGCAACAGAATCATTGTGTGTTCTTAGCTAGCTGTTGAATCAGTGTCAAATCCCTCGTGTCAACCACAGAAATCAAGTGGGTGTGATTGCTTCATGTTGAATCATGCTTGCTTGCGTTCTGCTGACGCTTCCATGCAAACCCTGGCGCCCGCCGTCGCAAGTTTCCATCACAACTCACCTAGGACTCCAATGACATCTGGGCCCAAGAAGTGGAGTATCAGAAAGCTGCAAATGGGACAAATTGCCCTCCCTCGGGCCAACATAGAAGTTCCGAAATTGCTAACTTTTCCTTGCGAACCGAAAAGCGCCTCATCGGTAACACATGGTCTGTTGCCAAGCGTTCCAACAGCAAACTCACAAAAGGTTCATCCTGATGTTTCACATCATGCACACACACGAGTTTGAGTGGGTGCTACAAACGTAAACCTTTATCACCCCGCCTTTGCCATGTGGCTTTGCCATGTGGCAATCTTTCAAAGTGGCGTTTGGGGAAAACATGCTCGCCTTTCAGTCGCTACAGCCCTACAGCTCAAGACGCTATACACTTGTGAAAAATCCCTGGCCATTTCATCAAGCCAATATGGGAAAATTCTGGACTCATCTCCCAATGCAAATCCATCCATCTGCCATGCACATAGGAATGAATATCAACTGCACTCACTTCCTGAACCATCTGATGTCAACGTCTCACCAGTCAACGGATTTATACCTTCTTCCCTCAGTTGATCTGCCCACGTTGTGTCGTCCAGATAGCTGCTGCTCCGGCTCATTGCTTCAGGATCTCGTCTTGCAAACTCAGCATCGCTGATCTCCTTGCTCTGCTGTCGCTCCACCGCTCTCTCAATGATCACGAATCGTCCAATCCACTCCTGAATTTGTCCTTTCACAACATCCAGTTCATGCCATATCCAACTCATTTGTCGAGTTTCGCGGTCGTCCTCTCGCAAAGCTTGCATCTGCGAAATTATATCTTCCACACTGTGATGTAATCTCTCCAGTCTGCTCTGAAAGTCTTCTCCATCTACAATACTTCGGCACCCTTCCATGCATCTCTCATACACCTTTCTCTCACGGGGCTCCAACCATTTAAGAAATCCAATACATATCAGAAATCCACACACGGCATATAGTGTCCGAATATTGCAAATCACATTCAATACATATTGCAAATGTACATACACAATCACGCTGTCTCCATGTTCCAAGCTTCCTGCCATTGCTTTTCCTGACAGCTCCAATAATAACGCGTACATCAGCTTCTCCTTCATGTTGCATCCAATCACTGTTGCATGCTCTCTCTCAAGTCTCCTCACACTTGATTCACTCGGCACAATCACTCTGAACACATCTTTCATCGCTCTTCGCCTCTGAAGAATATTCCGAATCTCCTCCAGCTCATCTGCGCCATATGGAATCTCATTTCCTTGCCTAATACCAATCAGGCATGCCAAACCTTTCATCCTGGCTTGACTCAGCAACTTTGTGTTCAGATCTGCTGGGTTCAACTCTGTAGGCACTGGCCTTAAAACGCACTTCTTGTCAGCTACTGCTTTCTGAAGCCATAGTGCACGTGTTGACAAGTGTCTGGTCTTCGAAACTCCAAGCCTCTCGCCCACCTGTCTTGCTCAAGAACTATCTCCTCAGTTCCAGCTTCAGCTTCATGTCCAAAAGATATTGCATCAAATCATGAAGTAGCAGTCCTTCGGACAAGCCTGACGTCATAGCATAATACTCACTCTCGCATGACGAAAGTGCTATAGCTCTTTGCTGCCTCACATAAGCATACATCAAACCTCTGCCGCAGAAAATCATGGCAGAACTCATTGACTGTCTGTTCTCCTTGTCGCTTGCCCAATCTGCATCCGTGAAAATCTGCACGCTTGCACCTTCAGCAGGTTCCCCACCATTTGCCAATACTGAACAAGAACACGGCTTGTAAGGAAGAAGTAAACCCACATCCTGTACAGTTGTCAGAAATCCCACATAATGCACTGCTGCCTTTACCATCTTGACAGTCGGCTTCGACATCTTCTGCGCCAATCTATTGATGACCCACTGACAAAACGGTATGTCAGGGTAAATATACAAAAGCTTTCCCACAATGCTTCTGTGCGCCTTCTGCTTCTCCCCTGAAACTTCCTCCAAATTCTCCTTCTCAAGGATGTCTCCCTGCGCTGGCGTCTTCCTTTCTCGCACACTTCCCAGAACTGCTGCTTGCTCAGCCAAATCACGGAAATGTCTTGGGTCTGCTCTCACCATCAAACCATCTTCTGAAAATGAAAACTACGAAAATTCATCTCCAGTATCCATGAATGGTCCTTGCACTTTGATTTCCACCTGGGCTCCAAACCGCTCCAAAAGTATATTCACCTCCTCCGGCATCCCACACATGAGCAAATCGTCCACACGCGTCTGAACTCTCACTGACTTCAGCTCACCTGTGCCCTTGAATAGCACCGGACAAGGCACGCACACTTCCATTCCACTCTCCTGTAACAGTTTGGTCGCAAGCTTGCTCCATTCGCTTGTGCCCTCTCTCTGCCCCGGCAACAATCTGTTCAGCTCCCACACGCACCCTTCATAGCCACTGAGCTGCTGTGGCGCTGTAACAACAACTTTGCCTGGCTGTGGAACATTCAAAAATGCATCCTTCACGTCAATCACGTATAAAGGTAAACCTGACTCAACTGCAACTAATAAAACTGCTCTCTGCACATTTGGACTTGTGGCCGGCGAACACAGTCCCGATCTCGTGGGGTCCTGCGCCTTGAAGTTTCTGGCCACCATCCTGCTCCTCCTGTACCATTTTGAAACCCCGCCTTCCTCGCGCTTCCTCCAGTCTCTGACAATTATAGCGCTCATGTAACGGGTTTCTGCATCCAGGTTTCCTTTCTCACATACAGGAATCAAAACTGCACCTCCTGCAAAATTCGGTTGCTGCAACCTTTCAATCTCAACCCTATCGGCTTCTTTGTCTGCTTCTTTCAACTCTTCCTCTGAGTTAAGGCATGTTGCACTGCTCCTAGCTTGAACCCAAACATGAAACCCCAAAAGAACAAAGCACGTCCGAAGCGGCCGCAGTTCTTTTTACCGGGATTGCTGAAAGTAGCACTGTTTCCAGGGCACTGGTGCGCCTGGAACAGGAGGCGCATTGACCCCCCCTTCAGTGTTTCAGGCAACCCCGGTATAAGCCGCAGGCCTCATCACCCGCCCTTCAGAGTGGGGTTGTACCTGGCAGGGCAACTGCTAGCGTGGCCATGCACGCTTTGGCTGTGAGCAGCCTGTGACGCAGGATCTGCACTTTTTCCGGTCAGAGCGGCTTTATATAAGCGGCTGGCTGACTTTGCCAGTTGTTCTGGCCGACAGGGCGACGGCGGCCATTTGGTCGCAAGGCATGTCGGGATGCAAACAAGGCCGGCTAAGCAGCGACGGACGCTGCTGCCAAATGCTCCGGGCGCCAGCTCGCGGGTCCAAGCGGCCCGCGCGGGCGCAGTTCGCTCACAGCGGCCTCGGCGCTGGGAGCGCGCGGCTCCTCCAGAGGCACCGCCCGGACAGCGCTGAGCGCCAGGCGGCCCCGGATGCGGTCAGACAGCTCGGAGATCATGGCGCGAATTGGTTTGAGCTGAATAAATTGCTTTCTATAGAAAAATAATAAAATATTCAGTCGGTCGGACGAGCGCTTCTTTTTTTCTGTCCGGGATTCTGTTCAGTCTGTGCCGCGTCACAGCGAGTCGGCGGTGCTGCCCTGCAGGTTCAGCGCAGTGAGGAGCTCTCTGGAGGCTTGCGCGCCTTCTCAACCCGCTCCAAGGCGGCGAGGGTTGCGCTCTTGGCCGCCAGCGAGAGCGGCAGCCGCCCAGCGATCTTCTTGCTGACGAGCTGCTCCTCCACCTCGTAGAGCTCTCTCTCGATCTGCGCCAGCGAGGCGATGTCGCTCGTGCGAATGCGGCGCTGCCTCAGGGCCTCGCGCTTCTCGCGGAGCGTCTCGCAGCTCTCCTCCTGGCGCTCCTCGGCCACCGCGGGAGCGGAGCAGCGGGCCGTGCGCTGGTTGAGGCGCTTGCGAAGCTTGAGCCGAAGCTCTTGGGCATGCTTCAGCATGTCCCTCCAGTCCTGCATGTCGACCTCCTCCGCCGGGAACCTGCCGGCGACCCCGTCAGCCAGCAGCCGCTCCAGCACGGGCGCTCCCCGAGTAAGCTCGTCACGCAGGCGGCTCACCTCCTCCAGAGAGGCTCCCCGCTTCAGCGCATCGGCATCGACGACGGCCCTCAGCAGAGGCCTCAGCTGCTCGCGGCGCTCCAGGATGTGGGTGGTCATTCTGAATTTTTTTAATGAGCAAAAAAATGGCTGCGGCATCGGAAGAAACTAGAGCGGGCACTTGCGAGACGGTGGCTCCACACGCAGATCCGTGACCTCAAGACTCAAGCCGCACATGCCGCTCATCAACCACAAGCTGCGCGCTCTCAGCCGAACGCGCGCGGCGCAGTGGGCCAACTCAGCGGGGCGGTCCGCAAAGCCGCCGGCGTTCCAGAAGCGCGCGTGGGCCGGCAGCTTGGCCTTCAGCATCCAATCGCCGCCGCGCGATTGCCTCACAGAGGGCAGCAGCCGCTGGCCAACGGCCTCGGGCGTGAGCTTCGCGTCGAAGACGCGCTCGGACGCGGCCGCCAGCTGCTCGACCAGATCGGTCTCGGCCCGCTCCCAGAAGAGCCTCGTGCGCTCGTCGGTTGCAAAGCTCACGCTGGGGCGCTGCCCCTCGGAAAAAGCCCTGGGCTCCCATGGGATTTCCAGCGAAGCTTCGCTCTGCCAAAACAGCGGCTCCAGACACAAGAATTTGCCACCCTTAGCATTGGAGCGCACCTCGCCCAAGTTCCACACGCTAGCCTGGCTCGTCATCCTTTTCTGTCTCCGATTAAAAAAAGATTGGCCCGAGCATGCGAAACTGCTTGAGCCGCGCCCTCGCCTGTGCGTGCTTCGTCGTGCTGGTGGTGGTTATAAAACATGCCGAGACTGCTGGAGCTGTTTTGCGGCACAAAGTCGAGTGGCCGAGCCTTCGAGGCGGCAGGGCGGGAGGTCGTCTCCCTGGACATCGTGTCGAAATTTGAGCCCACGATCCTGCGACATCCGGAGCTGGGACTACACGCTGTTTCCGCCGGTCTGGGCCAGCCCGGTCTGCACGGAGTACAGCCGAGCTCTGACGATGCGCCCTCGACGACTTGAGGAGGGCGACGCGCTGGTGCTCAGAGTTTCTGGAAAAGTGCCACTCGCGATGCCTGCGATAGGCGAAGACGGTGAAGCCAAGAAATACCCATCGATGCCGTGCGTGACTTCTGAGCGAATACAGCACAGAGAGAAAGCAGTGAAAGTTGTACGATTCTTCGACGCTTTAGTGTCCAGACCGGTTGGCCGGAAAGAGATGCTGACCAACCCTGATGCGTTGGCATCGATGAAGAAAGAATGGTCGGGATTAATCGACCAGGGCGTCTTCGATCTTGGCGCAGTGCGTGAATATGACGCTGTAGCCAAGGAGGCAAAAGCGAAAGGGGAAGAGATACACATGGCTCGCGCGCGTGGTATTTGCGTTGAAAAGCACTCACAGTTGCCTGTTGGCGATCCTAAGAGGAAGTTCAAGGGTAGAGGCGTGTTGCTGGGGAACCAAGTGAAGAATCAAAGCTTTGAAGCTGCGATGTTTCAAGATTTGGGGAACTCTCCTGCTTCGTTTGAGGCCTCGCGTTGGGCGGATTTTTTGGGTTGTCATGATGGTTGGGATGTGCAGATGGCCGACGCTGTTCAAGCGTACATCCAGGCCACCTTGAGAGGCACGCCGTGTTGGATTGAATTGCCACCGGAGGCTGTGCCGAATGAATGCAAATGGGATAAGTACAGAAGACCAGTCGTCCCGTTGAGGAAGGCGCTGTACGGACACCCAGATGCGGGAACATTCCGGGAGCAGCACTGCGATGAATCGGTGCGTGCCGTTGGCTTTGAACCCATCGGCGAAGAATGGCCGTCAGTGTACATTCACGAGAAGCTCCAGCTTGTTCTAGTTGTGTATGTCGACGACTTCAAAATGGCAGGGCCACAGAAGAACCTTGCCCAAGGGTGGAGCATGTTGCGTACACGTTTGAAGATCGAGCCCGAGACTGGACTTGACATGTACCTTGGTTGTAATCAAAGCAAGGGAAATGTCACTCTCGGGAACGGACACCGCGTAACAACGGTGACCTACGACATGGAACAGTTCCTACGTTCCTGTGTCGACCGCTATCTTGAGGTGGCGGGCGACGTAAAGTTGAATAAGGTTGTCACTCCTGAGTTGCATGAAGAAACAAAGAATCACGTCTCACGGAAGCCTGCCAGAGAGGGGCCGTCAGTCGTGTGCAATTGGTGTAACAATCTTGCGCCCACCGACGGTTCTGCCACAGTGCCGGACCAGCGGGGAGGGACTCCTGAGTTGGCCATGAAGGAGCCCGTGCATGGACACCTTGCTCCGCATGCCGCTAGCGTACTAATGAAGTTGCTGCACGGTGCGCGGATTGCTCGCTTCGATTTGTTGCGGCAAGTGAATCGCCTAGCACGGAATGTGCATAGGTGGACCGACTCCGATGATCGGGGCTTGCATCATTTGATGCGCTATGTGCATCATACTAAACATTGGCGCATGGTCGGTTGGGTCGGAGACCCCATGGATGATGCGCACTTGGCCTTGTATGCGGACGCTGACTTTGCTGGATGCGTTGACTCGCTACGTTCCACCTCTGGTGGACACTTGAATATACAAGGGCCCAATACTCGGTTCCCGTTGTCTGGCAGCTCCAAAAGACAGGGTTGTGTGAGTCATTCCACTCCCGAGGCCGAAATAGTTGCGGCCGATGTTGCCATGAGGTCGATGGGTATGCCTGCTCTGAAGTTGTTAGAGCGGATTCTCAAGAAGTCACCGAACTTTGTGTTCTATGACGATAACAAGGCTATGATCGGTGTCGTGCGATCGGGGAGAAACCCCACGATGCGCCACCTTGAGAGAAGCCATGGTGTTAGCATTTCGTGGATGCATGAGATGTTCACACGTGATTACATGTATTTGGCGTACGAGGTCACCGACAGAATGGCGGCTGACATCTACACCAAGGCGTTCAATGATGGACGCAAATGGAAACATGCATGTTTGCAGATTGGTCTACTCGACCCGAGCCTGCTGTCTGACCCTCAAGGCGCTCACACCCACGTGTGACCCCATAAAAGGGACCATGCAGACCACACATTCCGATCATGCCCCCGGACCTGTGGTGGTCCGGATTGACATCCAAAGAGGGATTGCATGAGCATGAAGGGCATGATCCGGTTGTCGTTGCCAAGGGACCCAGATTGATGCGTGTGAAACCTCCACTCGCGGTTATGACACCGTTCGGGAGCAAGTGGCTTCGTTCCACTTGGTTTCTGAGGAACGGGTCATGGCTCAAGGTCGAGGATAGGGTTGACCCAGGGTTGCAGTGTGTGCGGATTGATGGATGGGTTGAACGCGCAGTTTGGCAGTTTCATCCCGTACCGGTTGCCGTACCGGCGCGGGAACGATCTCCACGACCACGACCAATTCACGTCGGGTCCGGGGATGTTGACACGCAGTCCGTGCTGGCCGCATTCGTTGAAGAACTGTCGAACGAGCGCATAGAATTAAAATGTGTCAACGACCTTGCTTTGGAAACTTTGCTCCGGTTGAAGCTGCTTATGCGTTGTCTGCATATCCATCACGAGCAGCTTGTCCCTGGTCGTTGTTTTGTTCCGTATCGCATTGCGGTGAAGCACAAACCACAGCTAGCGCCGGGTATTGAACTCGCGATGGTTAAACATGACGGTGGTGTGCTTCGCGCTCCAGCGCATGTCTCGCTTCCTGGTATGAGAACGTCACTTTATACAGTGTTGACTTGGCTCGGCCCATTGTGCTGATGGCATGTTCCGAACCGCGTAACTGGTTCACTGCCCTTGCCCGCCATAACGGGCCGCAGGTCGTCACCATAACTTTGGTCGATGACTTACTGAGCGAGTACGGGGGGAGAATCGCCAGACATGTGCTTACCAAACCTTCCGATTTGTTGTTCTTCGCCGGGCCTTGCACGGGGGGATCATCATGGGCACGCCTCAACAAGACTCGCGGAATTGACACCGCAGAGAAAATCGAGGCCAAACAAAGGGAATTTTGGAGATTGTTTGAACGGTTCGTTGAAATCAAACGGCATGCCATGACAAAACGAGCTGCGACTTTGTTTGAGTTGCCTGGGAGTTGCGATTATTGGAAGGATGAGAGACTGCATGAGGTTGCTCACGATGGGACTAGTCACGAGTTTCATGGAACTTTGATCTTGGTAGCTCGTTGTCTAAGAAATGCAATGGAAATCATGAGCATGGACCTTGCGCCGGTCGTGAAACCAAAGAAACCCAGTTGTACACGTCGTGGGTGTGATCCTCCGCCGTTTTCGTGCTCGAGCAAAGTGCCTCAAGCCAGCACCATTGAAACTCGCTCTTGCTTGTATTACGCGAGGGACATCGCGGAAGCATCAAGATACTGCGTGTGAAACTTGCACCACCCCGACTGTGCCACCGAGGAGCTGGGTTAGTCCCGAACCTCGGGTGCCAACGGGGAGCTGGGCCAGTCCCGAACCCCAAGTTTCGAAGAGGAGCTGGACCAGTTCATCACCTCAATCAGAAGCTGGGCTTGTATTGGGACAATTCCGTGGCTTTATTTGCAGCTGCTTATTTTGGGTTTTCCCGGTTCTGGAGAATATCATCAAGATGACTGCCAATGCGAACGTCGTCAATACGAATGAATTCTTCTGCGTGCCTGTTGGGAAATCCAGGCAAGCGGCAATATTCTTGGGGAACCTTGTGAAGAACGCCATCGAGGAGGGCAAGAGAATTCCCAAGAGAATGGAGATGGGCAGTGACCTGGGCATGTGCATAAAGTGGGTCGAGGACATTGGCGTCCCTGCTATCTATGCCTACTCAGCGTATTATTCTGCCAAGTGCCGCGGAATGATGAAAGGAGAAGGGCAATCCACGAGGGTTGCATTACAGTTTATCAGCAAAGTTTTCGGACAACTGTCTGCTGACGAGTGTATGCTTGGTTGGAGGGAGTTCTGCAGCAAGGGGAAGAAGATCGTGGCGGCGCTGAACCAGCTTTGCGGTGAGGCATCGCTGCTAGCGAAGAACCCTGAATTGCTCAACGTCACCAAGTACTGCATAGAAGGGGCAGATATGCTGAGATCAATCACGGACATCTGGGATCTCGCATCGGGTGTGGCCGAAGACAATGAGGAACGGTCGTTCAAAGCTGCATTCCACCAGGACACCCAGGTCGGGGAGGTATACAAAGAGTTCATCAGCGATGAGCCAACTAGAGCCTCGTCGTCGAGAAGGTGGAGGAGCTCCGAGGAGTTCCAGACAACTGCAGAGTTTGAGAGGCACGATCGGAGAATATCAAAGTTCAGAGATCGAAACTGGGGGAAAGTATTCACGTTGAGCGTGATCAAGGCCCCCAAGCTTGCTCATTTTTGTCTTGACGGAAATAAGCTGTGTACGACTGATCCCTAGCATGTCTTTCACCGAGCAATGGCTGCAACCTCCTCATGATGAAGGACAGGGGACACATGAGCGAGTTGATCGCCCCGATGCACGCGTCAGAGATATCACTGGGGGTTGACCCACAGATCATCCAGCGCAAAAGATTGTGCTGGTTGGCTTCTTCATCTCTTCTCAGCGCATAAAAAATGCGAGGTTCTTCATCGATGCATGTGGTGCATCGACATGATCTACGAGTCAAAGCTGCCTGCGATGAACATCAACTCCATCAGTTTGGCACCACACGCGGCTGACAGGGCCGCTGAGAACCAAGATCGGCGCAAGTGGGTAAGCTGGCTGAAGGAGATCGAAAAGAAAGCCGAGAAGGACGTCATGATCGACTTCTACCAGAACAACTACTGCACCATGCACGAAGCCGAGAGGGAACTGGAGAAGTACCCCGAGGACTTTGTGATCGGAGAGGAGCCGACATGGTGGGTGATGGGTTCATCGAAGACAGAGCCGCCACAGAAGACGGAGCGGCAGCAGAAGTCAGCGTCGAGCTCTGGGCAGAGGAACCAAACCTCTGGTGGGCCAGTCCCCCAGCAGGGAGCTTCAAGTGGGGGGTCGCATGCAAGTGATGCCGTCAGGATAGACAACGAGATCATCGACTCCATTTTCCGCATGAACTCCGGTGGTGATGATGACAGATGGACAATCATCAACCCAACTGCTGGTCACGACACATACACCTCATTCGAAGGGGGTATTACTCTGAGCGGCGCGACTGTCAACGTGAAGTTCAACATTGACAACAATACAGGGTACCCAATCATACAAACTGTATTTGGGCCGTGTCTTGCAGAAGGGAAGAACGCAACATATTGGGAGTGTATGCTGAGATGCCTGACCTCTTCGCTATTGCATTTCGAGGAGAAGACCAGCGCGGAGAAGATTATTCTTTCCTACGTTGGGAAGGGAAATGCGGCATGGCTTCAGCTGTATGCTTTCTTATGTGCCCAAACAGGATGCTTGATTACTGGACGCCTTCCGGGCGCCAAAGCCATCAACGCGTTGATCCAGGCGGAGAAGAACCCGGACAACGCACCTGGACAGTTGAACCGGATTATCAAGAAGCAGAAAAGGGGCCCCATTGGTGAGGCTACGATTCGCGATATGATGATCCAGAAGAAGAGCTTCTTGGTCCTGGACTGGGCTGTCAACTCGAAAGGGAGCACGAAGACCTTCCAAATGATGGTCAACGAACAGGGGTGGACAAATATCGAGGAGAGATCATACTATGGGTCGAGTGAGCAAGTCTCCTCGTCCAATCATACAATAAGTATAATCTCCCGTTTACAGAAGCTGGAAAAGCTCATTGTCGAGCGACGGAGGCGAGACTTTGATGACTCACCGGTGTCGGTGCACATTTGGATGTCGCTCTATGATTGGGTGTGCATGAGAGGATGTGGGTGGCAGGTGACCGCCAATCCCATCATTGACTCCCTGCAAAAGGCGATATCCGACCTCGTCAACACATGCAAGGGCCTGGTCGTGGTGTGCGTGAATCGCGATGTAGCTTTCCATGGAGGAAGAGGGGACTTGGGGACGATCGCCAACAAGGTGAGCGAGATCTGCAAGGCGGCAGGCGCGTTGGTGACCGAGAATGATCGCCTGTGGCGCGTTGCCCACGCGCTCACAGGTAAGAACTACAAGATCCCCGGGAGCTCGAACCTGCAACATTTCCTCCTGAAGCGATTGCTGGAAAGGTCAGGGATTGCCACCACGCATTCCGCGAAGAGTCGCGTATACAGCTTCTTCCCTTCGATCGATCTCGCAATACCGTTCGTGTCTGCATTCCAGTTTGCGCAACAGTTCACGCAAGAAGTGGGATTGAATTTCGAGTTCGGTCCGAGCACCTTCGACTTGTTCACCTGCATTTCTCTAACGCAAAGTTCGCAGATCAACCCATTGAGCTCTGTGACCGAATACCATCGAAGACGTTGATCACTGACATCGGCGTTCCCAAACGCATCTTGTCCGCCGTGTCCTTCGTCCTGCTGCTCTTGTTTTCGCTTTGATGGTGCAGTGAAGGTCGGCTTGTACTCGAATTTCACCTTCGACTCCTCCATGTTCTTCGGGATGTTGAATCGAAGGTCGGGCTCGTTTATGCACGTCTCCTCCAGCTCACGCACAAACGCGTTGCTTGGTGCGATCACATCGATGGATTTCTCCAGCAACGTGGCCTATTCATCCTGGATCAAGAGCGTGCTCGATCAGGGGACGATGTGTGACCTCCTGGGACAGACTTCAAACGAGGAATCCTTGGGGGACATCGTCGAGATGGTATTGGGATTCTTTGAGGTGATGTCGTACTTTCAGCACGAACTACCACTGTGGAAGGATGTGTGGAAGATCAAGAGGGAGTTCGAGCAATCAATTTTACGACACCTCGCCGGGAACGTGAGCCACACGACGGGCCAGAACCGAAAGCGGAATAAACCTTCCGCACAACTCGGGGCGCCCACGAAAGAAGTGTTGGACATCATGAACAAGATCAAGCCCAGACATCCGCGATCCCTGATGGCTGAGCCTGCTGCCCAAGGGTCCAAGAGAAAGGCAACGGAGGGCGAAGGTGACGGTCTTGAGCCGAAGCTCTCAGCCCAACGCTGACAAAAAAAAAGATAAGAAGCAGCGAGTGATCGATGGGCGGAGAGCGGCACTCGGATTCCTGGAATCAATGGAGAAGTGCATGGGAGAAATGGGAATGCGCTAACCTGGCCCACGACGGCGACTGCAAGGACTATGAAGAGGCTGCTGGGAATGAGAAGGCGATGAAGAAGATCCGTGAACTACTCAGCAGTGATCCTATTTCATCGGATGAAGAAATGGGGGAGACGGGAGAACCGTCCTCATCAACGTCCAAGGAACGCAAGAAGGAAACTATTGAAATGTATAGCTATACCATCAACCTGGTGGAAATGGCTGACACGGCTGAGGGAGGAGAGCTACGATGCGGTGGCGTGGACCTCACCTACAATCCGTGCGGGGACAAACAGGACATTCAAGAAGACGCTAGAGATGGGGTGTGACACTATCCCGTGCTACATCCCAAAGTACGGCGACACGAGTGATGTGCATTTGCCATGGGCGTACGCGTCTATTGTTGACCCCAGATACTTCCCCAAAGGGGCCAACCTTCAGCAGGTGGATGTGATGCAGCTTGGCAAGAGCGTCAACTTTTGCGTTGCTCCTTTTGACGGTGCTCCACTATGCAGGATTGGCGATGATCGCTCGGTATTTGCTACGAAAGATCAAGCAAACCAGCTATCTCACAACCTATGCAGAGTCCTTCGGCACAAGATCGGCAATTGCCGAGGAAGTGTTTTCAGATGCGACGAAGGTGGATGGGTCGATATTGACGCCGTCATCGACGACCGAAACTGCGACATATTCCCACCTTCAACTTCGAGAGCGAAACGATACATGGGCATCATGGAAGTGATCAAGCGGCAGGAGTCCGGACAAAAGAAGTCGAGATTTCAGGTCCTGACATCAAGGTTTCCAAGCATCATGAACCCGAACGACACGAGGGCGGCCAGGGAGGAGATGACTAAGTCGGGATGACATCGACAGGATGTTCAATAGATGCGATGGATGGTACAGGCCTTGGTGCATCCGAGTCACAACTGGTCACAGTGATTTTGGATTCATGAGCTCATCCGCACTGGCGAATAGGTATTCCGCAAGGATGGGTGATTCTCTCGCAGGAGCATTCCATGTGACGTGTGTGGAAAACCTGCCAAGCATCGTACGCTGTGGGTTAGTCCCCGGCGGATTCGGAGCATTCGCTCCATGGGATGAGATGAACGTAGCAACGAAGGTGACGCTACGGAACGTAAGGAAAGGGGATCCGATTGCGATCATCTACATTCCCAGTGCAACCCTCGCGCGGTATGGAGCTGGAGTCGCGGCAAATGGGACATTCATGGTCTTTGACGTGATCCCGTTCTATGAGGTCAAGTCCATTTGGATTGGCAAAAGAAACGAGGGGAAACGCCTGGAGTACGTTGACATCAAGAGAGCGTACTCGAAATGTGTGGAGAACGAGATCTGTCCTGGTTTCGTCAACTCATCCCAAGAGTCGGCTGCGATGTTCCTCCAGAACGTCGCAAAGATCAACGAGAGGATGCCTGAGACCGAGGCGGGCGCCGATAATCTGCACTACATCAAAGACATGGTTGATCGTGCATGCGAACTTTATCGGGACAACAAGATGGAGGAGTTCGATGCGCAGGTCAACGAGGTCAGGGACGAAGTCAGCAAAGTCGTCATCCTGAATGACGAGACTGAGGTGCCGGATATGTCCGTCATGTGCGACCGCAATCCCCACATGCTTCTGCTTATGCCTGGAATGCGAAGCGCAACTGATCTCCACCGGGAGGTTCTACATCCACATCAACTCCGACGACGATGAGGATGTCAAGAGACGGCAAGGTGACGTCCCGTGGGACGCTATGCACCGAACCCTCAAGCTGTAATACCAACCACGTAGAAAGGTGTATACGGACGATGCCGTTATAGCCGAACCCGTGTAAACGTTGTAAGGGAGAAGGAATGATAGTTACAACAGTGGTCCTGACAAATGCAGCGCAAGCGAAGTGTTTTCGCTTTCAATGCCGATCACGTATGTATGCAGTCACACATCAGATCTTGAACCTCACTTGTGTCTTGAGCCAAATGGCGATCAATGGAACTTGGGAAGCAACACCAACAAGGATTTCAGAACTGCTACCCAATTTCGGCACGGGGCCTAGAGGGTTTTAACATCCCCCATTTGGGTCGCATTGTTCATCATGCGGTCCAAACACCACAAAACGTTCCACTGGCCACGGCTTCAACTACGAAATCGTGTCGTGCATTCTTTTACTTGCTATCACTACACCGTTCATTCGCTGTGAAACATGCCGGGTTCGATTGTACGAAAAGTGAAACATTCATCCATCAATCGAAGCACACTTCCATATGCAGGTGTATATAATACACAATCGTCACGTCATTTGACCACCAATGAACAATCCAGCTGCCGCATTTGCGCATCGCGCAGCTGTCATCCATAAATGGGTTGGCCACAAATGTCCACCATGCGCGCCCGCTTGTGATCGGTCTGCATATCTCCGGCAAAGAAACATCGGTGAGTAATCAATGCAAATCATAGCCATTCCAGATACCATGGACAATGCATAAATAATGAAAAGATATCATCTATAAGGTAATAGTTCCATCCATGAATATCCAGAGCGTCATAGTCATCGGAATATGTAACCATGTACACATCCAATCATCTTGGACACATGAATATAAATCATGACATAAGTCGTTCCACCGAAATAGTGTCGATGTGACGCAAGTAACAGATGGGGACTGACCCACATCGTACCGCAATCAGCATCTTCACGAAGCATACCTGTCCCCAATGGACAGTCTATGGGTACGTCGACGGAACTCCTCGTCCAAGTTCTTCTGGGCTTCTCGTGCCCGGACACACTTCTTGTTGTGATCCTCTGGCAACCAGTGCCCTTTCCGAAGGCACCAATCCAGCAGGGGTGTGTCGCACTTGTTCGGGTCGATGGCCGAGATGATGGCGCTCACGTTGACCGTGTAACCATTCTTGCCAAGGTTCAGGCCATCCCTCACGAATGATATATACTTACAGTTGAAAGCCAGTGCAAAACCCACCGGGTGCACTCGGTCCTTGACCAGGAGCTTCATTTCTTCCTTGGTGACATCGAGGATTCTCGCTGCAATCCACAGCTTGTAGAATGTGTAAAGTCCCTCGCATTTGCACACCATCATACGAATATAATCTTCACGCTCCTCAACCGATCGGAAGGATCTCGACCGAACATTCTCCGACTGAGAAATTTTCTTCGCTGTTGATGGTAAGAGTATACCTTCCTGATCCTGATCGGTGATGTTGGGGTACCTCTTGAAGTCATTGTGATAAGGGCAGCCCGGCCTCCCTTCGAGTCCGGCATTCATCGTTCTCTCCTCACCACCTTCAAACATCCCCCACATCTTGGACAGCTGGAGTGCGATAAATCCTGCCATGTACTGAGCCTCACGCGGCTCGTCAAGGCAGATCGCCATCCGTTGGGAACTTATAATGTCCCGTGACGCCAGATCGGTGTCGCGGTAATGCCAACCGCTGTCTTCTTCTTCTGACGCATAGCCGGATGTATATCCTTGCGTGTCCATGTCGTCATCTTCTCCCGGAACTTCCTCCGCTTCGTCTTCATCCTCCTGTGCTGCCGCATCGTGGTTAGCTTCTTCCTGTGCACGCCTGGCATCTCCAGAGACGTTGGGGTTTTGGTTGTCCTCCTCGTCATCGGTGTTGATGTGGATGTAGTATCTTCCGATGGAGATCAGTTGTGCCTCGCACTCCAGGCATAAGCAGAAGCAGGTGGGGATCGCGGTCGCACATGATGGACATATCCGGCACCTCAGTCCTTCCCATGTCTCATCATTCAGGATGACGACTTTGCTGATTTCGTCCCGGACCTCGTTGACCTGTGCGTTGAACTCCTCCATCTTGTTGTTTCGATAGAGTTCGCAGGCACGATTAACCATGTCAACGATGTAGTGCAGATTATCGGCACCTGTCTCAGTCTCCGGCATCCTCTCGCTGATCTTTGCGACGTTCTGGAGGAACATCGCAGCCGACTCTTGGGAAGAGTTGACAAAGCCAGGGCAGATCTCGTTCTCCACACACTTCGAGTACGCCCTCTTGATGTCAGCGTACTCCAGGCGTTTCCCCCGTTGCTTTTGCCAATCCAAATGGACTTGACCTCATAGAACGGGATCACGTCAAAGACCATGAAAGTCCCATTAGCCGCGACTCCAGCTCCATACCGCGCGAGGGTTGCACTGGGAATGTAGATGATCGCAATCGGATCCCCTCTCCTCACGTTCCGCAGCGTCGTCTTCGTCGCCACGTTCATCTCATCCCATGGAGCAAACGCTCCGAAGTGCAGTGCTAGCCTGTTGCCGCCATCGATTCCGCCGGGGACTAACCCACAGCGTACGATGCTTGGCAGATTTTCCACATACGTCACATGGAATGCTCCTCCGAGAGAATCACCCATTCTTGCGGAATACCTATTTGCCAGTGCGGATGAGCTCATGAATCCAAAATCACTGTGACCAGTTGTGACTCGGATGCACCAAGGTCTGTACCATCCATCGCATCTGTTGAACATCCTGTCGATGTCGTCCCGAACCATGCCGGCTTTGGCCATTTCTTCCCTGGCCGCCCTGGTGTCATTCGGGTTCATGATGCTTGGAAACCTTGCTGCCAGAACCTGGAATCTCGATTTTCTGCTTCCGGACTCCTGCCACTTGATCACCTCCATGATGCCCATGTATCGTTTCGCTCTCGTGGTGTATGGTGGGAATATGTCGTTGTTCCGGTCGTCAATGACTGCATCAATGTCAACCCATCCACCCTCGTCGCACCTGAAAGCACTTCCTCGGCAGCTGCCGATCTTGTGTCGAAGGACTCTGCATAGGTCGTGCGATAGCTGGTTTGCTTGGTCCCTTGTAGCAAATACCGAGCGATCATCACCAATCCTGCATAGTGGAGCACCGTCGAAAGGAGCAACGCAGAAGTTGACACTCTTGCCAAGTTGCATCACGTCCACTTGCTCAAGGATTGCACCTTTGGGAAAGTATTTGGGGTCAACGATGGACGCATACGCCCATGGCAAGTGCACATCACTCACATCGCCATACTTCGGGATGTAGCACGGGATGGTGTCGCATCCCATCTCAAGCGTCTTCTTGAATGTCCTGTTGTCCCCGCACGGGTTGTAGGTGAGGTCGACGCCACCACATTGTAGCTCTCCTCCCTCAGCCGTGTCAGCCATCTCCACCAAGTTGATGGTATAGCTATACATCTCAATTGTTTCTTTCCCTGCTTGTCCTCCTCTCTTTCTTTCCTTGGACGTTGATGAGGACGGCTCCTCCGTATCCCCCATGTCTTCATCTGATGAAACAGGGTCACTGCTGAGTAGCTCACGGAGCACCTTCATCGCCTTCTCATTTCCAGCAGCCTCCTCAATGTCCTTGCAGTCGCCGTCGTGGGCCAGGTTCGCGCATTTGCTACAGATTCCCATTTCTCCCATGCACTTCTCCATTGACTCCAGGAATCCTAGCGCCGCTCTCCGCCCGTCGATCACTCGCTGCTTCTTATCTTCCTTCTCAGCATTGGGCTGAGAACTTCGACTCGGGTCTGGTGCTTGACCAAGACCCTCATCTTCGCCCTCCGTGGCCTTTCTCTTGGACCCTTGTGCAGCAGGCTCGGTTATCAGGGATCGCGGGTGTCTGGGCTTGGCCTTGTTCATGATGTCCAGCACTTCTTTCGTTGGCGCCCCGAGTTGAGCGGAAGGTCCGTTCCGCTTTCGGTTCTGGCCCGTCGTGTGGGTCACGTGAACTCCCTCTTGATCTTCCATACATCCTTCCACAGCGGTAGTTCGTGCTGGAAGTACGACATCACCTCAAAGAACCCCAATACCATCTCTACGACGTCTTTTTCAGGGATTCCTCGTTTGTAGTTTGTCCCAGGAGTTCATACATCGTCCCTTGGTCGAGCACGCTCTTGATCCAGGAGGAATAGGCCACGTTGCCGAGATCCTTGTCTATCATGAAGATGGACATTCTCTCCTCGACTCCCTCGGAATTCTTGCACACGATCACATCCCGGGATGCACACAATTGCTTCCCGTGACCGTTGTTGTAGAACTGCGCTGCTTGATCCACTGTCATGCTCACGAAGCCCACGTGGGAAAGCTCCTTCTTCAGTTTAGAATACGCGAGCTCCCGTATAATCGTGATCATGGCCTGGGTGTCGTTGACGTCCACCATGAGGTTTTGAAGGTCAGGGATTGCAACCACGCATTCCGCGAAGAGGCGCGTGTACAGCTTCTTCCCTTCGATAGACCTCGCAATACCGTTCGTGTCCGCATTCCAGTTCGCGCAACAGTTCACGCAAGAAGTGGGATTGAACTTCGAGTTCGGTCCGAGCACCTTCGACTTGCTCATCTGCATCTCTTTAGCGCAAAGTTCGCAGACAAACTTGCTGAGCTCCGTGACCGTATACCATCGAAGACGTGGATCGCCGACATCGGCTTTTCCAAAAGCATCCTGTTCGCCGTGTCCTTCATCTTGCTGTTCTTGTTTCCTCTTCGATTGTGTAGTGAAGGTCGGCTTGTACTCGAACTTCACCTTCGACTCCTCCATGTTCTTCGGGATGTTGAATCGAAGGTCGGGCTGTTTATGCACGTCTCCTCCAGTTCACGCACAAACGCGTTGCTTGGCGCTACCGCATCGATGGATTTCTCAATCAGCAGTCGCTTCAGGAGGAAATGTTGCAAGTTCGAGCTCCCAGGGATCTTGTAGTTCTTTCCTGTGAGCGCATGGACCACGCGCCACAGGCGATCGTTCTCGGTCACCAGCGCGCCTGCCGCCTTGCAGATCTCGCTAACCTTGTTGGCGATCGTCCCCAAGTCCCCTCTTCCACCATGGAAAGCAACATCGCGATTCACGCACACCACGACCAGGCCCTTGCATGTGTTGACGAGGTCAGATATCGCCTTCTGCAGGGAGTCGATGATGGGGTTGGCGGTCACCTGCCATCCGCATCCTCTCATGCACACCCAATCATATAGCGACATCCAGATGTGCACCGACATTGGTGAGTCATCCATGTCTCGCCTCCGTCGTTCAGCGATGAGCTTGTCCAGCTTCTGCAATCGGGAGATGATATTCAACGTGTCGTTGGGTGAGGAGACTTGCTCACTCGACCCATAGTATGATCTCTCCTCGATGATTTGTCCATCCCTGTTCGTTGACCATCATCTGGAAGGTCTTCGTGCTCCCTTTCGAGTTGACGGCCCGCAGGGGCCAATCCAGGACCAAGAAGCTCTTCTTGTGGATCATCATGTCGCGAATCGTCGCCTCGCCAATGGGGCTCCTCTTCTGCCTATTGATAATCCGGTTCAACTGTCCAGGTGCGTTGTCCGGGTTCTTCTCCGCCTGAATCAACGCGTTGATGGCTTTGGCGCCCGGAAGGCGTCCAGTAATCAGGCATCCTGTTTGAGCACACAAGAAAGCATATAGCTGTAGCCATGCCGCATTTCCCTTCCCAACATAGGATAGAATAATCTTCTCCGCGCTGGTCTTCTCCTCGAAGTGCAATAGCGAAGAGGTCAGGCATCTCAGCATACACTCCCAATATGTTGCGTTCTTGCCTTCTGCAAGACACGGCCCAAATACAGTTTGTATGATTGGGTACCCTGTATTGTTGTCTATGTTGAACTTCACATTGACAGTCGCGCCGCTCAAAGTAATACCCCCTTCGAATGAAGTGTAGGTATCATGTCCAGCAGTTGGGTTGATAATTACCCATCTGTCGTCGTCACCGCCAGAGTTCATTCGGAAATGGAGTCGATGATCTCGTTGTCGATCTTGACAGCATCGCTGGCTTGCGACCCCCCACTTGGAGCTCCCGGCTGGGGGACTGACCCACCAGCGGTTTGACTCCTTTGTCCGGAGCTTGATGCCGACTTCTGCTGTCGCTCCGTCTTCCGTGGCGGCTCCGTCTTCGATGAGCCCATCACCCACCATGTCGGCTCTTCCCCAACCACGAAATCCTCGGGGTACTTCTCCAGTTCCCTCTCGATTTCATGAATCGTGCAGTATTTATTCTGGAAGAATTCGATCATGACGTCCTTCTCGGCCTTCTTCTCGATCTCCTTCATCCAGCTTACCCACTTGCGCCGATCTTGGTTCTCAGCGGCCCTGTCAGCCGCGTGCGGTGCCAAACTGATGGAGTTGATGTTCATCGCAGGCAGCTTCGACTCATAGATCATATCGATGCACCACAGGAAATCCCTGGCGTACTCAATCTCCCGGTAGAGATCGTTCAGCTCCCTTTTGTCTGGACGGAAATAAGCTGTATACGACTGATCTTTGGAGTCCTTCTCACCGAGCAATGGCTGCAATCTCCTCATGATGAACGATACGCACATGAGCGAATTGACCGCCCCGATGCACGCGTCAGAGATGTCACTGGGGGTTGACCCACAGATCATCCAGCGCAATAGGTTGTTCTGGCTGGCATTCTCATCCCTCCTCAGCATATGCGAGGTTCTTCATCGATGCCTGCAGCTCATTCTGGTAGACCAACCCAAGGTCCCAATTCTTCTGGTAGTCGTCCTTGGAACCACGACCGTAGGAGTCGATCTTGGGAGCCTTGATCACGCTCAACGTGAACACTTTCCCCCAGTTTCGATCTCTGTATTTTGCGATTCTCCGATCGTGCCTCTCAAACTCTGCAGTCGTCTGGAACTCCTCGGAGCTCCTCCACCTTCTCGATGACGATGCCCTAGATGACTCGTCGCTGATGAATTCTTTGTACACCTCCCCAACCGGGGTGTCCTGGTGGAATGCAGCTTTGAACGACCGTTCATCGTTGTCCTCGGCCACGCCCAATGCGAGATCCCAGATGTTTGCAATTGATCTCAACATATCCGCCCCTTCTATGCAATACTTGGTTACGTCGAGCAACTCGGGGTTCTTCGCTAGCATCGTTGCCTCACCGCAAAGTTGGTTCAGCGCCGACACAATCTTCTTTCCCTTGCTGCAGAATTCCCTCCATCCAAGCATACATTCGTCGGCAGAAAGCTGTCCGAAAACTTTGCTGATGAACTCTAAGGCAACCCTCATAGACTGCCCTTCACCTTTCATCATCCCGCGGCCCTTGGCAGAATAGTACGCAGAGTATGCATAAATAGCGGGGACGCCGATGTCCTCGATCCACTTCACGCACATACCCAGGTCGCTGCTCATCTCCATCCTCTTGGGTATCCTCTTGCCTTCCTCGATGGCGTTCTTCACCAAATTTCCCAAGAAGATTGCTGCTTGCCTAGATTTCCCAACAGGCACGCAGAAGAACTCATTTGCATTGACGACATTCGGATTGGCAGTCATCTTGATGATATTCTCCAGACCCAGGAAAACCCAAAATAAGCAGCTGCAAATGAAGCCACGGAATTGTCCCAATACGATCCCAGTTTCAGATTGAGGTGATGAACTCGTCCAACTCCTCCTTGAAGCTTGGGGTTCGGGACTGACCCAGTTCCCCGTATGCACCAGAGGTTCGGGACTGACCCAGCACCTCGGTTGTGCAGTTGGGGCGGTGCAAATTTCTCTCGCAGTAGCTTGGTGCTTCCGCGATCTCCCTCGCGTAATGCAAGCAAGAGCGAGTTTCAACGGTGCCGGTTTGAGGCACCTTGCTCGAGCACGAAAACGGCGAAGGATCACACCCACAATTATAGACGTGTACAACTGGGTTTCTTTGGTTTCACGACCAGCACAAGGTCCATGCTCATGGTTTCCATTGCATTACTTAGACAACGAGCCACCAAGTTCAAAGTTCCATGATACAACTCTCCATGGTTTCTTGATTGGCATGGGTTTCTTTGCATATCTTTGTTTCAAGCCATAGCGACACCCATCTAACTCGTGACTAGTCCCATCATGCACGACCTCATGCAGTCTCTCATCTTTCCAATAATCACAACTTCCAGGCAACTCAAACAAAATCGCAGCTCGTTTTGTCATGGCATGCCGTTTAATTTCAACGAACCGTTCAAATAATCTCCAAAATTCTCTTTGTTTGGCCTCGATTTTCTCTGCGGTGTCAATGCCGCGAGTCTTGTTGAGGCGTGCCCATGATGATCCCCCCGTGCAAGGCCCGGCGAAGAACAACACATCGGAAGGTTTGGTAAGCACATGTCTGGCGATTCTCCCCCCGTACTCGCTCAGTAAGTCATCAACCAGAGTTATGGTGACAACCTGCGGCCCGTCATGGCGGGCAAGAGCAGTGAACCAGTTACGTGGTTCAGAACATGCCATCAGCACGATAGGCCGCGCCAAGTCAACACTGTAAAGAGTGACGACTGTGCGAGTTCTCATACCAGGAAGCGAGACATGAACAGGAGCGCGAAGCACACCACCGTCATGTTTGACCATCGCGAGTTCAATACCCGGCGCTAACTGTGGCTTGTGCTTCACCGCAATGCGATACGGAACAAAACAACGACCATGGACAAGCTGCTCGTGATTGATATGCAGACAACGCATGAGCAATTTCAATCGGAGCAACGTTTCCAAAGCAAGGTCGTTAATACACTTCAACTCTATGCGCTCGTTCGACAGTTCTTCAACAAATGCGGCCAGCACGGACTGCATGTCAACATCCCCGACCCGACGTGAATTGGTCGTGGTCGTGGAGACCGTTCCCGCGCCGGTGCAGCGACCGGTACGGGATGAAACTGCCAAACTGCGCGTTCAACCCAACCATCAATTCGCACACATTGTAGCCCCGGGTCAACTCTATCCTCAACTTTGAGCCAAGACCCATTCTTCAGAAACCAAGTGGAACGAAGCCACTTGCTCCCAAACGGTGTCATAACCGCGAGTGGAGGTTTCACACGCATCAATCTGGGTCCCTTGGCAACAACAACCGGATCATGTCCTTCATGCTCATGCAATCCCGCTTTAGATGTTAATCCAGACCACCATAGGTCCGGGGGCATGATCGGTATGTGTGTGTACGGAAATGTTGGAACTCCGTCAACTGTCCCCGAAGCGGTCTGCATGGTCCCCTTTATGGGATCACACGTAGGTGTGAGCGCCTTGAGGGTATCCGGGTCAGACAGCAAGCTCGGGTCAAGTAGACCAATCTGCAAACATGCATGTTTCCATTTGCGTCGGTGACCTCATACGCCAAGTACATGTAATCACGTGTGAACATCTCATGCATCCACGAAATGCTAACACCATGGCTTCTCTCAAGGTGGCGCATCGTGGGGTTCCTCCCCGATCGCACGACACCGATCATAGCCTTATTATCGTCATAGAACACAAAGTTCGGTGACTTCTTGAGAATCCGCTCTACCAACTTGAGAGCGGGCATACCCATCGATCTCATGGCAACGTCGGCCGCAACAATCTCGGCCTCGGGAGTGGAGTGACTCACACAACCCTGTCTTTTAGAGCTGTCAGACAACGGAAACCGGGTATTAGGCCCTTGTATATTCAAGTGTCCACCGGAGGTGGAACGCAGCGAGTCAATGCATCCCGCAAAGTCAGCGTCCGCATACAAGGCCAAATGCACATCGTCCATAGGGTCTCCAACCCAACCGACCATGCGCCAATGTTTAGTATGATGCACATAGCACATCAAGTGATGCAGACCCCGATCATCGGAGTCAGTCCACCTATGCACATTCCGTGCCAGGCGATTCACTTGCCGCAACAAATCGAAGCGAGCAATCCGCGCACCGTACAGCAACTTCATCAGTACGCTAGCGGCATGCGGAGCAAGGTGTCCACGCACGGGCTCCTTCATGGCCAACTCAGGAGTCCCTCCCCGTTGGTCCGGCACTGTGGCAGAACCGTCGGTGGGCACAAGATTGTTACACCAAATGCACACGACTGACGGCCCCTCTCTGGCAGGCTTCCGTGAGACGTGATTCTTTGTTTCTTCATGCAACTCAGGAGTGACAACCTTATTCAACTTTACGTCGCCCGCCACTTCAAGATAGCGGTCGACACAGGAACGTAGGAACTGTTCCATGTCATAGGTCACCGTCGTTACTCGGTGTCCGTTCCCGAGAGTGACGTTTCCCTTGCTTTGATTGCAACCAAGGTACATGTCAAGTCCAGTCTCGGGCTCAATCTTCAAACGTGTAAGCAACATGCTCCACCCTTGGGCAAGGTTCTTCTGCGGCCCTGCCATTTTGAAGTCGTCGACATACACAACCAGAACAAGCTGGAGCTTTTCATGAATGTACACTGAAGGCCATTCTTCGCCGATGGGCTCAAAACCAACGGCACGCACCGACTCATCGCAGTGCTGCTCCCAAAATGTTCCCGCATCTGGGTGTCCGTACAGCGCCTTCCTCAACGGGACGACTGGTCTTCTGTACTTATCCCATTTGCATTCACTTGGCACGGCCTCCGGTGGCAATTCAATCCAACACGGCGTGCCTCTCAAGGTGGCCTGTATGTACGCCTGAACAGCGTCGGCCATCTGCACATCCCAGCCATCATGACAACCCAGAAAATCCGCCCAACGCGAGGCTTCAAATGAAGCAGGAGAGTTCCCCAAATCCTGAAACATCGCAGCCTCAAAGCTTTGGTTCTTCACTTGGTTCCCCAGCAACACGCCTCTACCCTTGAACTTCCTCTTAGGATCACCAACAGGCAACTGTGAGTGCTTTTCAACGCAAATGTGCGCGAGCCATGTGTATCTCTTCACCTTTAGCTTTTGCCTCCTTGGCTACAGCGTCATATTCACGTACCGCGCCAAGATCGAAGACGCCCTGGTCGATTAATCCCGACCATTCTTTCTTCATCGATGCCAACGCATCAGGGTTAGTCAACAACTCTTTCCGGCCTACCGGCCTGGATACTAAAGCGTCGAAGAATCGTACAACTTTCGCAGCTTTCTCTCTGTGCTGTATTCGCTCAGAAGTCACGCACGGCATCGATGGGTGCTTCTTGGCTTCACCGTCTTCGCCTATCGCAGGCATTGCGAGTGGCACTTTTCCAGAAACTATCTCAGCAGACTCCTCCCATTCATACCAGGTGAGGTCCGTCGAATCGTCGACCGATGGATCCGTCCCCGATGCTGTCTCAGCTTCGTCTTTATGACTCTCCATGACTGATGCAACCGCCTTCGTCCAGTTTGGAGTCGACTTTGATCGCTCCTCAGACTTGAACTTCCAGGCATAAATTACTACCAGACACTCAAATTCTTTCTCAAGCTGAACGTTTCGTCTCAAGACGTCTTGGGACTGCTTGGAATATATGAGGACAACCACCCCGTCGACAGGATTAACAACAATCCTGACCCATTCAAGCTCAGCCAAGTGCTTCCCATCCATCGGGTTCTTGATCTTTGATATGTTCTTCCGCAATCCCCAATTGTACTGCCATTCTACTCCACCCCAGCGGTTCCGAAGCATCGCTCGAATTCTCTTACCACCGGGCATCTGTAATGTCCGCTCTCAGCTGCCCCAGGACGCCGCTGAGTACGTCCGCCTAAATGTGTTGCCCCGTCCGGGCCCGGCGCAGCCGCCTCCGCAGATCATAGGCCGGCCCAGTGACGTGGAGCGCCTCCTGGACGAGGCGGGGCAGCGCGCGCAGGAGGTGGAGCGGGGCGCGGCGCAGGCCGTTGAGGAGACGGCGGCCGTGGCAGCGGAGGAGGGCGAGGTGGCCGTTGCCGCCGAGGGCGTGGGCGGAGCCGTCGGGTACCTGGGGGGCCTGGCGGAAGGAGCAGCAGCACTGGCGCCCACCGCGGCGAGGTTGCTGGAACGTTGGCTGGCGCGGCGGGAGTCGGCGCGGCGGCAACGTCGGGGGCTGGCCGTGGCAATTCGCACAATGAGGCGGCGCAAGCCTATACGGCCTCGCGCGCGGCAAGGGCTGGGGTAGCTGGAAGAACACGCTCTTCTTTGTAATCCGGCCCCAGCAGGGCAGCGAGGACGCGGCCGTGCAGGACGTCCGGTCCGCCAACAACATGAATGACGCCACTCAGCCTCAGCACTTCACGCTGCGCTCAGGCAGCAGCACTTCAGGCAGCCCCGCAAGCAGCCGCGCCTCCTCACAGTCCGGCTTCTGCGTGCAGGCGCAGTCCAACAACACGCCGCGCCCCTTCTCCTGGGGCCTGAACCCCGTGGCCCTGCCCCAGTCCCAGAGCTCGCGGGCAAGCTCCAGTTCCGGGCAGTCACGCCGGAGCCTGCCTCCGCCCAGCTTCGACCAGCTGGCACAAGACATCGAGGCTGCCTAAAAAAAATTCCAGTCGATTTTGCTCCTTCGCCGTACGAGTGAAAATGCGTGTCGTGGTACATGTAAAGAAGCATGGAGGTAGTCACCGCCGGAGCCCAGGATGAGCTGATGCAGAGCCTGGACTACAAGCTGAAGACGAGCAACACCAGCTACGTGACGGCGCGGCACGACGTGCAGTACTTCCCGAGCTCGCTGAGCTCGTTCTCCCCCACAACCTCTCGGGTCTGCCGCATCCCGCTGACCAGCGGCACGTCCTTCATCGACCCCGAGTCCATCAAGATCGCCTTCCGCGTCAGGAACACGGACGGCACCAACCCGCTGGCCCCACCACGCCCAACCCCGCCTGCTTCGTCCAGCGCGTCCAGGTCTTCGCCAACGGCCAGCGCTGCGACGACATCAACTACTACGGCCGCACCGTGGCCGTGCACGACCTGCTGAAGGGCCGGGAGTACAACCGCAACAAGGCCATGGAGGGTTCGACGAAGTCAACGACCCCCGCATCGCCCGCGCGGTGCACCAGGGCGGCTACGCGGACGTGCTGCTGCGCCCCACCATGGTGGGCATCCTGCGCTGCGGCAAGTTGCTGCCGCCGCAGCTGAACCTGGTGATAGAAATTGAGTTCGCGGACGCCACGACTGCGCTGTGGTCCGAGAACGCCGGGGCGCACCCGTCCGGAGCCACACTGAGCACCGACTTTGAGATCCAGAACGACCGGGTTCTGGCCTCCCAGGTCGTCCTGGACTCTGCGCTGGTAGAGTCCTTCAACCGCGTGCTCCTCTCAGGAAGGTCCCTGGTGTTCAGCTACCCCACGGCGCACACGCAGCAGTCCAGCGTCCCGAACGGCGTGGCGGAGCACAACGTCACCGTGGCGCGCGCCTTCACGAAACTCATGGGCGCGTTTGTGACCTTTTGGGACAACGACGCGGCCTCCAAGATCCACCTGCTGGCCAACCCGGGGCAGGACGTGGCCCCCATCGGCGCGGCCAGGCAGGAGGACAGCCTCCTGGAGTCTCAGATGCAGCTGGGCAGCCTGCAGTACCCTCACAACCCCATGAAGGGAGCCTCGGAGCACTTCCACTTCCTCTCCGTCCTTGCGGGTACTTACGACGACACGGTGCGCAACATCGACATCGGCCGCGTGGGCTCCCTGCGCCACAGCTTCATTGCCGGCTTTCCCACCGAGCGCGTGCCCAAGATGCCGCTGAGTGGCGTCAGCACCCGCTCGGGCGACCTTGCCCGGTTCACCTTCAAGGGCCTGGACGGCACGATGACGGACCTGTTCATTCATTTGGTGGCCTACCAGCTGGTGACGCTCTCCGGAACGGGTGTGTCCGTCCTGGACTAAAAACTGCGTGGCACCCAACTCGCCGTCCGGGCAGGAATCAAGCCTGCGTTCGTCGGGCCAACTTTTTTTTCGTTCGAATGAAAAAGCCCGATCTTCCGCTTCGAACCATGAAGCTTGCCCTGGGACCCGTGCAGTCGAACGCCAAGGGCGGGCGGTATGTTTCGCTCGAGGACAGTGAAGAAATTTTCTACCGCCGCAACTGCGCCGTGGAGATTCTCTGGGAGCCCGGTAATTTCCAAGACGATGGCGCAAAGCGTTTGGGCATCTGCTTCACAGCGGACCCAGATCTCCGCGACTGGGTGCTCTCCGTGGAAGACACCGTCGTGGATAACATGATCGTGCAACAGAGCCCCTTCCCCGGCGCGTCCCGCACGGAGCTGGAAGCGCAGCTCCAGAGCGCCGTCAAGGTGAGCCCCAAGGGCCAGCACGTCAAGGCGAAGATCAACTTGGAGCGCTGCGTCTACTGGGACTCAAACGGCAAGCCCGCGCCGCAGCCCTCGGAGTTTGCTCGCCGCCGGGGGCGCGCCGTGATCGAGGCGCGGCAGGTCTGGCTGATGGGCCGCCAGTTTGGCGTGCTCTTCGAGGTCCGGCACCTCACCCTGGACGCTGTCGAAGCGCCCTGCTGCCCGTTCATCTCCTCTATTACTTCATGAATCCAGAGGTGAAGACGGCTTAACGTAAGCGCCCACCTGTCAGCTCGTGGAATCGCATGCCAGGTCTTCTTCAATTCACAAATTATTAAAATAATTTGGGAGCTGCAACGGGCCTGATCACGCCACCTCAAGCAGGTCGGAGCTGGTCGCCCGCGACGCGCCCACGTACAGGTGGCGCAGAGACAGGTGGACGGAGCCCAGGTCCAGCCTGACGCCCTGCAGAGTCAAACCCTGGCAGCTGGCGTAGGTGACGGCGTGGCTGAGCCTTGTGGCGCGCAGCAGCTCCTGCTGCTTCAGCCGCAGCCCGTTGTCCAGCCTGACGTGCTCGGGCTCCACCTCTGTAACGGCCACAAAGACGCCCTTGGGAATCTTCCCACCGCCCCCGATCAGCCGGAGCCCCGGCCACACCAGCATGTTCTGCGCTCGGTTCTGCGGGCTCTGCAATTGGCTCTCGGGCGCCAGAGCAATTTCCACACCCGTTTCCAGTACTAAGAGCTTGGCGCCCGGTGGCTGCAGGGCCCGGTTGGCTGCCGCGTTCACGGCCACCCGCCGCGCGTGGCTGATGACCAGGGTCGTCTCGGGCCACCCTGGCTTGGCGGGGAAGAGTTCGCGGGCCCGCGCCTTGGCCTCCTCCAGCGCGGGCGCGTCGGGCTCGCCCACCTGCAGCCACTTCACAAAATCGAAGATGCCGGGGTCGGAGCGCATGTTTTCGGTGAGCTCGTGCCGGTGGCCGCCTGCGAGGTCCAGCACCAGCTGGCTATGCTCCAGCGGGGCGCTGATGGGCTGCCCGGCCCAGGAGTCCAGCACCGCGGGCAGCTGCGGAAGTCGCCAAGGAGCAGGAACTTCACGTCGGGGTTCAGCCCCACGCACGCCAGGTCCGCCCAGAGCGCCATGTCCAGCTGGGTGATCTCCTCAACCACGAGCCAGTCAAGTTTTTGCACGCTCCCGTTGCGGACGTACCTGCGCACCCAGCGGTCGGCCGTCTGCGCGCCGAGCCCCAGGTTCTGCGCAGAGCAATGCGTCTTCGACACCAGGTGCACCGCCTCGCCCTGCTCACGGAGCCGCGCCACGATCTTGCGCGCAAGGTACGTCTTCCCGGTGCCCGGCAGGCCGGTGAGCAGGGAGTTGCAGGGGGTCCTCCACCTCGAGTAGTAAGGAATGTCTGCTTATACACCCCTAATTATTTGGGATTTTTGGTCCCAAAACAGCCAAATTCTTCAACCCGCTGAACGTTTTTCCGATGTCACCGGTCAATGTCACCACTCCGTTTTTGGTGCAAAAAGCGCTGAAAACGGCGAACTCCGAAAAGTGCGTTTTTTCGTGTCCGGCGTCAAAAGTGCTGCCTGGGCCTCCAAATTCGCTCGTTTTCCTCCGAAAACCTGCTCCAGGTGTTTGCAGTGCTCCGAAATCCGTATTCTACCTCGAAAAACCTGCGAATTCCAGCCCGCCGAGCTTGTCACCGCCGAAGTCACCGGTCTCTAACACGTCAGCCCGCCGAGGCACGGCCCAGAGCCAGCCAGCGTCTGACGCGGCAGCCCGCCGAGGTGCTCCCGAGTAACACGTCAGCCCGCCGAGGTTCTTCCACGTAACGCGTCAGCCCGCCAAGCTCGTCACCGCCGATGTCACCGGTCTCTAACACGTCAGCCCGCCGAGGTCCCGGGAGGAATCGAGCCTCCGAAACGTCGATGTGGAGAGCAACGCCTAAACCATCTCACCATGGGCTCTCGCTACCTGTCCAAAACGGCGCTTTTTGCCCCAAAAACTTTAGAAGCAGTTTCTCAAACAGTGAGAATCTGCCGCTCTCTTTGGGGCCGAAAAGTGCGCAAAAGGCTTGGAAAAGCGAAACCAGCTCCGCGGTTTCGGTCCGGCTTCGCTCTGCGGTGGGCCTGGAAAAGTGCTCAAAAAGGCTTGGAAAAGCGAAGTCGGAAATCCGACCTCGCTCCACACCGAAGTCGGACTGGGGCCTGGTGCGGGCCTGGTGCGGGCCTGGTGCGGGCCTGGTGCGGGCCTGGTGCGGGCCCTCTCTACAGCGAATTTAAAGAAGCTCACCGTTTGAGCTCCTTCAGCAAAGTCTTCTAAGGTGTGTCGGAAAAAAACATGCCCGTTACAAATTCCACGCCAACGTGCGGGCCTGGTGCGGGCCTGGTGCGGCCCTGGCAATCCTGCGTTGGGCACAGGATTGCTGCTTCAATCCTGTCGTCAGCCCAGGATTGCTTTACTCAATCCTGTCGTCAGCCCAGGATTGCTTTACTCAATCCTGTCGCCACAGCAGGATTGCCCCGGTGCACTACCAGCAGCTCTGGCTTGGAGCCGTTCTTGCCTGAGCACAGCCTTGTGATGGAGCCGGCCCTGCTGTAGAGCTCCCAGGCTTCAGGCACGTCGTTTATGCTCAGGAGAAAGGGCAGGCCGCTTGCGAAGAGCGCGTCTCGGAGCTCCGAGTGGAAGGCCAGGTCATGCCCCCGCCTCCTCGTGCCATAGTAGTTCATGCTGCGGCCTGGGAAGATGTAGGGAGGATCGGCGTAGATACAATGCCGCGGCGCTTGGCTGGGCAGAGCGCGTAGATGGGCCAGCGCGTCCTGGCATCGCACGGTCACGTTTGTGGGAGGCCGCTGCAGACGCCGCACGCTGCTCAGCGCCAGTGGCCGCTGCTGTGCGAAGGAGCCCCACTTTCCCGAGAAGCTGTTGCGCAGCAGGACGTACGAGCAGGCGGCCCGGCGCCCGGCGCGGCCTCTCTGAGTGCCCGGCAGGAGGCGACTGAAGTAGAAGCGCCTGTCTATCTTGCGCCCCGCCAGGCGCAGCAAGGAGCGCAGGAAGACCGGGTCTTGCTTTAAGTAACAGCGGTGCAGGTTTGCGACGGGCTCGAAGGCGTCGACACCACGCACCTCCAGGGCCGGACGCCGGGTTGCGAGGTAGTACTCCAGCTTTCCAGAGCCGAAGAAGGGAGAGTGAAGCACAGCGACGTCCCCCAGCAGCCGGTCCACGTGTGGGGCCAACCACGATTTGCTTCCCATGTACTTCAGCCGCATGCCAGCCTTTAGATTCATCCCGGTCTCACTGCCCGGCTTCCCCGCGTCGAATTTGGGAAGTAAGGCAAAGGAGATGGGGAAGATCAAGCTGTTTCCTACGGCTGAGTACAGCAGCAAACAGCCCTCGGACCCCGTGGTGCCCCTGGTACCATGCACAGGTATCTTCCTCGGCCCCAGCAAGTCCGGCAAAACCGTGGCGCTGATCAGCATGATTCTGGAGCAATACCGCGGTGTCTTCGAGAAAATCTATATCTTCAGTCCGTCCATCAATATCGACGACGGCTGGATCCCCGTCAAGAAGTACATAGAGGAGGACCTGGGGGTGAATACCGAACGGGAGAGGGCCTACTACGACGAGTGGGACGAGGCAGCGCTGCGGGACATCATCCAGAGGCAGCGCAAGATCACCGAGACATCCAAGAAGTTGGAGATGAAGAAGCTGTATCAGGTGCTGATAATCTGCGACGACTTCGCAGATAGCCCACAGCTGCACAAGGCCCACGGCGCCCTGGACACGCTCTTTATCAGGGGTCGGCACCTCCAAATCAGCACTTGGGTGAGCTCCCAGAAGCTGAGACTAATCAGCGCAGCCGTGCGGGTCAATCAGCAATTCCTCTGCTGCTGGAGGCTGCGCAACCAGCACGAGCTGGACGCCGTCATCGAAGAGCTGAGCGCCCTGCTGCCGAAGGACAAGCTGCACAGGATCTACGAGCAGGCGACCCGAGAGCCCTACAGCTTCCTCTTCGTCTACTACCTCAAGCCAAAGAATGAGATGTTCTACTTGCGCTTCGAAGAGCGTTTCGCTCTGGAAAGAGAAGCCGATGGGAGCGGCGCTCAGCTTCCTGGGCCAGAAGCTGTTCGCTAGCTCCACACTGATCAGCGCACGGTGCGAGAATATCTCCTGCTGCACCTCCGTCGCAGCAGTCCAGCCGCCCGTCGTTCGCCGAACGGGTGGCTTCCTAAAGAAAAGAATGACGACGATCTACGTGGACAGCCGCAAGAGGGTAGCCGGCTCGGACAGCGACTTCGAGGTAGACCTGGGAGAGTCCCTGCACATGCAGAGCGATGCCAGGCTGGCCGTCTATAAGATCAGAATCGCCGACAGCTTTTTGTCGACAGACCGGGGCCGCTACTTGTACTGGGTGGACGCCGCGCTCGGCACGCTGAATTGGGCGCTCCTTCCGGAAGGCGCCTACACGGGCTCCCGGCTGGCAGCCTGGATCAGCTCCAACTTCGCTACTGCTACCTATAGCGAGACCACGAACAGCCTCAGCGTAGCCTACGACGGCAACCGCCTCATTCTGAACGATCTGGAGCTGCAGCAGCAGTTCCCTAACGTCGTGGACTACCCCACCTCGCCGGCCGCCTCTCCGAGCAAGCCCTTCAGCATCGATCACATGCTGGGCCCCAGCTTCGTCTCCGGCGGGCAGCAGGTCTTCGAGTTCGTGCGCATGAATTGCTACAACGAGGTCTACCTACGCTGCCCCCAGCTGGCCAACGCCAGCCGCGTGCTGGGCAATCTGGGGGACGACATCCTGTCCAAGATAACGCTGTGGGCACCATAGTGGAGACCAGCTCCGACGACGGGCACTTCATGGCCGTTAGGGGCCCCATCACCCTGAGACACCTGCGCTTCCGGCTGACAGACCTGGAAGGCCAAGTCGTCCGACTGCGGGGCACTTTTTCGCGGCACTTTTCTGAGAGACCACGCACCCACAGGTGATGCGGGCCTCAAGTTCGAGCAAGCGAGCTTGGGCACTATTGGCCCGCGGTGAGAAGTGCACAAAGCACAAAGGCGCGAAGGCCGAAACAAAACGAGAGCATCTAGACTGAGTTCACGCAGTCCGGGCCCGACGGCGTTCACGAGCCTTAAAGGCACGTTTTCGAGAAGCCGAAAACTGTACATCCACAGATTCCTCAGGAATCGTGATACAAGGTGGGACAAAAGGAATAACAGGGTAAGTACCGAAAGACTTATGTCCCCGGACCGAAACATTGCCATGTGCATAAAGAGAAAGAGTGGTTTGAAAAATGGACGGGCACACCAACTGCGGCCTGCAAGAAAGACCAACAGCCGCCTCAAAAGCAAAAGCTCGGGTGAGCGAATTGCAACGCTTGACCTCAACACAAAAAGTAGGCAGCACACGCGCACCGAGATGTGTGGCAAGGTGTGACACGGAGCTGGCAAAATTGCGTAAAGTCTGTTGGAGTGGAGGCCGAGGCACAATCTCGTATCCTGGCTGGGGGTCCATGGCATATCTGGGCGCATCGCAGGTGCCACCTTGATTCCAAGGTACATTGCGCTGAGTTGCAATGCAAAAATCAAGATACAGCTCAAACCAAGTAATGTCGGGTGATCCGTCACCTTGCGATTCACTAGGCCATTGAAGGGCAGCCAGCCAGTTTCTGAGCAAAGAGAGATAAGACACCCCCCAAAAGGCAAACTCAAATTCACTGTGGGGAAGCAAAGGGATGTCAAGTTTACTGTAAGCAGGGTCACAGAACCACAGCAGGGCTTGTGCCTGAGTGGATGTGATGTGCATGCCCAAGCGACAACGAGCAGGCTGGGCATTGAGAAATTGACTATCTTCTTTGTCCTTTGAGTGTCTCAAGAAAGCCAAAGTGGCCTGTGCACAAAATTGCATGGTCATGCGAGTTTTTGCACGGGCGAGAGCAGCACTAGCTTGCAAACCTCTGATGAGTTCAGTGGTATCCAAGAAACCCGTGGCACGAGCTGCATTGGCAGCTGTATCAGCCATTGCATTACCGATGGCATGGTACTTGGCAAGGGGTTCTGGAATAGCACATAGATCCTGATGCGCTTTGATCTTGCATATACGTGCCGCCTGACAGGCCGGGGCAATGGCGCACACAGCCAGAACAAGGTCAAAATTGTCAGCTTTCCAATAGCGTTTGGGATCGGGTTGGCAGAGAATGTTGTTGACAAGGTTGACTGCATACTGACTGTCACTGTACACCACGGCATGGTTGGCGCCACACAAGGACACAAGGATGGCTGTCAGTTCTGCACGGGCGACAGTTTGCCATAGGGACACAGGTCCAGTTTGTAGCACCTCAAAGGTTGGCGGTAGGACGAAATTGCGTCGGTTCCAATCCTGCATATAATCAACTCGTTGAGTGTCAAGTGTGCAATGGTCTCTAACAATAGCCCAAGCAACATGCCTTTCAAGGTGCGATCGGGCCTGGTTAGAAGATCCATCAGTGTAAACAACACAAGGCTGCTCACGGGGAATGGAAAAACGAGCTTGTGGGATAGCACGTTGGCTGAGAATATTCCAAATATCATCTGAGGCTTGAAGCTCTGGCATGCTAGGTAGAATGAGAGCCTGCTTATCCGCAGGTGACAAGTCCTTCAGCCAGTCGCACCAATCTTCACGCACTGCTGTCGTAGCCGGGCAAAACAGGAATGTGTGCAGTTGGCAAATATCCTCCTGTCCACACGCGGTACAGGTAGTGGCATCACTTTCTTTCCAGTGTTTATACATGTCGGGTGATTGGAATGCACCCACGAGCTGGTTGCGAAGGACGGCTTGTTCCTCACCTGGCAGAGAGTTGAGAATCAATGCAGTGGTAGAGGAGTCGACTGATTCGACCTCTTGCCATCGCTTGGTGGTGAAAATGCGTTGCATTACTAAATCATCCCAGGCGTATCGAATGTGAAGTTTGAGTTGTTTGGCACTGCATTGTGCAATGTTAAACAAATGGCTTCTAGCAGTACGAACACAAAAATCGGGTAAAAGAGTAAATTGCATCTCGGTTGCAGCCCGAACAAGAGCTGCGCGCGGACCTGTGCGCATCATACGGCGGTTGCCGTTGGCATGCCTCTGCAATGCGAGTGCAGCCACCCACACATCCGACACCAGTGCCAAATCGGTGATCATCATGCGTCGAACAAGTCTGAAAATGTTGACGACACAATGAAACAGTGGATCGAGGCATTGCTCACACAAGATACAACACGCAAGCCAAGGATTGGTTTTGGATCGAGGGCCAATGATGACTCGTGCGATGTCAGTCCTGAGCTTGGAGAGCTGATTGTTGGTGGGAAACATGATTTCACACCCATGGAGTGCTACTGGCAGGACAGCGGAGCAAACAGTCTTGGCCGCATTGGAGCATGACAAGGGGAGAGCCTTTGCCGAGCGCAAGCGGGCACTAGCCTGCACAAAACGTGCTGGTTGGTCGCCTTTAAACCTAAGGGGAGTGTAGTTAATAACCGCCCCAAGTTCAGTGGCAACCCGAGCAATTGGAGGCATGTCGTCAGTATCAGTTGATTGATTGCGGTGAGACAAGAACTGTTGCCAAAGCTTTTGACCGGAAGGTTTATTGGACCAAACCCAGGATTTATCCCAAGCGATACTTTGTTTCCAAGCAAGTTGAAAAGAAATGTTCGATTCGAAGAGGTTGGAAATGGAAGTGAAATTCCTGGAAAACATCTCGAGGTTGTCGGCATAAGTGGGAGCCTCAGTGAAATGGTCAGTATGTGCCCGGTTCCAAAGAATGGAGAAGGCAAGCATCGCCAAAACACTTACAGGATCACCTTCTGGAATGCCGGTGGTCGAAGAGAACGGCCCGAATGTATCACCTCCAAGTATGAAGTATCGCACGAAATGGGTCAGTGCTTGTTCCCAGAGGGAGACAAGTTGCGGAGGCACACCGAAGTCGATCAGCAATCGGCAAATAGGCAGTCGCGGTAAACAGTTGTAGCATTTTCTCAAGTCCTGCACGAATCCAAAAACGACCTGGTCGCTCTGGCTAGCTAGGTCGCACTGCGAGTGAATCCACCACCAGATGTCTGAACATGCTTTGTGAGGTACAGCCCCAGCCACGAGGTGAGGGATGCGCGGCTCCCAGACACTCATAATGGCATCGCTAAGAACTTTGCCCCATAAACGAAAGAGAAGGGGGAAAATCGTTATGGGGCGAGTATTCCCCGGTCTCAGGTCCATGGCTTTTTTATGGAGGAAAACGGTGCGAGCGGCAATTAGGATCTCGGGCCACAACTGTTCATCCTGGATGAACTGGAAAACCCGCGCAAGATCGTCAATTGCCTCGTCGGAGAGGGAGAGCATTTCTGGCTGAGAGAAACCACACAACCCTTTAGCTGCATGTGCACGTGTGCGGCGAAGTGCCCTCTTCCAAGGTTCAATACTGCGAGTACTGGCATTGATGGTGTCGGCGTGCCAGCCAAATCGATCGATCGTATTGATAGCATGTTTCCAGGTGGCAAGATCCTGAGTTTCCTCGACCGTATCCCGGTTCCACAAAGGTTGCCACTCGCGCTCGATAAGTCTGGCTACGTCTGGAGGGGCTGTGACCCAGAGTTCAAGTTCAATGCGGCAACGGGCAGGGCAGTGGTCGGGAAGGTCGCGTACCGTCAAAGTGAGTCCGTCCTGTTTTAATACCAAAGTGGGACAGCCCTCAATGGAAACGAAATCGGAAGGAGAAACACAAATAGGGTGATCGAGTAAAAGACGTGGTTTGTCTTTGCCATTGGCACGTAGGCGAGTAGCTGACACTTGGACGACGTCCATTAGCTGATTGATAGGAGGGTGGGGAGCCTTTTTCAAAAGTTTGCAGGTGAATTTTCCACCAAAAAGTTTCCAATCATTCTCAAGAGTTTCTTGGAAGTTTTTAGTGCGAGCATCTTTAGCAAAGCGAAAGTAGGTCTGGCAATCGCTCCGAGTCGCAGCCAACAGGTGTCGAACCCAAGGAACGGCCCCCTCACTGAAGGGGGACACAAGCCAAAGGGAGGTCACGGTCGTAATTGCCCAACGTGAGAAAGAATGTGGGTATCCCGGCGCCCGGCAAATGGCCTGCCACTCAGAGGCAAGGTGATCACGAAGTTCGTAGGTGCGAGTGTTTGAGATAGCAGCCTCAAGATTCCTCAAGAAACTTTCAATTCGGCGGACCTGTCTGGTCTTATGTGTGGCAGTCAAAGTACACACATCCGAAAAGGGTTCAAACTGGTGCCGGCCGGCCAGCTTTGGAGGACCGGTTGTCTGGATTTTCACGCACTTAGGACCATGACAGCGGCCACGGAAACGTCGAGGTAAGGCCTTATTACGAAGTTCTGATTCATTCGCATCACGATTGTCCTTGCCTATGCAAATGGAATCTTCGACATGTAAAGCCCATTGATGAAGTTTGTAATCAACAGAAGAGTCACTGTCAAAAGTGGCGTGAAGAATGTCCCTTTTATACCGGTAAGCCGCGTGGCTGGCTTGGGTGTCAACATTGAGTTGGGTCCAATCTTGAGGTATAATGAGCTTCTGGGTAATGTGTGTACGTGGTGGAGCCTTGAGTGTCAAAACAAACGGCAGGTGATTGGCAAACGCACATTCAGACATCACTTCAGCTTGGTCAATAAGATTAAAAACCCCGGGACTAGCCAGAATAGTGTCGTTAAATGAGACCCCATTGCAAGTTGGGTGGATTTTTGAGGGAAAATGCCAACGGGCCCATTCCAAAGTATCCACGAAACCGTGATGGCGGAAGTGAAGTCCTTCGGGCGAATGTTTGAGAGCATTATTGAAGTCCCCGGTAACAGCCACGAAGGGTCCGGCTTGGCAGGCCCTTTGGAGGGCATAGGAAAGTAACACACGGTTCTTTTCCCGGGAGTTGGGATGTGCATCGGTAAAGGCGTAGATGACGATGACGCATAAATTGATATTGTGGACCTTAATCCAAGTTTCCTGAAAACGGCATGAACGATAGTAGGGGTCCTCGATGGGGAGTCTGGGAGGCCGAGTAGGGAATTTAGAGAGGATAGCAACTCCTAAGGGTTGACCACGGCGGGCATTATCCCCTCTGCTGGTCTCACTATGAGGTGGGACTGGACATCCCCACTGCACAGCAAAGCCTAGGTCATCCTTAAGGAGTCGTTGTTCCTCACGTTGAGTGGCGGCCGTACAGCTAGTTTCTGATAAACAGAGAATGTCAGCTCCTATTTCACGGAGTAATGGTGTTTTATTAGAGAGGGAAGTGGGGTTGAGAACAGCAAACCGAATCGGAGTGTCAGGTCCAGGATTGCTAGCTTCACCAATGCGACAAGCATGGAGGTAAATACAAAACAGGCAAAAACGGAAGCACCGAAAGAGGCCAGTGGACTTTTCACGGCGATGGCAATGTCGGCGATGCCAAACGCTGTACACGGCACCGGTTGTGAATGCGGAAAGGATAGCATTGTGGACACGAAGTCTCTGTCCTGACCACGAAAGGGTCAGTGACACTGGATTTTTCTGCACGCCAAGCACAGAAGGACAGCCGGGCGGCTGTCTGTGTATCGTTAACACTGGGAGTGTAAATTCTCTCAAGAAAGTGAAATGCAAGTGCAAGGGCTTGTAAAACCCGTCAAGTCCAGCAAGTAAAAGGCAGTCTGTCATCTGCCACATACGAGTGGGACATGAAATATCCCCATACAAGTTGCAATGCAAGGCACAAAGTTGAGAAATGTAAACGTGCAAAGTGGGTAATGGAGTTGCCTCATGGATGGAAGCAACTGAGGGCCCCACCGCTCCAGTCACTTCCCCATGGCATGGAGCGGAGGCCCCGCCCCGTCACGAATCGAGTTTCGGTTTTTTCTGAGGGTCCAATTCTTCCCTGGGAGAAGGACGGGAACCCTTTATGGCTTTGAGCAGGTCACTGCTCTGCTGTTGTAGGGCTGCGGCAAGGCTCTCGGAAAAGGATTGCTGCATGCCCTGCTGCAATTGGTGGAGGTCGTGCGTCACCTTGTGAGACAAGGTGAGCATGTCAGCTTCCTGCTTGGACTGCTGATTTTCGAGTTTCTTGGAGAGTTCCGAATGCTGAGAGTCAAGTCGACCGGACAAGTTGGCGGAAAGGTCGGAAACTTTTTTCTCCAACGACTCAATTTTGAGATCTTGGGCTTGCAATTTGTCGGCCAAAGGCCCCTGTGAAGGGGCCACTGGTGGCGGTGTAACCCGAGCGGCCGCTTTGGCCCATGGGTCCTGACCCTTCATCCATGGATCTGTACTACTGGTGCTGCCGGCGGGTGGCATGTCTGGCCGCGTGCCAGTGCTGGCAAGAATAGCTCCCCTAGGTTGGCGGGATCCATGTGGTTGCACTGATTTGATGAGGATTGTGGCACCTTCAACACAAATGTAATCTGACTTAAAAGGTTTGGAGGCACCAATAAGCCAAGTGGATGCATTGATTCGCTTCAAAGGCCGCATGTCCCAACCTGTCTCGGTAGCAAGGACCCGTAGGCCATCCGCTGTAGTGGCAGGTGGCAGTGCTGACAGCTTGAACAGCAGCTTGATTTCAACTGGTTCTTCAAAGGCGATACCAGGTTTGAGAGAGGCCCAAGCCGCTTTCAGGTTAGTTCTACCGATTCGTACTCCAAATCCTCGGTCAGAAGCGATGTATCCCACATGAGGCAAGGAAAGGAGCTTGGATTCAAGTTCCTCACGGTTGCACTTCAACCAGATCATAGTAAACTGATGGTCAGGGAGGCCCGACGAGTCTCGTTGTGAAATGTTCATTTTCACAAAACCTGAGTCCTGCAGGAGACGGAGTGCGAATTGTGTGGGGATGTGGACCCAAATCCGAACGGAATCAGCGTCTTGCGGCTTGCAAGCTTTTTGGCCAACACGAAAGGAACGACCCCAAACCGATTGAATGGCACTGCGAACGGGCTCATGCGTAATCCGAGAAAGGATAGTTTTGGCTGGGGCCTGGAGAATCTGCTGCCACACTTGCTCGGTGAAGTCACCTCGACACACAGTGATATGGCATTGAACAACTTCCTCCTTAACAATGCTGCATTGGGAAGGTGGGCAGGTCACTGGCTTCTCTCCAAGCTGAGTCAAAAGTCCACTGAGGATGACAGTATTCCCAGCACGATCGGTGGCAGGGCAAGTAACCCAGGCACACTTATATGCAGGCCACTGATCGGGCTGGATGCCGTCGAGCGTGAGGGCTGCAAGTTCATCTGCAACTTTTGCATTGGCGCTGAGCCAAGGGATGAGGTCAGTCGGAGAGACCAGAGCAACTCCATATGCCTTGGTATTGAGTTCAGTGATAACAGGGATCGGCTCTCCACTGCTAGTCTGAAAGTAATTGGCATGTAGGGTCAAATCACAAACACTGGGCAAGGGAGTGTCACGGTGAAAGGATTTGGCGGGTTTTGCCGATTTCATCCCTTTGCCTTTCCCTTTGGGGCGGGAAGCACACGTCAAGCTAGAGGCAAGGTCAACTTTGTGCTTGGTCGCAGCATCAGTGAGAGCCGACGAACGTTCCTCAAGTCGAGGCATGTTAAGGATATTGCCCAATTCTTGGTTAGGAATGGCATCGTGTAGGGTATCAACCAGTTTGGCAACTTGCCTGATGGGTTGACCTGCATCGATGAGGCTTTGTGCCAAACCGGCTTTCAATGGGTTGAATTTCCCACCAGCGAGGTAATGAACCTGAGGCACGTATTCACATCCGACCAGGCTGCGCAAAAAGATAGCACGGAGTGAAGTATGTGTCAAGTCTCCAGGGTTGGGCATCGGACCAACAGCACACTTGATCCAGGCGATGGCCTGAGCACCACAAGCATTTTGAAGTCCTGCACACCAAGGTCTGGCGACCCGATGATTTGAATGACCAGCATGGAAACCTGTGGCTTGCAGCAACACGAGCGTGGCCTGCTGTACGTAAGGTTGTGAGGTCTCTGTTGTGTCACAAGAGGCCGTGTGGACGTAACGTTGTGTGGCCTCAAGGTGCCAGACAATTGGGATCCAATGATCCTGCAGCCGCAGGGCTGTTACGAGAAAGCTCTCCGCATCAAGATTCACTCGATCAAAAAGCCACGAGCGAAGCATACAGTGAGGTGATTCACTAAGCAGGGCTGACGTGATTAATGGATCAACGGGGATCACAAGCTCATTGGGTCCGACTGCGGGGCTCGTCGTTGTCCTTCGTGCTGTTTTTGGATCACGTCTAATTCCCCGAAGGTCTTTAAAAAAAATATCTTCTATTAAAAAACCGATGAAGCAAGCGCAACCGGCGCCAAGGCCTAGAGGCAGGCCCCCGGGCAGCAAAAACAAGCCGAAGCCGCCCGAGCTGCCCCAGGCGAAGAGAAAAAGAATGATCGAAGACCTGGCGAGGAGAGAAAATTGATCGACGACCTGCCCATGGAGCCGGCGTATGACTCCCCCTTCCGTCCCAAGAGGCTGAGATTTCCCACAAAGCCCAAGACGGCGCCCAAGGCTGCGCCCAAGGCAGCACCCGTGGCCAAGGCAGCGTCCGCGGCCAAGGCAGCACCCAAGGCACCGCCCAAGGCAGCACCCAAGGCAGCGCCCAAGGCAGCACCCAAGGCAGCACCCAAGGCAGCGCCCAAGGCAGCGCCCAAGGCTGCACCCAAGGCAGTTGCCGCGCCAGCTCCCAAGCCCAAGGCAGCACCCAAGCCCAAGGCTGCACCCAAGGCAGCGCCCGTGCCCGAGCCGCAGTTAGAGGCCGAGGTACAGCCCGAGCCCGAGGTACACAGAGAGGTACGGCCCGAGGAGGTACGGCCCGAGCCTGTAGAAGCGCCTCGTCCGAGCGAGCGCGCCATGCGCATGCTGGAGAGGCAGTCGGCGTACGACCGGCTGACGGCGGGAGCTAGCGTCCTAGTGTAAAAACCATGATGAGCATAGAGCCTCGCAACGAGCCGCAGATGCTCCGGTGGTTTCGAAAGACGTACCCCAGCTACGACCTGCAGCCGCTGCTGCTGAAGCGCCAGCGAGAGCTGGAGGAGGCGCGGGCCTTCAACGCCTGGCTCGGCGAGCGCCGGCTAGCCCAGGAGGGGCAGCGGCACCTGGACGACGTGAGCCGGCTGACGGAGGCCGTGCACCGCCAGGTACCCCAGCTGCGCTACGCGCGCGCCGAGCGCAGGGGCGTGGAACGCGCAGCGGGCGAAGTTGCCGCGCAGTAACCCATAAAGAGATGAAGACGCTTCGGTCCCACGGCTTCAATCAGCGCCCGCGCTTCGAGCAGGTTGTGGGCTACCTGGAGCGTAATGAGCCGCTGCCCCTGGACCAGCCGGACCGCAAGGCCACCACGTTCGTCACGAGCCACTTCTACTTGGACGATTTCGTACAGTCCAGCGAGGACCCCAACCCGCAGCCTCTGCAGCACACGCCGCTGAGGGCGATTCCAGAGGAAGGCTTCCGCACTCCCGCCAAGGCCACGGACGAGGACTTGGCCCGGATGCGCCAAGGCGGAGGAAACCGCTTCGGCGAGGACGACCTGGCAGGAGACCCAGAGGCAGACGCGCTGACGAACAACGGCCAGGGCCCGCCCTCCATCACGGGCCGTCTGCGCAGCGCGGCCGACGGAGCGCAGGCAGCAGCGGACCTGGTGGGCGCAGGAGCAGCAGGACTCGCGGCGGTGCAGGCCTTCCGCTCCCAGCTCCCCCAGGACGCAGCTGAGTACGTCCGCCTAAATGTATTGCCCCGCCCAGGGCCGCAGCCGCAGCCGCCACCACAGATCATAGGCCGACCCGACGACGTAGAGCGCCTCCTGGACGAGGCGGGGCAGCGCGCGCAGGAGGTGGAGCGTGGCGCAGCACAGGCTATAGAGGAGACGGCAGCGGTGGCCGCAGAGGAGGGTGAGGTAGCCGCTGCCGTTGCCGCAGAGGGCGTGGGCGGGGCCTTTGGCTACTTGGGGGGCCTGGCAGAAGGAGCAGCGCCCTGGCGCCCACGGCGGGCGAGGTTGCTGGAGCGATGGCTGCCACGGCGGGAGTTGGCGCAGCGGCCACGGCAGGGTTGGCTGTGGGACTCGCAATCGGCGCAGCCTACGCGGCACGGGCTGGGTGCTGGAGAACACGCTCTTCCGGCCTCAGCAGGGTAGTGAGGACGCGGCCGTGCAGGACGTCCGGTCCGCCAACAACATGAACGACGCCACGCAGCCCAGCCCCGCAAGTAGCCGCGCCTCCTCGCAGTCTGGCTTCCAAGTCCAGGCGCAGACCAATCACACGCCCCGCCCCTTCTCCTGGGGCCTGAACCCCGTGACTCTGCCTCAGTCCCAGCCGAACTCCCGGGCAAGCTCCCGCAGCTCGGGGCAGTCGCGCCAGAGCCGCCTGCCTCCGCCGAGCTACGACCAGCTGGCCCGAGACATCGAGGCGGCCTAGACTCTCCTTCGCCGTACGAACAAAAATGAGTGTTGCGCTACATGTAAAGAAGCATGGAGGTAGTCACAGCCGGAGCACAGGATGAGTTGATGCAGAGCTTGGACTACAAGCTGAAAACCAGCAACACCAACTACGTGACCGCACGCCACGACGTGCAGTATTTCCCCAGCTCGCTGAGCTCCTTCTCCCCCGCCACCTCGAGGGTCTGCCGCATTCCGCTGACAAGCGGCACCTCGTTCATCGACCCCGAGTCGATCAAGATCGCCTTCAGAGTCAGAAACACGGACGCCACCAACCCGCTGGCGCCTGCCACTCCGAACCCCGCCTGTTTCATCCAGAGGATCCAGGTCTTCGCCAACGGCCAGCGCTGCGACGACATTAACTACTACGGCCGCACCGTGGCCGTGCATGACCTGCTGAAGGGCCGCGAGTACAACCAGAACAAGGCCGTGGAGGGCTTCGACGAGGTGCCCCGCGCGGTGCACCAGAGCGGCTACGCGGACGTGCTGCTGCGCCCCACCATGGTGGGCATCCTGCGCTGCGGGAAGATGCTGCCGCCGCAGCTGAACCTGGTGATAGAGATCGAGTTCGCGGACGCGACGACAGCGCTGTGGTCCGAGAACGCCGGGGCGCACCCGGCGGGAGCCACGCTGAGCACCGACTTCGAGATCCAGAACGTCCGAGTTCTGGCCTCCCAGGTCGTCCTGGACTCTGCGCTGGTAGAGTCCTTCAACCGGGTGCTCCTCTCAGGAAGGTCGCTCGTGTTCAGCTACCCCACGGTGCACACGCAGCAGTCCACGGTGCCTCCGGGCGTGGCGGAGCACAACGTCACCGTGGCGCGCGCCTTCACGAAACTCATGGGAGCGTTCGTGACTTTTTGGGACAACGACGCGGGCTCTAAGATCCACCTGCTGGCCAACCCGGGGCAGGACGTGGCCCCCATCGGCGCGGCCAGGCAGGAAGACAGTCTCCTGGAGTCGCAGATGCAGCTGGGCAGCCTGCAGTACCCGCACAACCCAATGAAGGGAGCCTCGGAGCACTTCCACTTCCTCTCGGTCCTTGCGGGGACCTACGATGACACGGTGCGCAACATCGACATCGACCGCGCTGGCTACCTGCGCCACAGCTTCATCGCGGGCTTCCCGACGGAGCGAGTGCCCAAGATGCCCCTCAGTGGTGTCAGCACCCGCTCGGGCGACCTGGCTCGGTTCACCTTCAAGGCGCTCGACGGCACGATGACGGACGTGTTCATCCACCTGATAGCCTATCAGCTGGTGACGCTCTCTGGCACGGGAGTCTCCGTGCTTGACTAGTAAGGGTCCATAGCTCAATTGGTAGAGGCTCTGCAGCTCCGAAGCCTGGAGGCCGCAGGCTCGATTCCTCCCGGGCGCGGATCATTTTCGCAGGCGAGTGCCTTTTGGGAATTCATTTTCCTCCCTCTACCCGAGAAGGATCCCCGAGACGGATCTTCCCACCTCCAGCCCGGTGAGCGCCTCTTCTGGGGGCAAGAAATTGCCGAGACGGATCTTCCAGCCTCCAGCCCGGTGAGCGCCACTACCTAGGAGACTTTAAATCCAAGGTCCGAGACGGATCTTCCCATTTGCTGGGAGCAGGAAATTGCCGAGACGGATCTTCCCGCCTCCAGCCCGGTGAGCGCCACTACCTAGGAGACTTTAAATCCAAGGTCCGAGACGGATCTTCCCATTTGCTGGGAGCAGGAAATTGCCGAGACGGATCTTCCCGCCTCCAGCCCGGTGAGCGCCTCTCCTGGGGGCAAGAAATTTCCGAGACGGATCTTCCAGCCTCCAGCCCGGTGAGCGCCACTACCTAGGAGACTTTAAATCCAAGGTCCGAGACGGATCTTCCCATTTGCTGGGAGCAGGAAATTGCCGAGACGGATCTTCCAGCCTCCAGCCCGGTGAGCGCCACTAACCTAGGAGACTTTAAAATCCAAG
>CAUJNA010003725.1:390000-430541 GCA_963377175.1 Effrenium voratum | reverse complement strand
ATTTTTAGGGGGTGCCTAATACTGGACAACACCCCCAGCATTGCCAGCATCATCCCGGATGATGCGGATGATGTTATGCATGCTGGCGATGCGGGGGATGCTGGGGATGCTGTCCCCTAAGTCGGGCCAATTTTGCCGAAAACGTGCAACCTGAAAATCTTAAAATCTAAAGTGGATGGAAATTGATGGAAAATGGCCTGGATTGAAATCTCAAAATCCTAAAGTCTTAGATTCTTAAAATCTTAAATTAAAATCTAACAATCAATCTTAGAATCTCAAGATCTTACAATCTTAGAACTTAGAATCTTAAAATCTAAAAATATTAAAACTTCCTAAAGTCTTCCAATCTTGAAATCTTAAAAACCTTCTGTCTTAGAATCTTGAGATCTTAAACTCTTAAAATATGAAATCTTAGAACCTTAATTCTTAAACCATTGAAACCTAAATTCCGAAAGTCTTCAAATCTGAGACCCTTAGAATCTCAAAGTTTTTAGAATTTTAAAATCTTAACATCTACTCATCGGACTTACAGGAAAGGGAAGTGACAGAAACCCTCATGTCTTTGAGTCTTCAGATGTTACAATCTTAAAATATGAAATTCCTAAATTCTCAAAATCTTAAAATCTCAGAATCTTAAAAGCTTCAAAAACTTAAATTCTTTAAATCTCGAACTATTGCAGTCTGAAAATCTTAAATTCATAAACAAGTAAAATATAATAAATTCCTTCAATACGGGCAATATTCTAAATTCCTTAACCTCTTAATCTTCAAATTTTGAAGTCTTGACATCTTAAGATCTTAAAATCTTAAATTCCGAAAGTCACCAAATCTGAAAATCTCACAAAAATACAATCTTAAAGCCTTGGATGGAAATGGCTGGGCAATGGCCTGGCTGTTGTAACCTTCAAAAGCCTTAAATCTTTGAATCTTAAAACCTTAATTCTTCAACCATTGAAACCTTAAATTCCGAAAGTCTTCAAATCTGAGACCCTTAGAATCTCAAAGTTTTTAGAATTTTAAGATCTTTACATCTACTCATCGGACTTACAGGAAAGGGAAGTGACAGAACGGGCAGGGCAAGGTGCCCGGTGGCCGGCTGTGTCGCGTCAGCGTGTAAATCCGGCTACGCCTCCTGGGGTAGCATGTCGCCGCTAGGCAATTAGCCTGCTAGCTTTAGCTATAGGGGCTGCACCCTGGCGCCGCCGACCCTCGTCACTTGGTCGTGATGCGTGGCCTACATCCGGCACCTCTGCATCATCAGCTCGGGCTTGCGGTTTTGCTTGCCTGTGGGAAACCCTCGCAAAACATCGCGTATATGCAGGGTTTAGGCCATGTGGCTGACATCATCAGGGTCTGGGGTTGGGCCGGGTGATGCTTCAGCGGGGCTTGGTCTGCATCATCAAGACTTCCTTCCAAAAAGCCTCTCAACCCAAAAAGCACTGTTTTTTAGAAGGTATCGGAGGGATACAAGCGAGGCTCATTTTCGCGCATTTTGGCGCCAAGCGCTGCCGGGCATGCCGGCGATGCTGGGTCCTCGCTCTACAAAACGCGGTAAATACCGTCAAAAACTGCTGTGCTGAGCGGTGGGCTGTTGCTCTGTCCGTTTTGCTTTTGCTGTGGCTGGCTCGCGTGCTGCGCGGTCCTTGCTTTTTTCGCGTTGGTTTTCGGGCCTTCTGGCGCGCGCGCGTGACCCCAGCCACAAAACGCTGCTATTTACGGTGTTTTGTTGCTTTTGCGTTTCCGGGCTGGCTTGCGGGCTGTTCTTTTTAGGCTGCTGTTTCTGCGGCCTCTGGCGCGCGCTCGGGCGACCCCATGTCAGCCTTCTGGTTTGGGTCCCGGCTAGGGCCCAGAAAGCTGGCATCCCCGGCATCATCTGGGGTTGGGGTGGGCAACATGCATAACCTAACCAGCCATATCATAGCACGGGATACGTTTCTCATACAAAAAACATGACATGACATGGTATAACTTCAAAGAGGCGTAGCCGGCTAGAGGCCGCAGGAGGCCGCAGGCCCAGAAAATAGTTGCAGTAGCAGCTTGACATGCCATTTTGTGGCAAACATATAAGTACCTGTAGCGTGGTCCATCCTGTGGCATCCGGATCCCTGAGTGGTCGAAAGCAGGCAAATATAAAAGGTCCGAGGCAAGACGGAACAAAGCAAATCAGGACTCGGGACATACAACAAAGAGTGGACCCTAGTTGTTTCGGTTCGGACATGCGTCCAATTCCCAAGATGAGAGGTAGACCTCCCAGAAACACTAGTTCAAAGAAACATGGTTGCTGTGAGGCATGGGGGAGTAAACCAATGAATGTGGCCGACCAAACATATCAAGTGTCGCAGCCAAACACTGCAATCGAAGCTATCATTGAAGCTAGATCCGCACATCTCGGAACCACCTGGCAAGGATGTGTGCGAGTTGCAGGACTGGCCTTGAGAGGCATCAGTACTTCTGACTCTCTGGGGGCTAGCCAGAGTTGAAGAACCTGGTCACGCCCCATTAGCTACCTACAATTGATGCTCCCACTGCCAAGTGCGCAGGCAAGTTTAAGATTTCTCGAAGCAGCAGTGAGGGGTCAAAGTTGGGGTGAATAGAACGTCTTCCTCCAAAGTCAGGTACAGCTCACTCACGTCTCAATGGCGCTTGGTTGCCGAATTCTGGGAGGCCCATACACTTGAGAGACCAGGGGGATTCCTTCTAGGGATATCTGACGTCGGGTACCCAAAGCCTGAAATCTCCGTGGCCCGCTGGACCTCCCATTTCAGCTGACGACCCCCTGCTGTATTTCCTTTATGGGGACTCAACTGAAAAAAAAGGGAACACGTCGGCAAATGACTGAATGCATCATGATTATAATCAGACCTTCCAGCATCAGTCTGGTGTCGCCGGATATGGCAATCCCTTGAGAGTTCACACCGCTGCGAAAGCTCACAACGCCACCGGGGCCGCGACAGCATCAATGGTCAACTTTGTGGATTCCATTGCCATCGACCATATTGCCCGTGGCGAAGTCTATGGCTCGGATGGGAAAAGTTGGCTGGGGGCTTAGACAAATCAGGTAGATGCCTCCATTCAAAATGAAAGCTAAGGACCAAGCAACTCTATGGATCGCCAAAGGATCATGTGGGTTGGGGTTGGCATACCCTGGAGCGAGGGTCTCCTTGCAGTGCCATTTCTATTCAACCATGGGTCCAAGAGCCGCGCTCGACAGGAGTAATGCGAACAGGAAAGGAAGTCACGCAAGTTGGACAATTTTTGTTGCCGACTGGCTGCTACGAATCCTGGGAATCGCTGCGCAACGGTGCGTCTCTGAATCGAGGACTCACCGTGTTCCTTTGGTGAAACTTAGACTCCGAGCCAAATTCCGAAATCGAGGCGGTGCCTGAAAGCCATGGCTCTCCATGGACTCGCACACTTGGCATAAGGACGGATCCGACGTTGAGCCTCTGCAAAAGAAAGTTGGACAACCCCAAAAGGGCAAACAAGCAAAGGGGGCTAAAGCACAAACGGACACAACTCCTGGTACCAACCTCCCACCATTTTTTGACACCGGCAAAATAGGACCCACCACAATGATGCATATGGCTTTCCTGTTGTCTTCGCATAAGCAAGCAGAAAAGGGGGTACGCACTTTGTTAGGAGCTCTATCCCGCTGTCTTGTTCCCTTAAGGGTTACGACCCCCATTTTTTTGAAATGAAACAGTGGAGCTGACCTTTTTTCCAAAAAATAAATGGGGGCGCAAACCCCAACAAAAATTACCGACTAGGGGATCCGCAAGAAGAAAAGGTTAGCCCCCCCCCCAGGGGAAAATAAAATCGGCGTCGGGCAACTAACATGGCCGCCCTTCGGCCGGGCCTAAAATGTGCAGGGCTGACCTTTCCCAAGCCTTACTCTCAGATTCTCAGTACTTTTGTATTGCCAATTCCAAAATGATAATTGCTAGACCTACTATCAGATTCCCAGTACTTAATTTAGTATTGCCAATTCTAAATTGAGTATTGCCAAGCCTTACTTTCAGATTCCAAGATTAGTATTGCCAATGCTTGATCTCATTTTCCGATGCCAATACTTAACTTAGTATCGACAATACTGAATCTTAGGTTCACAGTGCTAAATTTGGTATTGCCATTGCTAAACTTAGCATTGCCACTGCTCAATCTCTAATTCCTAGGTTCGCCTAGGTTGGCAAGAATATTAGGGTGGTAACCCCACCCATTGAAGTACAAACACGGCAGCGGGGTGCTCTTAACACTCTTAAGGCCCATGTATAAGCTTACTCCGGATCAAAGCTAAGCTTAACAGTTCTAAGTGCTGAGCTGGACTGGATTTGCTTGGTGCATCGGCGCATCGATCAAGCCATCCTGATCCCTGCCCCCCCCCCCCCCCTCATGCAACGTTGCCACACTCTCGCGACGTATGCAGTGATCAGAAAGGTCATGCCGAGTCTTTTCAACCGCACTCCGGGAAGAATCTGTCACGCAAATCAAATGCCTTGTGCGCTGGAACCAGAGTCCGGAAAGCGATGAAACAAGCCAGCCAGCGGACTGTTACCACAGGGTGTCCAACTCGAACGTCAACCAACCCCAAAATGAAAAGGCCCAGGGGCGCCACTTCTTCCGAATGGAAACGGTCAGGAATTCAGCGATACACAACGTTACAATTCCCGGCTCCCGGACAACTCCTCTCACTCCTGAGACTTCAGTAAGCTGAGGAAGGAGTTGAGTCGATCACGAGTCAACAAGCTGCATGACAAGAGTCTTTCGCACACCCTGCCTTTGGGATGCTGGCAGAGGGAAACAGCAGAGGGAAACAGCTGAGGAAAACATGACAGTCGTGCATGGCCACTTCGGATGCCGATTTACATCCATGCTTTGTCAATTTGCATTGGCATCGGATCCAGTCTGTCATCTCGATCCCGCGTCTGCTCCTCACATCCAATGCGCCCAGCACAATGAAACCTTCGAGCAATAGGCCCTTCTATTGGTCTAACTGATTGAATCGTTAGGAACGCAGGAAACAATAGGGTCCGGCGGGTGCTTAAAAGTTGGGGTATATGAGCCTCAGTGCCTTGAACTAAAAGAGATTCAGGCATTTGTCCACTTTCGATTGCCATGTTGCCATATTCAAATTGAAAAGACCAACTTTGTTCCGGAAAACAGCCGGCTCAACATGCTGAGAATGGAAGGATGGCATGTCAGAAACGAACGACGCCGGAACAATGCGCAAGCAAACAGTCCAACTGTGGCTTGATTATCTTTATGCTATCTGTCTTTCCTGGCGATCTTTCCAGGTTATCACGCAGTTTAACTGCCAGACGATCCTGAAAGGGCTATAAATCTCGGTGTATACTGGCACTAACGCGAAAAACGGAGGTGGGCCATCTGATGCTTGAGGGATTCCATGCGTCAGCTTGCATGCAAGGGGGACATGCCGGATGGTTCCTGTAAAAGTCTGGCAGTCCGTCTGACAGCTTATGCTACCCGACGAAACCTGTATGACAAAGCATTGAAATTGAGCAAACAAAAACATCGTATGGCGTATGACTCCCATTGTTGTTTGGTCAAGGCTGTATGAGTATGTGCGACAGAAAATAGGTCAAATATGGGTTGCCAGGGACGTCTGGCAGTAATTCTCGTTCCCCCTGTCAAAATCTACGTGCTGCCCGGGGCCTTCCCAAACGGATAGCAACAGGTGGTGGACCAAAGAACCCTGGTAACAATTGAGATGCCTGGCCTGGAAATGCCCCGCCCGGTGCAAACGTACCGCAATGGCGCTGCCCAGGGCAAAGGAGAGGACCACCACAACTTGCAGCAGCAGGAGGTAGTACACTGAGAAAGGCTCCGAGTAGTCCTAGGTGACTCGCAGCATCCAGAAACTCATCCCAGAAAACATGTACAACATAATGAGCGGGACACACAAACAAACAAGACACCAGGACGCAAAGACACGCAAAGCACAACAACACACACAAACACACACCACAAACACACACAAACACAAACACACACACACAAACACACAAACACACAAACACACAAACACAAACACAAACACACACACACACAGACACAGACACACAGACACAGACACACAGACACAGACACAGAGACACAGACACAGACACAGACACACAGACACACAGACACAGAGACACAGAGACACAGAGACACAGAGACACAGAGACACAGAGACACAGAGACACAGAGACACAGAGACACAGAGACACAGAGACACAGAGACACAGAGACACAGAGAAACAGACACAGAGACACAGAGACACAGAGACACAGAGACACAGAGACACAGAGACACAGAGACACAGAGACAGACACGGACACAGAGACACAGACACAGAGACACAGAGACACAGAGACACACAGAGACACAGAGACACAGAGACACAGAGACACAGACACAGAGACACAGAGACACAGAGACACAGAGACACAGAGACACAGAGACACAGAGACACAGAGACACAGAGACACACACAGACACACAGACACCACAAACACACACAGACAGACAAACACAGACAGACACAGACACACACAGACAGACACAGACACAGACACAGACACAGACACAGACACAGACACAGACACAGACACAGACACAGACACAGACACAGACACAGACACAGACACAGACACAGACCAACAGACACACACACACACACACACACACACACACACATACACACACACACACACACACACACACACACACAACACACCACAACACAAACCCACCAACAAACCACACACACCACACAACACACACACAACACAACACAACACACACAACAACACACAACACACAACACACACACACAACACACAACACAAACACAACACAACACAACACAACACAACACAACACACAACACACAACACACACACACACAACACAGAACACACAACACACACACACACACAGCACACAACACACAACACACAACACAACACCACAACACAACAACACAACAACACGCAACACACAACACACAACACACAACACACAACACAGAACACACAACACACAACACACAACACACAACACACAGCACAACACAACACAACACCACAACACAACACACAACACAACACGCAACACACAACACACAACACACACACACACAACACAGAACACACAACACACAACACAGCACACAGCACACAACACACAGCACAACACAACACAACAACACACAACACACAACACACACAACACACAACACACAACACACAACACACACAACACAGAACACACAACACACACACAGCACACAGCACACACACACACACACACAACACAACACACACACAACACAACACACACGCAACACACAACACACAACACACAACACACAACACACAAGACACACACGACACAAGACACAAGACACAAGACACAAGACACAAGACACAAGACACAAGACACAAGACACAAGACACAAGACACAAGACACAAGACACAAGACACAAGACACAAGACACAAGACACAAGACACAAGACACAAGACACAAGACACACGACACAAGACACAAGACACAAGCCACAACACACAACACACAACACACAACACACAACACACAACACACAACACACAACACACAACACACAACACACAACACGCACACACCACACACACACACACACTCACACTCACACTCACACTCACACTCACACACACACACCCCACACACACACAACCAAGAGACATAACAAGAGCCACGGTGACGCTCAGGTACGGAGCTTTCGAGCATGCGCTGGCGGGCGATTGCGTTCCTGCCTTCCTACATGCCTGCCTGCCTGCCTACCTGCTTGCCTGCCTGCCTTCGTTCCTGCGCACATGCTTGAGGGCGGGTGTCCTGGAATAGTGGAGGGCGGGCGGGCATGTGGGGAGGGGCGTGTCTTTGCAACTCAGGGTACCCGAGTCCTTTTCTCTCCGTGTTTCCGTGCTTGGGTCTTTGTGTCGATGTTTTTGTGTTTCCTTTCCTGCGAGATTGTGTTTCTGCGTTTCTGCATTTCTGCGACTCTCCATGCCAGAGCGTTCTGCATTTCTGCGACTCCATGCCAGAGCGTTCTGCTACATGTTGCAAGTCGCGAACAAGGAATACCCTGCGACGTACCAAAGTTTGGGGTCACTCTGTCCTTGCAGTATTGGACACATTCATGTCTGAGAGCAGAACAGTCAACAATTGCAATTTCCGTCTTTGACAATGCACAAAGGCACCAACATCCAAGTGCACCAACTGACTCTGACCTCTCCGCTTAACCGAATTACATTGGCAAAGATCAAGGTGTCAACCTCTAAGCCCAAAGTTAAGACATACCCCGTGCCCAGTTCAGCAGGTTCATCTTGGTTGAAAAACCACACGCCCACATCTCGAGACTCGGACATGTCCCCTTCGAACATTGCATGTTAGATGCCTGAGAAGCTGCGAAGGGAAATCCGCAAGCTGTATGTTATCTACAAGTTGCAATTACAACCAAAGCAAATCCACCATGCAGCCCATACCCCTCTGCCAAGCGACGAGAAAGAAGTATGTCCAATTGCCCGTCAGGCTGTGCACCATCCAGTTGAAACATATATACGGCATACCTTGCCCACAGGACCGAGGCACAAAAACTCAACCTCTTGGAGGCCATGACAACAACTGCAGAAAGGGGAACCAAAGGTGAAACCAACACAAGTCAAGCCGAAAGGTGAACCCCCAAATGGGTGATTCCAACATGTTCCGACAATGAAGCTCCAAAAGGTGAAAAGCTTGCCTCGCTTCCAGAGATACCAAAGTAGAAGCCAAAGATCGAGTTGAAGATCCGCACCTCTTGTTGGCTCAGCAAGAGCTCCACATTCATCACCAACACCTGGAGCAAACTCAACATGGACCTCCAAGGGAGGGCTATGGAGAGGCGGGGGCTATCACCTGTCAAATCCTTTTTCCTGGGCTGCAACACCACTTCTTTACAGGTGTTTATACACAAGTGTGTATTAACTTTAAAGGGACCAAGGCTTGGTTGTTTATACACATGTTCCCCAACAGCTTTTGGGCTCTAGGCCCGAATGATGCTGAGCAGCTTTGAGGCAGGGTGTTGGAAGGGTTTCGCGGGTTGCTGTTGGGGATACACCCAGCTGGGCTGTGCCCAAAGCTGCAATTTGCAGGATGTCAGTGGCCTTACTTTTAGCCATGCCTGATACCCTTGCTTTAACGGAAGCAACAGCCCATGGCACCCCCCACCCTCTAGTGAATGCTTCATTCATGAACCCAAGAAACTCAAGGGCTTAGGAATGGTGCATGTCCCAGCACTGCGTTCAAACCCAGTTCGCGAGTTCAGCAGAGCATCTCTGGATCATGCATTGTAATTGCAGACCATTGGGTGGACATCTTGCTACAGGGTCAGTCATGTCACCCAAGGCAGTCTTACATATCACACTCAGTGGAACCATGTACCTGTATAATAAGTAGGTAAACAAGGCAACCACCCCTCAAAGACCAAAACCAAAATGGCTGGTGACCCGGCATCTGGGTAAGTGGGTTCACTGTGACGTCCCGACGCACAAGGCTTACGTAACGCGAAGGCCACGCCAAGCCGAGTGTCTAGACACGGAACTCACTATCCCATAGCCTGAAAATAAGGATGGCCTGTTGTGGCATGCCAGCTCGAGTCCCTTTGGACAATTACGGTAAATGTGTGAACATTCATAATTTAACCGCTCGTCAAATGTCTAACTAAAATCAATTGCGGTACATTTGGTTGATCATGGGAAATACAGGGTAGTGCTGGGTGAGTGTTTCTCGCGGTCACACACCAAGCCACAATAAACTTTAGCCTATCCCGTGTTGGCACTCTCTGCAACGAACTCTGTGCTTATTGACCGTGGCTCGCTTCTTCGTGGTTTTGGAGGTGGCAAGCGAGTGACCCAAAAGATTATCGCAATGGTCTTCCCAACAACCATACAAGAAACTAGGGAGGTGAGCGCCTTGTCGAAAAGAACAGTGGGAACTCAGAAACCACCCAGGTATTCGAGGCGCGTTGAGGCTGTGCAGCCAGATGTTGAGCCAGGTCGTGCGGCGCGCAAAGTTGCCATGGTAGCACGCGAAAGGCACCAGCAGAAACCAGTAAAATATGTCCACCAGCCACGCCATGCCGTAAAGGACCTGGAACCTCGGGGTGAGGCCAGGACCAGTCTGATCTGGCATGCAACGATGCGTACGGCACGAGCATGGCATCTGACAGGATTGGTATACTGGTATACCAACCAACTAATATATGTAGATGCATATACATATATAATACAACTATCAACACTGTTACCTGTTGAAGTAACTATGTGCACCGTTTCCAGCGGGACTCATACCTCTCTATGTCTATATATATATATACGTGTCACTGACTACATAAGACGGTTTAATACACTGCGTTTGACGGTAAAGCCCGTCGCAACAATGCCGACACACTGACGCGCACACACAGACACAGACACAGACACAGACACAGACACAGACACAGACACAGACACAGACACAGACACAGACACACACAAACACAGACACTGTGAACAGCTCCCCGAAAGGAGTAAAAGAAACTTGGTGTCCGATGTCTGGCTCACCGAATGTCGGGCAGAACCAGAAAGACACGAAAGCAGGTACGTTTTCGCCCCCATGGTGTCTGGTCTTCGTTGGCCAGGACAGACATCCATGGGTTCCTGGCCCCCTGCGGATTGAAAAGAAGCTTTTGGTCTTAGGCTGTGGCACACACACTAGGCACCTGAACAGGTGTAACATCATGGAACAAGTCGGCTACAGCCGTGACCAGCATTGTATTGGTGGGCACTATGCAGCCATGGGATTCTTGTGAGTTCCACAGTCAGTATCCGGCACGGGGCCAAACAAGGTTTCAAAAACAACAAGGTTTCCAAACAAACAGGTCCAGCTGGTGTGGGAACATTGTAAGGCGAACGCAGTCACATGGGGCTGCTTTAAACAAAAACACGAAAGACACACACACACACACACCACAAACACCACACACACACACCACACACACACACACACACACACACACACACACACACACACACACACACACACACACACACACACACACACACACACACACACACACACACACACACACACACACCACAACACACACACACACGCAAACACTCTCAACACACTTCCCAGCGATCTGATTATATGTCATGTACAGACTTATAGTTACAATTTCCATGGCAGGTGAATCAACAATACTTCGTGGTCAAGCCAAATTTCAGCTTGGAACTAAAGGAGGCAGTTGACAAAATGCACGAAAGGTCTAAGCACCCAAATTCTGTGACATGCGCAGCTCTAAGCTCATCAAAACTGCCGTGAGCCCAAGCAGCCTTTGTCTGCGCTCTAGACATCCTTCATGTTGTTTTCGTGGCTGTCGAAAATCAACCGTTCTGTGATACCAAACTAGGCCATCCTCATTACTACTTTATCACTTGCAAACAAATTCACTGTGTATGCCAAGAATGGGTCCTTCAGCCGCATTCATGTTTGTTTTGGACCGCTCCAAGTGAGTCTGACGGGACTCGTCTGAGGATCCATTAGCTTCGCCCGGGCAACTTGGGTCGATCTCGAGGCTTAAGCTCGGATCGGACTAAGATTCCGCAAAATCGCTGCAAGCCAAGGGGGACGAAGCGCAGGCACTTCGTCTAGGCACAATGCCCCCTTCCAAAAGGCCTTCAGCTCGGACAAGAGCCAATTACCTGTACAAGTAAATTGAGGTATTCTGCGCCATGCGAGCATCTGTCGCGGCACATGATGTTGCGTCACATTCCGGCGTTTGTGAGCTCACCTTTTCCGGTCTTTCTAGCGGTATGCGGGGTTGTAGTCGCCTCGGATCTGGTGCTCGATGGAGCATCCATATGCAAGCTGCACCTTGGTTGGTCATAAAAGTTGTCCTTTTTGCTGGTTGCTTCGCAAAGTGTCATTTGCCCAAAGTCGAAAGGCCACAGATCGTCCCAAAGAGATCTCCACAGATTAACATGGAATCTGTTCTAAAGCGGATTCCATCTGCGAGTGTAACCAAGCCACGATGGTGCCCTTGCCGCCGCAGGAGGCGGGCCAGGCAATCACGGAGGCGTGTCGCAAGCCGCCCCCAGACATTGCCAGGCTGAAGACTCCCGGGAAACCCGAGGAGAAAATGGCCTTGCCGTAGTTATCATAGGCCAACCCCCTGCTTAAACATGTTCGAATACCCGTTGATTAAACCACCCAACAACCTCCTTTTGGCTCCAGCTTTAAGGGGTGCCATGGCTGTTCAAAGTTGAAACAACCTGGCCATCTTTCTTTGGCGGGATACTAATTGTGTCTGGTCGCTTAACAAAAAAAAGTGACTCACCCTACCTTGCCGTGGCAGGGCAGGCCCCCTCTCTGCCAGCCGCTGCGGCCGCAGACCTTCTTCTCCAGGCGGTGCTTGAGGCTGGATCCGTAGGAGTGATAATGCACAAAGTGGATGTGGAACTTGTCGATGCTGCGGTGACCGGGGGGGTTAACGATCAACGCGCAACTGGAGCCGCCACATCGGTTCCGGGCACCCCGCATGCCCGCGTTGTAGTAGCCAACGTTGCCACTGTTGATGTCCTCCACACCGCGGCCGCTGCCCCAGAGCTTGTCACCTCCAACACCCCAGCCACCACGCTTCTCCAGCCGCATCACTGGATAAGCTTCGTAGCTTGTATTGCTGGTGTTCATCAGCTCATCGTAGTAATCGTACATGGGGTCAGGCTCTAGGTACTCGGATTCTGTGGCATTTGTCTCGTTGATCTCAGTGATCCTCTTAATCTGCAGTCCACTTTGTCCGTGGGCCACTGCCGGGAAGCAAAACAAGAAGATGCGGAGCATGGCAAGCAAAATGGAAAGAGCGATGCCACTGGATCAATGGGGAAAAGGCTGCAGGCGCACATATATATATATATATATATATGAGGAACTCGTATATCGCAAACCGCCAGTGGCCAGCAAATATCATGTGGGCCCAGCGGTATTACCGTGAAGTGATTTGCGACTTTGGGGCTAACAATTCTGAGTGCAACAGACTGTGCAAAAGCCAGCCGCGAATGCATAATTATTCATATCTCTCATTGTTCTGGCGCGTCAAGTGCCTAGTGCACATCTCAGACTTCACAAATGGTTCCGACTTTCGCTCAAACGCAGCCATCTCATGATGGCCCCTTCAAAATATAGCTGAAAAGGGAACTTCAACTCCTTGGTTACAAAACTCAAAGGAACTTCTGAAATCCTCCGTCCACCCACAAGCACATCGCCTGGGCCAGAAAAAAGGAAGAACTAGCTTTGAAGTTGTGTGTTTAAGGCGTCGCTTGGGCCCCACAATCTCAGTACCTGAGCTTGGGACCATAGCAGCGTCGCTCGGTGCGGCTTTGAGTACTCCAGGCTGCCCATGCCTCGCGGTTTCTAAAGCACTGCAAAGCAAATGCTCTCCCAGTGCGTCTGAGGCAATGGAACTGTAACACAGCTCCAAATGGCGCATGGATAGGTCCATGAGGAATCCCCAGTGCCCGAAAATGTATCATAAGAAACTGGCAGTAGCCAGGTAATCATCTCCCGGGCACCTAGCTACAGGGGGTACTTACAACAATTGTCCTATTTCAAAATTATGAGCAGAAACTATTGATTTCTCAGTGATACTGAGTGTGGATGCGCAACACTCTGCGCCTTATGAATACTGGGATAGACATGGATAGATCACCTACCAATTGGTGTTGTATTTTGTCCAGCGACAATATCAAACAGTACAACGTGGCGCAATCTGGCGAAGACGCATCACGCCTTGTATTTTGTATTCTGGAGGATTTAATGTCCAGGTCTTGCTTGGAGTCCTGAAGCCTCCTGTCAGTGGATATAAGAACATGTCCTCTGCAGTGAAAAAAAAGCACGCTGGCAAAATCTAGAGAAATATGCGTTGCCTTCAGCGAAGCCCAATGTAGACAACTCTTGGTTGGCTGTGGACTTCTCTGATCCCTGCAAATACTTTCATGGTTGTCATGCTGTGATCCCAAAGTTACAACTTGCATCCAGCGGTCCAGAAGCCTCACTCGAACATGGCACTTGTGCAAACACCGGGTTTCACTCCGGATTCCTCTTCAAATGGGTGCCTTTTTCGAGGTGACTCCTTTTGATGGCCTCAGAAAGCAATGGCACGCCAATCATTTTGCAGGGGGCGCAGCATGAATGCTGTCATAATCTTGCAATTTGAGCCTCTCGGGCTTTGCTTGAACGTATGCTGTGCATGTCCGTCTTTTTTGCCAGTTTGGCATTCAAATTACCTGGAATCGGCTGGGCCGTTGGGTCAATACAGTGCGCGGCAAGGGCTTTGGACACAAAATGAATGGACCCAAGCCATTTTCAGGGTGCCCTCATAAGGCATACAAAATCCTGACCTCCTGCTCGCCTTGCCGAAAGCTGCGGAAGAGAGCCACTGCAAAGTACAGGTTCATGTTCAACCAGGTCCTCCGCATGCAAACAGGGCATTTGTGCCATGCGGAGGGGTCATGGGAAAAATAGCGGCTCTGGGAAAAATCCGACACCAGTCTGGATGGATCAAACCCGGTAAACTGAGACAAGCCACCCACCAGCTGGTGCAGGATTTTGCCCATGCACAGTCCAGGAATTCCCAAACCGGAAAAATTGGACCCCCAATGAAGGACCTCGTTGACTCTCGTTTTGGTCGGCCCGCGCCCCGAAGAGAGCACGGACCTGTCCAGTCCGCGCACCATGAGTAAAGGACATTCATGAGTGAGCTTGTTTGACTCGTTTGACCCCGAGGTGAGCTCGTTGTAAGTTGCCGCCAATCTTTGGAAAAGGCCCCAGCTTTGGCGGATCCCTGCATTGATTGTGCAAATGTGCCTCGACGTGAAAAACTGGAAGTTCCTCTGTGCCTGGCCGATATATGCCCACCGCTAGACAGTTTAATCGGGCCTAGACCATGTCGACCAACAGTCACGTGTCATGCATCATGCAAGTTGATCTATAGATACACTATACCGACCGCAAACAAGCAGCACTTCTCAACGAATGCTTCAAAACTTTGTCCACTGAGAACAGCCGCACCTTCTGAATTTCGCTCAAGGGGTTTGTCAAGCCGAAGAAACCCTGGCTGGTTCTATCCAAGAGCCCGACATAGAACCAATCGTTGGACCTATCCCTAGTTTGGACCTGTGAAAGCGTGTCACCCACCCCACTTGGGCGGCTATCAAAAGGATGTAAATTGCTGGTCATGCCGAGGGCGAAACAGCTTTGGTCCTAGATTTCCGGTTTAGCTCCCCTCCTTCCAGAGCTCCTATCAAAAAAATGCCACATTCGCTTCATAACGGTGCATGCCAAGGTAACTTGAATGTCACAGCAAGAAGCCATTTAGAGGTGGTTAGTGGTGGCTACCCTTTGACGGTCGATGGATCTGTTGAGAAAAAGCAAAAAGAAACAAGCAAGCTGACCTGGGCAAAAATGTGATGGAGGGGAACCAACGGCTCAATCAATCCCCTTTTACGACTTCCACTAAATGTACATGTTCAACTGACACAGAGTTTGGCGATTGGCCCTTGCTTACCAGAGAGTGCCCCAAATCATCCCGTTTACAAGAGTAGCTCCGGCAGCACCTTAAGCACGTACCAAATGTACACATGGACACTTGCACAAGCCCCATCCTACAAACCAACGCACTCGTCACATCCAAATAACGGTTTGCGAGCCTCATCACAATTGCCTCACAAATGGGCAACGGCTTCCAACACTGCAGCCGGCAGCAGCTTTCAAATGTAAAGAGTCGACACCAGGCAGCATCTCTTTGGGGTTTCCCAGAGGCCAGGGTGCCACGAGGTGAACTGGCAAAAGGTGGCAATGCCCCAGAGATCGTAAGGGATCCATGTCAGGACGGCGGCGACGATCAGGCAGCAAAAGCGGCCGAAAAGCACTCGCTGCCTGGTGCCAAACCGAGTCGAGCAAGTTTTAAAGAAAGCAAAACAAAACCAACCAATCCCAACTATTTGGAAGAATCCCAGAAATTGACAATGTTAAATGTTTTTGAAAAGGACACCAACAGAAGAAACAGTCAAGCCCAGCTATATGGAAGACTCCAAATGTTTGACGCGCAGCTACAAGGAGGGGGCTAGCCACAAGGAGGGGTTGTGAAAAGTGTTGCGGGAGGAAACCAAAGCGCCAGCATCGTGCCAACATGTCCCTGGATTACGACAGTTATTTGCTACATATTGAAAACGAGTGGGATGTCCTTCCTCGTTCCCTTCCAACGCTGCATGCGTTTGCGATCACAATGAAGTGTCGGAGTTAGCCTAAGTTCGAGGGTGTTGCTGTGCCTATGTGCTGGTTTCTGCCTGCCTGACATCATCATGGGCGTGCCTTGTCTTGGACGCGCTTCTTCGGGCTCCGTGGGTTGCTCTCATGGCCTGCTGCTCGTTCTGATCTCGTGTTAAACTCGTTTTGGACCTCGTTGTAACACGGCTCCGAAATGGAGCATCCTTACACAAGATCCAACCAGGTGCTGCTTCTTTGCAAGTGCAGAACCGGTAGAAGCACGTCCAAAGAACAATGAGGGCAGTAGTAGCTATCAGCCTTCCTCGCAACGGAGAGTCTCTAGCTCCGGCCAGTATTGAGCCCGCTCAGTTTGCACTGATTACACCACATTCAGATTGTGTGTTAAGACCAAATGGCTTGAAACATCACTCCCAGCATGCAGGAACGCTGCAATTCTGACCATGTCATGTCATTAACGTGTTGTCTATCCCATCTCGTGTTAGGGCGTTCCTATCTCTTTTTGTGCCCAATTCAGTATCCTTCCAAAAAATAGTTCCGCCCGGCCTTTCTTCTAGGCAAGCCTTCCGTACATGCAGCCGCTCGTGTGCTGATTTCAATGTCAGAGCAACTCAGCAGTGCATGCCAACAGGTCGATTAGCTAGGAAACTTCAAAATCAACTCGCCAATCATCAACCACGACAACCACGACTGCAGAGAAATATCTCATAAACAGTCCCTGGCATTTGAAAATGCAGCTTGACACCCACACATGGCACAAAGAGGCCTAAACTAGATCCGTGCATATCTTACTCTGTATTGACAACATGCACTCGTATTGCCCTAGCACTGCCGACATCCCTAGCGCGTTCGACACCCTCAGCATCACCAGTGGGCTGCCGAATTCAATTTTGATCTAGGGTGGGTTTGGGGCTTGTTCAGGGCAAGTGTGGGTAGGTTTAGGATTGCTTTAGTGGGTTTAGGCCACGTAGTATTGGTTGAAATTGGGCTTTTATAAGTGGGAGTAGGCTTTGGTTGGCTCGCTTTGGTGTAAGTTGGGGATGGTTTAGGGCTGGCATCGGTGGGAGTAGGGTTGGTAATGGGCTTGTTCAGGGTTTGTTGTTTAGGGTGTGTTTAGAGTTGGTTTAGGCTATGCTTCGGTTTAGGTGGGCGTAGCTTTGCTTAGGGCTTGCTCAGGTTTGGTTTGAGGTTTGGGGGAGGGGGTATGGTTGGTGCATGGCTTGCTTGGGCATTGTTTAGGGCTGGTTTAGAACTGGTTTAGGTGCAGTTTAGGGTTGTATAGTGGTTTGCTTAGGGCTTAGCTAAGGTTTGGTTTCAAACTTTGAGGTGGGCTTAGGGTGGGTTGAGGGCTGCTTGAGGGTGTCTTTAAGGTTGCTGTGGGTATTCTTTAGGGCAGTCAAAGGCGGCTTTTGGGTGGGTTTAGGGTGGGTGTAGGATTGGTCGGGTTTAAGCATTGTTTAGTGCTGGCTTGGCGTGGGTTAATGTTGGTTTAGGTCGGGTTCAGGCTGGTGTAGGGTCTGCCTAGGGTTGGTACAGGGTAAAGGGCTGGGTTGGAGTTGGTTTAGGGATGGTCTATTGTTGGTTTAGAGCGGGTTTTCGGGGGGTTTTAGAGTTGTAAGGTTTAGTTAGGGTTTAGGGTGGGTTTGGGTTTGGTCAATGTTGACTTAGCTTTAGAGCTTTAAGGTGACTTTGGTGGTGGCTTAGGGTCCGAAAAGCACGACAAGGTAGGAAAGCCGCAAGCCGAAAAGCAGGGTCTGGGTGAACTTTGCATTTATTCACGGTTGGGGTTGAATTCTGCCTTTAAAGAATCTTATCAGTTGCTGACGATGCTCAAAATGGGATGTGGAAAGCCAAAGCCAAACAATTCACCAAAAGCCGCAAACACCCACGACAAGCTGCAAAAAGAAACACCCACCCAAGAAACAGAGCAAAAGCACAACACCAATACAAATCCGGAAAAGAAGATATCGCGAACAACATGAATCCAGAAAAATGACCCTCCCAAAACATGATCTAAAAGGAAACACACTTTCAAGTGGCGCACAAGCTGATGTTCAATTTAGAAGGCGACATATAGGGAACCCTGCGCTACGTTTCAAGAAACCAGCCTGACATTGAAGATTAGATGTGAGATGCCGCCAAGAGAGATGCCCCAATGAACACGCTAAAAAGCAATGGAAGAGTTGCCTTGTCATCCTTTGGCCATTGGGGAAAAGAAAAACAAGACACCCATTGTTTGAAAGCATACCATTCGCCGCGACGCGTCCCGCGCCTCCCTTCTTCTTTGGCGAACTCCTCTTGGTTCATGCTGCCGTGGCGCATCCATCGCACCTTTTCGCGGATCGGATTCAAACATATGGTCGGTCCCTTTTGGGACCCCGCTGCAGCTACGTGCCGCAGACTAATGGTTATACATAGTTGTGCCGATATGGGCCCCGAATTGGGCGAGCGAGGCTCAAGTGTGCTGGTCTGATGTTGGATCCCCGTTTGGTTGCAAGAAGAATCCAATGCTGCAGCCAAATACAAGTCTGCATCAATGATGGATTTCTCCACAAATGCGTCTTGCCATGTCTTGACAACCCGTAGCACGAACCAAATAGACTCTGGGCTCCCTGAGTCTGGATGAGGTGTGCTCCACTGTAATCGGCCCTTCTTGTTTGAGAAACCAACTCATCACACTCATGGCAGATAGACTTGGCTGGTACATCACTGAACATGTGGCATTCGAGCGGGCCAAAGGCAGATTCTCCACAGTCCCCAATCGAGTCATCGTTAGGTGGTAAGAGGTTGGAACCACACTCTTCACTGATGGTTGCTTGCGTCCACTGCAAAGACCATTCACAAACGCTGCGCAAAACTTGGTGGACAGCACACTCCTGCAACCTAGCAGTGTCTTTGGATAGCTGCAGCTGAGTGCTACCAGAAGGGAGGCCAAGCCACAAGTTTTATTTCCATCAGCTGTGTCGAAATCGGAACCTACATGGGACGGGGATGCCTAGTTTGACACATTCCTGAACACCGGTAGAGATTCTGAGGCCGCCTGTTGGTTGGCCCTAAATTTGTCCCTTGGCTCAAGCGATCGAGCGCCCCATTTAGGGTCACGCAACAACTGAGTTCGGGGCATGAAAGAGTGCAATGCAGAGTGTTGACAGCAGCAGGTAGGCGAGGCATCCCGGGAAACCGCTGGCCTCGGCTGTGAATATACATTTCTGTTCGAATGACTATACTTTGGTGTGGTTTGTTGAGGATACGCTTTTCACCTTGGTTCAATGAAAAACCAAAGGAAGAGCTACCATTTCTTAGGATCCCTTGAACTTGGCCCATATCAATTGCTCCACAAAACAGTGCGTTATGCTGCGCTTGCTAGTGCCCAAAGTGCCTACCACTTCGCCGGATGCTTGCTAAGCAACATTATCTCCCCCAACCCCTCCCCACACGGCAACTGCGACGTGAACACATCTATAGACAGTATGGCAGGCGGAGCGAAATCAGAGATTCCAACTATGAGACAACCCACATGTGGCAACAACAAACTGAGACTTTCGGCACAAGTACAGTGCAGCTAGTGAACCGGACACATTAGAAGTACAATTATGACAATCCCGCTGCAAGGAGGTAGCATGGCTGTCGACGACATCATCATCATCCTCTTCATACTTAAGCTAGGTGAGGTGAGCTTCTTATGGTGTGTACAAGTGCTAGTTCTCCGTGAAGAAAGGTCAAGAGAAGGCATTCGAAGCTGTGGCTTGATACAGAACAACAAAAACAAGTCGGGGGCCTCCTTAGCATCAAGCTTGGGTCGCCACCACTCGGAATGCATGTTGACCGCGGACACGTGCAAACAGAATTACGACCCTCCCCAACAATCAAGTCAGAACTGATTTTTAAGAATAAATAAATGTTCACTATCGACAAAACTAAAACAGTACTCCGTCAAGCCCCAAGAAAACCAACACCCTGCCCCCATCCGCATTTCAATTTGTAGGTGGGAACCAGGAACCGGAAAAAAAAAAAAAAAAAAAAAGAAACGCCCTGCCCCCAACTGCGACTCAATTTTGCAATTGGAACGAGGTGACAACGGAGCTACTCCACAATGTCTTTCAAACTTGCATCCTGGCAAAAGGCTCCAATTTGAGCTCTTTGCAAGGTACAAAAGAAGGCCACGTGTTCATACCTTGATCAGACTTCAACGGACCAGCAACTTGTTGCTGCAAATCGTCAAAGTATGGCAAACCAAGTTTGGCTTTGCCGGTCATTTTAGGCATGGCTCTAAGTCCTGTCTCACAAGCGAATTGGGGCTCCTGCATGGGTTGCCAGCAGCACCACCAGTGCGATCAAAGAAGGCGGTATCAGCCAGTCCACCAATGCCATCGTGCTACGGCAGGATCAATGTCTGCGTGTGCCTTGTCGTCCTGCATAACTGATGCCAATGTACATACAATAGCAATAATAAGGCTTCCGAGCCAATCAAGCTCGCTCGACCGCAACACAAACGAGGTCACGTAAGCCATACTTTGGCGCAAACAAACGAATACACTCGAGATAGACTATCGTGTTTTGGATCGCATTGTGCGGCCAAGCACACAAAGACTGCTGCATGCTGCTCCTAGGAAACTAAGCCAGAACGGCTACCAAAAAGCCAGGAAGCGTACTCATCAATCACAGATGTGTTATAAATGCATTGTGTCTCCAATCATACTCATTATGTTTCTTTCATCTTCTGTCTTGCTTTCTTGCCATCATATGCATCATATATACATGTCGCGGGTCTACAACAAACAAATCAAGGGACTGCATCTGTTGGCCACTGCCACCATGGTTAGCCTTCCATTGGAAATCAAATGAATCATGTGCAGCTCGTGCATTTCGGGCGATCAAACATTGTTCTGAATGCGAATAGGGGATCTGGAAAAAGAAAAACACTAGCCATCATCCCTGTGGGGGTTTATTTTGAATAACTCAAACATTTTCAGAATCTTAGAGCGCAATTATCTCTCAAGATTGGCTTGAAGGGGGAACCCATCGGATAGCGACTAGCAAATGGTTAGGAACAACAGAAAAGGCATTGCCAAAAAGCATGCACGGACTTAAACAGGAAAAGACTGCGCCACACGAACAAATTGCTTCCTGGGTGGAAACCTGGGTGAACATGGGATATGGCTGCCCGTCCAGTCGCAATCCAAGCTTGCCAGCACTGAGCAAGACATAGGACATACCAAGCCGATACGACACCAATACTCGCCAGTACGAAAACCAAGGCAAAGTTCGCAGTTCGCAAACTGGGAGCCAATCTTTCAAATTTAATATGCCCTATCAAACAGCCGTCCAAACACTTTGTTCGACGGGGAAGGCACGAGGAAGCTCCTGATACAGAAACGTAATGCATCCACAATAACCTATAACAGCACGGAATACAGAATGACCCAATCAGCGACCCGAGATAATCATAATTGTACTTATACCCTTCAACAACTCTTCTGAGTTAAGCATTGAACACAACTACAACTATCAAAGGGGAGCAGTTCAGGATCACTTTCTGAAAAGCTGAGTCCCTGGGCAAAAACCAGCCCAAATATTTGGTAGGCAAACCCGTTGCACCAAACATGAACTGTTTCCAAGGCTACTCGATGGCTCATCATGGACTGCTGTATGCACACGGCACGCATGTATCATTGCAAACGAACACGGGCAGGCGTCCCAAGATATTTCCTCACGTCACTTGTATATTGTAGCCTGGACATGAAGATACATCGCCAACCCCTATTCATATCGGTTGCCCATGTCAACATGAATGGTTGACACATAGCGTTGATTGATCAGTTCAGTACTATCCCTTCACAACTGCCGACACGTTGCATGGGTCTTCGCAGGCATCATGACTCTTTCTGGAATAGTGGATTCTGTGAGCAGTTCTTCACAAAGCAGTCTCCAAGCATCATCATGGAATTAAGACACTCCTTTGCGATCATTCCTGGAGCAAAAAAGACCAAACCCACAGAAAGAACGGCCCTAAAAGGCGGTTGCAAACCATGGCCCGGACAAAAATGGGGAGTCTAGGGTTGCACGATTCGCACGTACGATTCTCAAAATATGGCGCAAAAGGTATGTGTCAGAACGAGGCGACCTTTTTGTTGGCCCGTTGGAAATAAAATAATAAAAACAAACGAAGGATCCCAATCATTTGGCGAATCCCAGTCACACGTACACCCCACTAAACATCTCAGCAGTATTTGCTTGTTGAAGGACCCATCACCTTCACCCAATGGAACCGCACTCTGTATTTGAAATTAATCAGAAACACCAGCTCACCAAACTTCCCCGTATGTCCTGAAACATGGAAATGCCATGGTTCCCTGCGCAGTAAAAACCAAAAGCCGCTGGAGTGTAGCATCTTGCCTCACCGAGCGCCTGCCTCATTCCGCCGTGCAATTGACTTTCCACAGCGCAATCCTCTCTAGGCGGGCCGGGCGCCGCTGTGCGGGACCGTGCACACACCTGGCCGTGCGAATGGACAAAACCTTTCCGAGGCCTGTCACTTGAGCACCAATGGGTTGAGGCAAGTTGCGCCTTGGGACCCTTTTGGGGCTTCAACCCAAAGCATATCCGCTATTCCGGACCGCCCGTCAAAAGAAGATGGTTTCCACTCAACTTCACATGAAGCCAAATCCCAATTGGGCACGTCTGACCTGATGCCAAGAAATAACAATGCAGACATCATATTTGTCAGCATGTGTAACTACATTTTTAAGCAACTCACCAGCTACGTATCTATTACAATCTGCAGCCGGATGACATCCCCACCAAGCGGGGTGTTGCATATTATCTTGGTTCCAGGTCGTGTTGCCTCTTCTGCTAATTGACACCCTGCCACCAAACATTTGCTATACAAGCCAACAAACACATGATTCATTCAAGTGATCCCCTGCTGCCTGAAAGGTGAATGAGCGCTGGGCGGTGCTTCGCCCTTCAAGAGATTCCCACTGCCAAACAAGTCAACAAATACCCAGAGGTGGTCCTTGTTCAAGTGATTCCCTGCTACCGGAAACATGACGAACTTTGTGACAAACGCATGATTCTCCCCTAGTCTTTTCGAAGCACCAAACCTGCTAGAAAAAGACTGACGTGTGTGTTCGTCTTTCCAAAGAGCGTCATAGCCTCCAAGCCTTCTGCGAAAAGGAAGTTCCGCACGTCCGCACAAGGCCCAAGCACAATTGAGGGCCCGCCTCAAGGTCTATGAGGGGCTATAAACCCCGCTTGCTCACAGACCATGTTGCTGGTCGTTCAGGCCCACTGCCCAACATGCTCTCAGAAAACAGCCGCTCCTAAAAGTGGTGGCAATAAACTCCGAGGAACGCGCTACTACGTCAGCCCAACATGTAACGTGAGAGCGCAGCGACTTTGATGCCCTTTGCTCCCAAGTTGCCAGCCAACACTGCGAAGTGTGCTCTCCGGTCAGGTGATGCTCTGCGACCATTCAAAATATCATATCTTCTGAACACCTACGAATACTGACTATGACAAGCACATGTTGCTTTCAAATCTACAACCCCGTGCTGCCAAAGAACACATGTGACTCAACTCTGACAAGCACGCTTGCCCCTTGTTCCCTGCTGTGTAACAAATATCTGCAAAATGGGCAAGCTCATTGTTATGTTCAATGCTGTCACGGTCGAGGTGTTGCAGAACAGAGAGCTGCTCTTGGGTCTCTCTGCTCTCTCCTTCTTGACATGCTCTTGGAGGCAAACAAATCTAAAACGGCATGCATGTATAAAACTGTTAGCCTCATCTCTACTGGGGACTGAGTTGAATCCTACATTGACCCAGGATGTAGCATATGCGACGGCTATTGATTCTGCGGGTACTGAAACTGAGTCGTCCTAGCCATGCCCCCGTCCCCAGCACGCACATGGCCAGGCCATGATTGCTTTTTGCTGCTGCATGCACTGTACATGTGGCCCACGTAACCATGTGGCCAGCGAAAGCAATGTGGAGTTGCCGCGAGGAACGGACTCCCACCAGCTGGGTTGGTCTGGGACCCCATACAAATGATTGATTTACTTGGGGAAGCAGTCATTTGATAAAGAGAGGTCAGCGCCCTGAGCGCTGACCCTCAGTTGCAAAATGGGGGGGGGTCAAACATATTGCTTTTTTTGTAGACCCTGCTGCCGCCCGATGTGAAGCCTTTTAAAGGGGATACCAAAATGGTGCCCACATTTTGACAACCCCACAACAAAAACAACAAGTATGACAACGCTAGAGGTCCAACCAAAGAGCACCCAACGCAACAGCTGTGAAATATCTTCACAATGCAAGGACACAATCGCATCAATCAACTTACAACAAACTGTGCTTAATCGCAAAGCTGCACAAGGTGTCATTGCTTGTAGGTGCCTTTTGTATCTCTCTTTCTGTCTCTCCCTCTGTTTATCTCTCTCTGTCTTTTGCCAGTAGCCTGCTAAGTCTACTGGTGTTTGCTGTGGCCGAGGGACATAGGAATGTGTCAAACACATGAACCAACAACATGAACCTTCCACGTGGTTGTCTTCATGTTGCATGTTGGTGCCGTTTCAATAGCTCTAATTCAACCAAATAGGGATCCTTGGTTGGAAAGCTGAGCGACTCAAGTAAACGCCACTAAGTTTGTTGTTCACGTAGTCTCGTAGCCACACCAAACTCTTGCTACATGTTTTCCTGAGCTGCTTCAGTTTAAAACCTCGTTGTGCTGGGCCTAACCTTCCCGAACAACTGCAAGTGACTCTCCGGAAAATCGCCTTATATCTCTACGCCTTAGCAACTACTCGGTTGAGAAAGAGAACGATGGACAACAGCCAGTCGCATTGTTCCTAAGTGACTACAGCATGTCTTGGGCACGCCCAAATAGGACAAACATGTTGTGTAACATACGTATGTGTGTGTGTGTGGGCGAGTAAGACACGCAACTCCGAATAATGAAAAATGAAAACCAAGCCCCGCCAACTAGCAACGGACCACCAATGATCCTGTAAGCTGTTTGGATTTACCAGGTCACAACCCAGCGTACCACTGTTGGCATTGCCCTTGACGCAATCAGCACCCAACAAGAACCCCTTGGAAGCCGTTCTGCAACTCCAACTGCTATTGAGCCTCCGCTCAACGCTTTTTCCACGCGAGTGTGCGGAAGAAGGAGTGCTTCCTCAACTTCTTCCGGTGAGACAAGCTTGATTGGCCAGGAAGGAGCTAGTTCCATTGGACCTAAACATACCTAAACCAATGGAATGGGGTTGTGATGGGTTCTGTCATAATACAAGCTAAGAGAATCACGTGGCATTTTTCCAGCACCTTATGCTACATCATTTTCCCGCTCCATGTGTAGAGCGGCAGGGTAGTAGCCTCAACTTCACAATTGAACAGGAACACCAGATGCAAAGCCTTAAGGCTAGTTAGGATAAATCTTCAGGCTTCACTGAGTTGTGAACTTAGAGAAAACTCATTTGAGCTGAGTCCTAAACGTGTGATGATTTGCTATGTCGTATTAGTGTGCTTACGCCCCCGCTTACGCACACCTTTCGCAAAGCCTGTTTTGGCTTGGGCGACACATGTGGAGGTGTTGCTCATGCCACCTGCTTACACCACTGTACGCACATGGAGACGTGCAGGTCGATATGGCGCAACTCTTACTACACATGTACACGGAGGCTTTGGACGTTGCTCATGGGTGACCCCTTTGTGGGCTGCCATTTTTCTGGGGAAACGTTTCTGGACTGCTCTGACAGACTCTGGTCACTTGCTCGATCTCTTGGGCAATCTCTGCCGCGCCGCAAGAACGGCCATTCGATTCGGAAGGGGCCAGTGGCCAGCCCATCGCGCTGAAGGGGGCCGAGACTGGCTGGGGCCAAAGCAATGCACAGGGCCTAGCTTGGCCGAGAAAGTCTCAGATGCGAGGCTACACAACTATTTGCGTTGAACTGGAACCACACACACACACACATCAATTGGACAAACAAACATGTGTATATATATATATATATTATTGTATATCATAAGAGGTCACATTGCGGGGTCGACCATGATGACATATGAACCAATAGTATCAGACGCCAATTGCTGTTGCGGGATCAGCTCTGGGCAGCGGAGGATCGGCTTTACAAGCAACCATGGGCTGCAAGAAAAGGCGTACCGTTTACGATGTCAATTGGTTGAATGAACCACAGGATCACCCAGCCCCATTCTGGTCTACTTGAAGTTGGTAACAAACCGAAACTCCCAGCCCTAACATAGTGAGGATCTCAGGTTCGCAGTTCCATAACATTCCATAGTCCATGTGTCTTTAAGCACACTCCCTTGGCGAGTGAATTCACAACCGAATATATAATAAATGAGGTTCAGGTTCCCAGCCAAGCTTTTGTGTCAACGGTCAAACACCTCCTTGGGAAAATTGTCATGGTGCGCAAAAAGAACGCCATGGTTTTGGAAGTCTTTGTTGAGAGTTGGGTACCATGGCCGATTTCAGGCAACCTGCTCTTGAGAGGGTGTGGGATGCCGCTCTGAAGTAACATCTACCTAGAATTACCTAGAACAGTCCCCTGGCTGCGCGCAGAACAACATAAAACACCGCGCGCGCGATGGAACGCGAGCACACGATTGAGCCTGTTTGCTGCTCACCCGCCGTCAACAAAAACGCTGTTGCCGCGTCCTTGCCCAAGGGCCTGGCGGGAAGGCGGGTTTGAGACTTGAGCCTCCAGCCAATGGGTGAAGTCTTTGGGTGGGTGATACGGAAGACTACTCCAGAAGATGGTCTTTGTGATGCAATGTTGTCAACACAGGGCATCCGGTGTGGGGGCCCAGGTTGACAATGAAATGCACAAACAAATAGCCCGCAACTCATCTCACTCACTTGTACCAAGACAGGTGATGGCCACCTGTTCAAAAATGTTGATTGGCTCAAGACCTGCCCTGTTTGCGATGCACGGCGAAGTTGGATCAATACGTATGTGATTATAAATATTCACGCATGCATATGTATGTGTATGTATATATATATATATATGTAGACACTATATAACTTGGTTGCTGTTGACCCCCCTGCAAAAAGTTCAACTTTTTGGGGGTTTAGTGGAAAACACCTTTAATTCCTAAACAGTTAAAGTCTAAAGATCCAACCCAATAGCAGTCAAATAATTATGTTTCAAGCAATGTCAAGCTAAGCAGCATATTCCAAGTATCTGGCTGCCATTCATATTGCACATCATGGACTGCTCTCCAGCACGACTAGTGCAAGCTTGCAGTTCGCATGTGCAGCATATGATAGGGGCACCAACCCGTGTAATCCACGCTGTTCTCTAAAGCGTCGAGTCTTTAGGTCAACAGAGCCAACTCAAGCACCCTTGCATAATCGGAAACCAATTGAAGAGAAACGGCTGGTTACCTATGGTGGGCAACTGGGATCCACTGGGTGTGAAATCCGCAGCTGCAGGTCCAACTCCTGATACCTCAGCCAGAAACTGCAGGAAGGGCACAGTCCCAGCTGGACTTGGGGGGCGGCCGCTTGGGTAGACCCGTTTGATGCCAGGTTTGGACATGACTCCTGGCGTTGCTCATCCATTGAATTTCTGCAGCAATGTCAAGCTCTGGAGAAAGAAAAGAGTAAACCAGTCATGCTTTCGTGCCTCATCCAGCCGCAGCTCGGGAATTTGAGGGGGATCCACAGCCGCTCTGAGGCCTGCGATTGAGGAGCTCAAGACTGCTAAATTCATTGGGGTTTCGTATATGGGCATGAGTTCTCAGTGGGGACCCTTTGGCGGAAATCATTTGGGTGAGGTTCACTCTTCAGGGGCCTACTAAAATTTATAGCCACATGGAATTCCAGGGGTGACTCCTCTTTTTTATCTTAAGGGCGTGTGTATCAAGGGCTGGTTCAAAACTGGGAACTCTCTACATGGTGAATCATGCGTGTTGCAAGGAATGACTGTAGAGGGTGCATGCAGCCAATTGATCACGAGACTCCCAAAGCCAATAAACGTGGAAAGCGACGCAGATGGTACATCACCGTGCATAGACAATTTTTACGGAAATGAATACCTCATGAAACCTTTTGTTGAGTTTGTCGTACATACACTACACTAGGAAGCCACATCTGGTCGTGTCTCACACTTGGACACGATCGGTAGACTGGTAAGAAACCCAAGTGGTCCCTACCTACACACCTGTACCTCTGTGGGTGCCCGGAAATTCCCGAGTGCCAATTTGTCCGCAAGTCCTCATCGAGGACACGAGCAGCGTCCATGAGCTTGAGCCAGCACCATCTCGGGGCAAAATTGTCAACATAATGGCACCGTTGTTCGGACCCTCTCAAAGGCGGCACCACCGCAAGTGGTGCCCCCGCCTATTGATTCTTGAACCCAATGCATGCGGCAAACACACGGAGCACATGCTGAGCATGGCTACTTATGGTATGAAACTCCCTTGCCCCCCACCCCGCCCGACCCCCCGCTCACTCCTGGCGGAGAATGTTTCCCTGGAAAGACCTTTGGCAGAACGCCTGGCACACTCTCAGCCGCGGGGTTGGACAAAGAACTTGATCAAACATGTCGAAACTACTACATTTTGAACAGCCTCGGTCTGGTTGATTGAACAATTGTCGCTCCACATTGCCTGGACGTACTACCTGCAACTCCCTGGCTAGAAAGACTTGCAATAACTGGCGCAAGGAAATCGAATCCTTGCCACGAAAACACAACCCGGCTCCACCTTTGGGTGTTGGTGGAAGCCTCGTGGGACTATAACAATGATGGTACCAGTTGTGCCGCCGAAGCCAGCAAATACAACGCTATCTGTTGTATTTGTATTCTCCTCTTTTCTCTTCTTTCCTTTCGTCATCCTTCGTTCTTTCTGTCTATCTGTGTATTATTGTTGTCTTCTCTTTCCTTCTTCTTTCTTTCTTTCTGTCTGTCTGTCTGTCTGTCTGTCCGTCTTGTTTTCTTTCTTTCTTTATTTCCTTCCTTCCTTCCTTCTTTTTCTCTTCTTTCTTCATTTCCTTCCTTCCTGTATATCTTTCCTTCCTTCCTTTCTGTCGTTCTTTCTTTCTGATTTTCTTTCCTTGCCTATTTTGTCTGTCCTTCTTGGTTTAATTGTTCATTTTGTTCTTTCTCTGTGTAATTGTTGATTCCGTCTTCCTTCCCTTCGTTCCATTCGTTCTTTGGTTCTTTCTTTATAGTTCTTCCTTTCTTCATTTCTTCCCTTCCTTCTTCCTTTCTTCTCTTGTCTTTATGTCCCTCTTCTTTTTCTGTATACGCGACAGTGCTTTCATCCTTCCGTCCCTCCCTCCTTCCATTCGTTCTTGCGCCTTACTTGTTTTTCCCTTCTCTGTCCTTCTTTCTTGTTTCCATTTTCTTGTACTTTTACTGGTTCTCTTTCTTGCTTTCCCTTTTACTTTCTCTTCGCTCTTGTTTTTATGTTCGTTCTTTTTGCCTATCGACCTGCCGAGCTTTCTATCCATCTATCTATCTGCCTGATCTACCTTCCCATTTTTCTATCAATCTACCTTCTTATTGTATTTTTCTGTTAGATTCCATTTATCTAATCTTTTGAAAGCGCTGCGATTGAAACGAAATCAGTACCTGACCTTGCTAAAACTCTGCTGTACCCAACCTGGCGAAAGCGCTGGGCCAGCCACGAAAAATGCACCTCAACTTGCAAAAGCGGTGTGCTTGCAAAAGCTGCACCTGACCTTGCGAAACTTCTGCGCCTGCCACGAAATCTGCACCCTCACCTTGCGAAACTGCTACGCCTGTTACGCAAGCTAGCTTTATGTTGCAACAAATGCGCCCGGCCGTGTCATTGGGCCCGTCTCGTCGGCGGGTTTGTTCCGCCCACGCTCCTTGCCCGCTTCCGTCAGGCGCCGCAACCGAGGCCTTTTGCGCATGTGCGGAAGAGCCGAGGTCACGCACAGGACCACTTTTTCAGCCCGCTTCTATTCCCCAGTTCTCTCATTTTCTCGACTTGTTCTGGCTTTTTCACGCACGAGGCAAGCAGGTGAATGCGTTCTTAGAGAGAGCTAACTCGTTTAATTCCAGACTACGGAAGCTCTTTTTAAAGCTTCCTTTGATGAAATCAAAAGGAAAGTCTGAGAAGACGGGCACATGAAACTTGGCAAGCGATGTCGCCAGTGAGTGGAAGGCAGCATTTCCCCATGGCTTAGGATTGGCAAAAGTGCTCTCTGCTCAATGTTGGATGCAGGTCACGCCACAGCGAAGCATGGAGGCTAGGGTACATAAGTATGGCTTCAACCGATTCCGTGGGTGTTAACGGCACGCCAAGCGGAAAATCAACCATAATTGGGCGTCCCAAAAAGTTGAATTTCTGAAACATAGTCCAGCAAGACAACAAGTGAATCAGTGAAAGAAACAGCTCATTCCATAGGCCGCTAAAGGTGCCTTACTATTACACTTTGATGAGGCCTTCGTAGATCTTTGCGTGCACACCAGGGGTTGCATTTGCAACTTGCTCAATGGATCTGGGAAGAACGGGCCAGTGTTTTGGGAGGAATACAAACCATCTTGGGAACGTTGGAACCTGCAAAAGCCAAATATACCTCCCGCGTGGAGTTGCGATGAATGACAGACTTCACCTCTTGATCTCAAACTAGGTGCACTTCTGAAAGGATTCGAACCAGCTCCCTCCCAGGATATCCCAAAGCCATCCTACGAACTCCACAAGAAACCAGGGAGAAGCCAAGCCAAAGAAACCAACTGGGACGCAAACAAACAACAAAAGCAATTCCAAGAGCATAGAACAAACAGATCCCGGGACAAGTTCCATAGACAATTCTCCCCCCCAAAAGCCACGAGACCATCCAAGCCATCCAAGCCAGCCCTACAAGTCCTTTGCTGATCCATTCTTACCGAGGGCCTGGGCTGGGCTTGCGGTGTCGCTTTTCCGCCATGTCCACCACCTTCTGCAGAAGCTGCTGGATCTCCTAGCGTCACCCATACTGGTGGGAAAACAAACACAACGGCACCAGGTGGTGCGTGGTTTGCGCCGGCATTTGTCTGAGCAAATCAAACTGAATAGCTCATCGACCGAAAACACAGTCTGGGTCCCCCAAGAAAGCAACCTTCACTTTTGACCTCTCAATCCTGCCCCCTAGTGACGTCACCAAAGGACGGGTTGCCCACGGGCCTCGCAATGCCCTGCCCTGGCTGGTGGGGCGCAAAGAAGGGAATTTGAAGAATCTCGAAGCATTGCCATCCCCAAGTGGGACGCTGTCGTCAAACGAAACAGGTAAATCAGGCCACAACCAGGCCACCTGGGGAACAGAAGGGGCAAGATCATCCACCCTCCAGGCGCTTGGAAAAAGCCATTGTTTCCATGTGCTCAGCATTTCACACACACACACACACAACAGCCTTGACAGTTGCTAAAAGTTCCTGGTGAAACAGAAGGGAAACAACAACACTTTTCAATCGCTGGTTCTCAGTGAACATCTCAAGGAATCTGGGATCCATTAGGAAACCACCAGTTCGTGGTTCAGAAAAAGTTCGCGGACTTCCCTGCTGACCAGCTATCAAAGTTTGGCGGTCCTGGCAACTCTTTTGCAGCTGCTCCTGAACCTCTTTTTGCTCTTCGACCTGAGGGTCAAATAGTTGAATACAGGTTGCAACGACAATGAGTCTCTGGCTATAATTCAAAGTATCCCAACAACTCACTATAATTAATCAGGGCCGAGAAGCCCATTGGCTCCATGTTTGGTAAACAAAGGGGATTCACCTAAAGGCCCTTGTCCAGCAGAGAGGCAAGCGAACATGCTGTTGCTTGCAAAACACACCCAGGACCATTTAACATCTTCGAAACCGAGGGGTCTCCTTTGCGGGGAACGCCCCTTTCATGCATTGCTTGAGGGGCCTGCTTGCCAGAATCACAGCAGCCAGTCAAGCTAATGGAGTGCATATAAATAACACACCGATAAACAATCATCGTGGGAAAGGATACCATGCGTCCAACAACTCAGATTTGCCCAGCAACAAGTCACAAAAACAGGATGCATAAGGCGCGAACCCACTTAGATCAATGAAATATGCCTCACCTCGCATCCACTTTCTGGCACCAGTTTATCTACTGTTCATGAGCATGCAGCGCGACTGAACACATGATCGGAAACCGACACCGCTATGACACATGAAACCTCCCGTAAGATCCGCACGTTCTGACTCAGCTCCTAGGACATGAGCCGGCAGCTTTTGCGGGGTAAGCCGAGCGAGGACCAACGTTGTTATCAAGGTTTGTCTAGGCTCCAATACAAACCCCATGAAGCCAGGTAGCAGAGCAACCTTCTAACCTGGCCAACTGGGGTTTGGTGAGCAACCTTCACTTGCAGGAGAATGAAAAGGTTGCTCGCCATGCGTGCATGTTGCTGGATAACCCCTTGCTTGCTACTCCACTCTTACTTTCAAAACCATTATGTCCGTGTGAGAGCTTGGACTCGCACTGCGATGTTTGGGCTGATCGCTCTTCCCACCGTCCGTGCTCTTGACACTTGGCTCTAACAAAGACATCCACAATACACCCTCTCAATGTTGCGTGGCGCCCGAACATTTCGGGCTCCACTTATGTACTTCAATGATTGCAAGCTACCGTTATGTGGGTCCACTCACCTGAAACCTGTGGAAGGGCCGCACCAGGTTCCATGACTTCTCGGGCACAAGGGTAGTCTACTAGAGACTTTGTTCCAAGGAAGATGCCGGAGAAGCGTAGGACACACGCCGGCATCCTAGCCACTCTCAGTGCCATCAAGGACTCGGAGCAATTCACTCCTCGTATCTCGTAGTCACACCACCCTTCAAGCTGCGCAGCTTAATCTGCGTTGCTAGGCAAAGGACCTTGGGCGAATTTGATGACTCCACTCTAAACTTTGGTATGGATTGTTTGCCCAAAACATAGTGGCTATGAGTTGAAATGGCAACCTATCGAGTTGAAATGGTAACCCACTTCGGGACCGTTGAACAACTGGCTAACCTTCATTCCAAAACAGGCAACCAAGAGAGTCCAAAAACAAAAAGGCAACATGCATACCCTCAGTGGAGCACTACCGTTTTCTTGCGTGATTGTGGGAAACTGGGTAATATCTGTAGCTTCTGCAATATGTTCAAAACCTGAAACAAGGGAAGGGAAAGGGCCTACGTCCTAATGAGCTCGTTTTATCCCTATGACAACCCCACCCCTGCCAAACCAACTGGACCACTCAGGCTTCTCCTCGAGGCTGTCCTTCATGCCACTCACTTCCTCCGGAGCACTTTTGGCTGAGTTACACTTAGATGGGGGAACTTCCCCGTGCACAATGTCTACCTCGGTTTTGGTTTAAAGTTTCAATGGCAGGGACCAAGCAAGGGGAACCAGAGATTCCTCTGCGTTTGTATGCCCGCCTGGTTGATGCTTTGCAATTTGGCATTTAACTCGGTTGTTGTGTGATGCCAAAATCGCTGCGCAATGAGTGCAGAATGAACGTTACGAGTTGCCATCTGCACCTGAAAAAAGGCATCCCCAACAAACACATTACATACTTATATGTACTATAGTGGACACGGCATGTGCAAGATGCATCGCAGCCTCCTTGAGATCTTGCAATTCCCGTGGCTTGCAGGCGTGACCTCAGCCCGGTACCAGCAATTGCGCGGCCTTCAAAGATCTTCAAAGCGTCTTTAGATGTCTTGCGCGGTCACATAGAAATGCTCGCGCCAAGGTGCTTGCGCGAGCTTGCTTGAGCAGACTGCGCAATCACCTACGCCACTGGACTTACGCAATGCAACATTTCTTCCTTGGGCGCGGGGCGCTGGCAAAGCACCCTGCTTGATTGGGCACGTAATTGCAGCTAGGTCTCGGGCTAAAAGCGAGCCAGCGAAAGACACACGGCGCGACAAGTGAAGGTTTCAATCAATCTCAGGTCGCATAAAGAGGGTTGCATGACACCTACACATGTAATCTCACTGTCTTCGGGGGAGCAGTGTCCAAGAAACAACTGATGGTGGCACTTGTTCTTGTGGAAACCAGCCAGCGGGTTGGCAAATTGGGCGGCAAGGCACCAGGGTCCAGGGGCCATCACTTTGAGAACCCTCAGGCCCCTTTCACAAGGAGCCAACGAACCAAGGCCTTCACTCCACGCGGAAAGCGTAGACGTAAATATCATGAAGCATAGTTTGTCAACTGGCTATTTCAGAGCCGATCTTGGACTCCTTTATCTATACGCACTCTTGGCTGAGTATGCTGCATGCGGCAAGCAAAATTAAGTCACTTCTAACATACAAACACACATAAGGGGGCCACCCCGCAAAAGATTTGGGTTGGGGGGGATGACCCCATACACCTAGGGGGTCGAATAAAATTCACTCCACGCTGGTGCCGGTCGGTGTAAACACCAATCTTCCGCTGGCAGAAATGCGGACATCAACGAAAGCAATTGCCAGCGAATGAGGACTTTTACCAGGGACAGACTGAACGTATGCTGACCTCGTGAAGATCATTGTTGTAGCCCTTTCTGATTCGCACACGGCTGCTTCCACAATGGTTTTTTTGCGACGCGCAAAGCCACCGTATGAAAAACTGCAACAGGACAGCAGCACGCAACATTGCGTTGTTTAGTTTCTTGGTATGCCAGCATTTACTGGTGACTGCCAATTTGACCTGTCCAAAGAGAGTGGGTGCAGTGTCCTCCAAAGTGGAGCATTCAAGTGCCAACTATGGGTTCGTACCGAGAAAAGGACGTATGGAGTGTGTTGTATGGGACTTCCAAAAGGGGTGAGAAAATTCGTGTAAAGGGGGGGGGGGGTCTCGAATGCTGCAGGAATTGAACTCTTGTCCACGCATCCGCAAACGCGAGCTCGTGCTAATGTGCTCTAGGGCGTCCTCGACGGAAAGGAGGCCAGCCTCTTAAAGGTGTGGGCTGGGCCAAACACTGCCTGGCGTTCAAGCAGTGAGGGGTCTCTAAGGATGTGGCCTATAGACATTTAATCCGGGAACGCAAAATGGATTGGGTCTGGGTAAGCAGTGAGGGAAGGTGGGTGTGTGCTTGGGAGGAAAGGAATTCATGGAAGCATTGCTCCTCTGATGGAGAGAACTCGGTGGTAGTGTGAGAACTTGATTCGAAGGATTTGTCGAAGTGCGTGGAAATGGAGTGTGTTATGCTACCTAAGTTGCGATTCTGTGAAAACCTGGGATTCCGCTGAGTAAGTGAGTATGGATTGGACGATTTGTACGTAAACCTGGAGCTTCTTTTTGGTGGAAATATGCTTGTGGCGGAGGAAAGGGGATACACCAGTGCTTGATCCGAAGCAAGACTTAATTCTCTGAAAGCGATGCTCTTGGTGCGCTTTGCGTTGCGCGGCTTGAAAGGGCACGTCGCCTGCCAAGACAATGCTCCTGCTTTGGTCACCTTGTATGTCAAGCGAAAAGCGCCGTACATGTGTGTCTTGTCCCGAACAACACGGCGCACTCTGTCGCTGGCGTCAGACTGAGCTGGCTCGGCCTCGGCTGCTGCATCATGCCGAGCAGACTCCTGCCCTGCGTTAGACTCGGCACATTCTTACCCATCTGCTGACCCTTCTGAGTAGCTAGCAGATTAATTAATCTATCGCGTTTTCTCGAGGCGTGTCAGGGCTGTAAGTGAAGTGAGTGAGCGGTCAGTTTCAGCCGGACTGTTACACAACAAAGCTTCAGCTGGGTCTGTTTCTTTTCTTGAACTTCCAAACCGTCATAGCGCAATGTGTTGGAGTGAAAGTATCGGTGAAGGATTTGGGTGGAACCGGCAAGGTGCGGTATCGTCAGCATATTCTAGATCATGGAGTGTGAGAGCCTACGTGTAGTGGGCAAAGGTGTCAGAGAAATGGGTGCAAACGCCTTTCATGAGAGCAGAAAGAAAATAATACATAGATATGCTCGACGCAGATGCAGCTGCAGCTCCTCCTGTCTTTGCGGCCCTCTTTGCGGGCTTGCGTTTCTGCGCGAATCTGGATGGCCCTGCACCTGAAGGCGGCTCCCTTGTCCTGCGTTTTTTCGCAACCCCGGATGCACTTGAAGGCGGCTCCCTTGCCTCTTCTGGCTTGGGAACTTTGTTTGGCAGCGGGACTGGCAGCTGGCCAGCTTCAATCTGCTCAGCACTTGGCAGTTCACCCAGCGGCGCCATGAATCTCTGATGCTCCTCTTTGTTGGCGAAGGCATCCTCAAGGGCATTAAGCAAGTCTGGCGCATCTTGCCATCGCCTTGTAATTCAACCTGGCCTGCCTCCAGCTCCAGAAATTTCTGAGGAGATAAGCGCCCGTACGCCATGTCAAAGAAGGCCTTGAAATACTTGACCTAAAGGGCATGTTCCAAAATGACGGGCTTCTCTTGCACTGCCAGAATAGGTATGCCACTGGAGGTCTTGGCGCCCGAGCCTTAAAGTACAATGTCTTGGCAGCACAAGCTTCTCCAGCCACTCGCTCTTGCTGGGAAGCGGCGCTCTGACACACATCTTTCAAGCGCAAGGGCGGGGGCTTCCGCAAACGACGTCCTGGAACAAAAGGAACAACTGCGCAGCCTTTCAAGCTATCGCCTCCACCTGGGCTGACAAGCGCGCGATCTGCGCCGCCTGATCTTGCACCAACTGGTTTCCGCGAGCAGCCGCCTCCTTGAGGAGCTTCAAGGCGCAGCACCTGGCACGATCTTCGTGGCCTGGCGCATGTCACACTAAGAAACACTGGGTTGCGCCTGTTCAACGTGTCTCAACTGCGGGTTTCGTACGCAGGCGGCCTCCTGCAACACAACGCGTCACTGCGAAAAAGGAAGCCCCCGTGTCGCGTGTCCTCTGACCTTTGCCACCTGACTGCCCACGCTTGCGATTCCTCAGCGAGAAGAAACAAAAGACCAGCATCGCCCCAATCCGCAGGACGGCAGGTCCTGATGTGAGAAAAACAGCAATGAGCAGCTGAGTCGCAAACAAAATCGAAACGCAAACTGTTTGCTGGGCTCCGCGCGGGTTCCCTCGCCACACCACTCCGCAAGACGGCGAACGCTTTGTCACGGTCATCCGCCAATCTCTCTGTGTCATCCCTGATGGAGTCCAGCTTGAAGTGCAACATGTCCTTCGTCTCATCGCACCGCCATGCGTCCTGCACGGTGGTGGCGAGCCCGTACCTTCTTCAACACGTGGGCCAGATTCCTCCCAAGCGCCCCCGGCTGATCACCCTTGCCTAGCCCGAGGCCCAGCATACTGAGCGCCCGATCCGAATTGGTGCCAGGCTGCCGCTTGATCGGCATACGTGGCCACGATTAAGCCGTCGGCCTACATATGGAGGAGCGCAGCGCTCGCTTTCTTCAAACTCATCAGCATACAGGTTGACACCATGCGATCCCTCGCCGACACACTGATGCTGCTGCCTGCACGGGGCTGCGGCAATGAGCCGAGCTAGTTGGCGTTCCATGATCGCTTTCGCGCCCTGGTCGCGGACTATCGTAAACAACCCAGACGCCTGGAGGTCTTTGAGGGTCTGGTCCAACACTGGTAGGTTTGGGGCATCCTGGATGACCGCAGACATCTGCGCTGGGTACAGCAACATCAAAGCGCACAACTCCTCTTCATTCACATCCAACTTCTTCTTGAACGCTCCTCTCACGTAGGTACGGATCGAGTCTCCAACCTCGTCTGCGATGCCGCGGAAATGCTTCATCACGAGCGCCACATCAAACGGATTGGCGTTTGTTGCTGGCAGCGGCTCTGGCAGCCCCGAGCATGTCCTTGTCCTTAAGCATTCCCATCAGGCTCCTCAGGGGCCCCTGAAACTCTGCTTCCCACCGCTCTCTCCATGATGTGGATCATCTCGCGCGGCCCAACATCCTGAAGCTTCCTCTTTCTGACAAGAAGGCGTAGTGGGGTGCCAAACTCAAGCCGTATCCCCCTGACTGATCGGTACTACGAAGCTTCCGTGCGGCCGTCTGCGACTGCACTTCCGGCATGTCCTTTATTCCACCGGCAGGGGCAACCGCTTTGGCACCCAGGGGCACTGCTCCTCCCTTGGGGGCAGCCGGGGTCTGGACCTGTTGGGCAGCCTTGGGCTTTGCAGCCGGGGCGCAACCTCTTCTTGCATGGCCGCAAACAAGGACGCATACCCACTGGGCTGATCTACCTCCATCACTCTCTTCCTCTCCGTAGTGCCCGGGCGTGCCGTAGTGAAGGCCCACTGCACGGCAGGCTCTGGCGGGACAGCCGCTCCTCCTCCTTGGACCTCCGTAGGCTCATCATCCATCTCCGTCGCCGCGAGGTTGCCCAGTGTCAAGTCCATCGCTGTGGCAAATGCCACCATGTTGAGGGCTAGAAAAGACAACCGAGCACCTCCATCGTGCGGGCTCGTGGCATCCAGCGTCTGAACCAAGTACTGATCCAAATCAGGATCATATACAACGCCGGCATAAACCCCATCCGCACCAGGTGCGTAGGAGGTTTTGGTGCATTGGGTGAAGGACCCCCCATACCTAGAGGCTCCAACAGCGTGCTTTGGACATCCTTTTAACAAACGACGCCGTCTAGTGCCGTTTGCAGAAAACGATGCCAAACACGTGCGCTTTGGCGAGAAAACTGCGCGCTTTGGCAAGAATTCCGCGCGCATTGGCGTGAAATCGTGCGCTTTGTTGACCACACCGCGGCCCATGCAGTTTGCGCCGAACGGTGTTGTTTGCGCATCGCTGGAGCCTCTAGGATTTTCCAGACTTGTAAGTATGTCTGGAAGCACACGTACCTGGCGTGAAGTGCAGTGCAGCGCAGTGCCGTGCTGTGCCGTGTGGTGCGGCGCCATGCGTGCGTTCGCGCGTGCGTGCGTGCGTGCGGGCGGGCGGGCGGGCGTGCGTGCATGCGTGCGTGCGTGCGTGCCTGCGTGCGTGGGTGGGTGTGGGTGGGTGGGTGGGTGCGTGCGTGGGTGTGGGTGTGGGTGTGTGGGTGTGTGGGTGTGTGTGTGTGTGTGAGTGTGTGTGTGTGTCTGCGTGTCTGTGTGTCTGTGTGTCTGTGTGTCTGTGTCTGTGTGTCTGTGTGTCTGTGTGTCTGTGTGTCTGTGTGTCTGTGTGTCTGTGTGTCTGTGTGTCTGTGTGTCTGTGTGTCTGTGTGTCTGTGTGTCTGTGTGTCTGTGTGTCTGTGTGTCTGTGTGTGTGTCTGTGTGTCTGTGTGTCTGTGTGTCTGTGTGTCTGTGTGTCTGTGTGTCTGTGTGTCTGTGTGTCTGTGTGTCTGTGTGTCTGTGTGTCTGTGTGTCTGTGTGTCTGTGTGTCTGTGTGTCTGTGTGTCTGTGTGTCTGTGTGTCTGTGTTTCTGTGTTTCTGTCTGTCTGTCTGTCTGTCTGTCTGTCTGTCTGTCTGTCTGTCTGTCTGTCCCTGTCTGTCTGTCTGTCTGTCTGTCTGTCTGTCTGTCTGTCTGTCTGTCTGTCTGTCTGTCTGTGTGTTGTGCGTGCGTGCTTGCGTGCGTGGGTGGGTGTGTGTGTGGTGTTTTTGTGTTTGCGTTTGTGTTTATAGTCAAAGGAAGTTTAGAAGGAACTTCCGTGTTACGGCAACTAATTGAAAGCTAGCTCTTTCAAACAAATGACAAGAGAAGGAATAAGCCCACGAGGAAAAATGCGCGCGCGTGTGGCAGGGGAAGAGAAAGTAGCAAAAAACATGGCCCTGTGCGTGAATCGGCGTTTTCGGAGATGAGAAAGTCGCAAAAAGCGTGGCGCTGTGCGCGAATCGGCGTCTCCGGAGATGCGAAAGCTAGCCTGTCCGCGGCGTCTGGTCGGAGCGGGCTCGGAGCATGCTCGGAGCGGTCTCGGATCAGATTCGGCGCCGGGCCCATTGGCACGGCGACGCAGAGGTTTCGCAGGGTTTGGATTGCATGGCAGGCGCAGCATTTTGGCAAGGTCGGGCGCAGATTTCCTGGCAGGCGCAGCATTTTCGCAAGGTCAAGTAAAGATTTCGTGGCAGGCGCAGCACTTTCAGCAAGGTCAAGTACATATTTCGTGGCAGGCGCAGCACTTTCGCACGGTCAAGTGCAGATTTTGTGGCAGGCGCAGCGCTTTCGCAAGGTCAAGTGCAGAATTTGTGGCAGGTGCAGCACTTTCGCAGGGTCAAGTGCAGAATTCGTGGCAGGCGCAGCACTTTCGCAAGGTCAAATTCAGATTTCGTGGCAGGCGCAGCACTTTGGCAAGGTCAGGCACAGATTTCGTGGCAGGTGCAGCACTTTCG
>CAUJNA010003725.1:317500-387500 GCA_963377175.1 Effrenium voratum | reverse complement strand
CAAAAACAAGCAAAACAAAAGAAAGAAAGAAAGAAATAAGTAAAGAAAGAAAGAAAAAGAAGGGCGGAAGGAAGGAGAGAAAGAAAGAAAGAAAGAAAGAAAGAAAGAAAGAAAGAAAGAAAGAAAGGAAGACACACAGAATGACGGAACAAAGAGAAACCGGGAACAGGAGGAAGAAGAAAGAAAAGAAAGAGACACAAAACTATAGTGTTTATATTTTTGAAACTTCCGCCCTCCGGCTTTGCCGGCTCTACTGGTATCGGGCTAGCAGATAGAATGAATCTTTTAGAGTAAATGAAAATGCACATTTCAAAAGTCTATCAAAAAATGAGTTAGAATAGATAGGAAAAAAGACAGTTAGAATAATATAATTAAAAATCAAAGATATAATTTTTCCAAAAAGGGAAAACAACAGATAGAATATTTCAAAATAAGGGTTTCTGCTATGAACAACTACTCTGCGATAAATGTCCTAGCTGCTAGCCTGTTGCTAGATATTTCTAGATACGGCTTTCAGCAAACCATGTGGGTCCCATGATTTTCCATTTGGGTCCGTCTCTCTTTCAAGGGTACATGCAAAACCAAACGGAAACCAACCGTTTTGAGGGGTCCCCCTAAGAAAGACACACGCATTTACCAGAGGAATGCATGGCTTCTCCTTTTTTCAGAGCTCAAATGCTCAGCCCGACGGGCCATGCCCCTCTCCCACAAACAGATAGAATATTTCATATACAGCAAATTCTCCAGAGACTCAAACGGTACCGAGCCCAAAATATTCATGAACACCATTTGCGGGGGGGGGGGGGGCACAGATAGAATATTTGCTTTTGCAAACCTTCATCAGGTGATTCATCGTATGCATAAACTACTAAATGTAGAGATAGTAAATAATGGATTGCTTATTTTTTGAGGGTACCCCAGTGAATCCATCAAGGGGTGGCCTCCAAAAGCGTGGCCTTCCTTTCCCTTTAATCCAACCCCAAACGGTACCGAGCCCAAAAAAAAATGAACACCATGGGGTGGCACAGTTAGAATATTTGTGTTTGGCAAAACTTCATCAGGTGATGAATCGTAGGCATAATAAAAGATATAGAGATAGTAAATATTGTGTTGTTTATTCTTTGAGGGTCCAAAAGCGTGGCCTTCCTTTCCCTTTAGCCCAACCCCAAACGGTCCCGAAGCTATACATTGTACACCATCAGGGGCACAGATAGAATATTTGTTTTTGGGCCGGGAACCTTCATTAGGCAATTAATCGTATGCACACATAAACATATATATATATACATAGTAGATATGGAGTTGCTTCTTTTGAGGGTACCCCACTATTCTCCAAAAAGGGTGGGGTACCCTCAAAAACTAAGCAAACACATATTTACTTTCTCTATATACAATATGTATATGTTTATATATTTGCACACGATTGAATGCATGATGAAGGTTTCCTGGCCCAACCACAAATATTCTAACTGTGCCACCCCATGGTGGTCATTTGTATTTTGGGCTCTTTACCGTTTGGGGTTGGGTTAAAGGGAAAGGAACGCCACAGTACCGAGACCACATATGAATAAATGAGACAGTTCGAGTAATCCCAAATCTTGACATTCCTGTGCAAATCCTTGGAAGTGGAACAGACAAATAGAATAATTTGTGTCAGATACAAAGGCTGCGAGGTCTGGAAAATGACCTTTGAAAGGAGGTATTGGCAATACTAAGTTTAGTCCTGGCAGTCCAAAGCAAGTGGAGAAGTGTGTTATCAGAACAGGTTTATTTTGAAAATCTACGGCCCTTGCTGAATTATTATATCTGATAAAAGTACTAAATTTACTATTGGCAATACTAAAATTAGTACTGGCAATACTAAAGTGACTATTGCGGCAAAGCTACCCCCTCTTCTCGTATCCAAAAAACCTTCCAGGATTCGTTTTTAAATAAATAATTTTACAGTTCAAATCCTTGCTAAACTTTACTAGGCATAGCATTGGCAATCCAAAGTTATATTGGCAATGCTAAATTCAGTACCGGCAATAGCAAGAATGTCCTGCCAATACTAAATTTAATATTGGCAATGCTAAAATTAGTACTGACAATATAAATGTACTATTCTCAAACTAGTACTGGCAATGCAAAATTAAGTACCGGCAATGCTAAAATTAGTCCTGGCTCGGAGGACCTGATTTTACCGCCCGCGTGCAACTCCAAAGTTTCTACCTTTGAGCTTTTCGTGAAAGCGTTCGAGCTTCCCCCCCCTCTAAGCCAAAAAACCTTCACTAGATTTAGTATTGGCGATACTAATCTTAAATATTGGTAATGCTAATTTAAGTTCTGGCAATACTAATTTAGTCCTGGCAGTCTAAAACCTTGGAGAAGTGTGTTGTTATCAGAACAGGATTCTTTTGAAATATTCTATCTGTCAAAGCATATTCTATCTCCTGGCCACCTGAAAGGGTGTTCAAATTTCAAGGATTTGCGCAAATGTGAATTATTCTAAGTGTCACTTGTGCTCCTAGATATTCTAACTGATGTTTTGGGATCTTTTCGGAGTAAACTATATTCTAAGTGAGGATCGGACGGAGTAAATTATATTCTATCTGCTAGCCCGATACTATATGTGTTTGTGCTTGCGGTTGGGTGTGTGTCGTGTGTGTCTGTGTCTGCGTGTCTGTGTTTGTGTGATTGTGTGTGTTCTCTGTGTGTTGTGTGCGTGTGGTTGTGTGGTTTTCTGTGTGTGGTTTCTGTGTGTGTGTGCGCGTGTGCGTGTGTGTTCGATTTTACGCCGTCTAACGGGCTATAGTGACGGACTTCAAGTTAGAACATCGACAATTCACCAAACGTGCCTTAGAACGTCAAACCTGTCGGTAGTTAAACAAAAAAATCGAGTAGCAGTTAGAACATCCAGGTCAAAAAATGCAAAAGTCTCGCCGTATTTCGACTTAGAACATCGCACGAGCCCCATGTTTGCATCCCTGGCCAGTTGTGGCATTGAGAGTTAGAACATTGGGGAGGGGATGTATGGACATTGGCGGGCAGCAAAGTTTAACCATATTCGTTCCAGTTAGAACATGCAATTCAATAGCTGGAAGCTACAGCCTTGCCCAAAATGAGAAGTCTTCCTTAGCCCTCCTCCTCCGAAGCTTCAAGCCTGCAACTCTGGGCCTCATTCCCTAAAACACGAAAGAACACATGTCTATTCAAGAATGTTGTTTAGAGGTCAGCTTTCTATTCCTTTCTAGAGCGGCAGCATTCATGGGGAGGCGAACCTGAAAAGATCGGGAAGGGGGGTTGTTTGGGTTCAAACCAGACAACTGTGCATCTGCCAATGTTCGAACTGTGGGCCCTGTTTTCTGAAACGCGAGAAAACATGCTTTTTCAAGAATGGTTTTCAACTCAAGGCGGGGGGATGTTAGTTGCAGCCGTGTTGTCAAGCGTGAAAGGTCGGCTTCCTGTTCCTCTCTCGTGCGGCAGCACTCATTCTATTCTCACCCCCCCCCCCCTTCGCGGCAGGCTAGAAACCATTCTTCAACAGCGTGTTTTTTTCCAGTTTCAATTCACGGGGCCCACAGTTAGAACGTCGGCAGATGCACGGTTGTCCGGATTGCACCCAAAACAACCTCCCTCCATATGTTTCAGCCCTCAACCTCAACCTTGAGCAAACCCGAGAGCTTCAAGCCTAAGAAAACAAGAAAAGTCCTCCATAAACAACCCCCAACCTGAAAGTGGCCAAGTTCCGGGCCCGACACTTTCGAGGTTCCTCCGCCCCCGCCGGTGAGAGTAAAATGAGTGCTGCCGCACTTGAAACGAATACGAAGCTGACCTCTAGCTCTAGACAACTAACCCCCCCTTAAAAGCATGTGTTTTCTTCCTGTTTCAATTAGCGGGGCCCACAGTTAGAACATCGGCGGCAGATGCATGGTTGTCTGGATTGAACCCTAAACAAACCCCCCTCCATGTGTTTCAGCCCTCAACTATTGAAAGCTGCCGAATTCTACTCCGGACGCTTCCCAGTTCCCCCCCGCTTCTTGGTGAGAATAAAGTGCTGCCGCGCTAGAAAGGAATAGGAAGCTGACCTCAGGTTTGTTCAGCGTTGAGAGTTGAAGGTTAGAACACATGGAGGGGGGCTGTTTGGGGTTCAAGCGGACAAGCGTGCATCTGCCGATGTTCTAACTGTGGGCCCTGCTACTGGAAGCAAGAAGAAAACGCATGCCTTTTGAAGAAATGTGTTTGCTTGAGGCGCGTGGATTTTAGTTGGCCCTAAACAGCCCCCAACCTCAAAGTTGCCAATGTCCAGGCCACTTCCCAGGAAGGAAGAGGAAGCTGACTTCTAGGGCTAGACAACACAGCTGCAACTAAAATCCCTGCGCCTTAAGCTAAACAAGCATGTATTTTCTTCCTATTTCAATTAACGGGGCCCACAGTTAGAACATCGGCAGATGCACGGTTGTCCGGTTTGAACCCTAAACAAACCCCCCCCCCACCATATGTTTCAGCCCTCAACCCTTGAAAGTTCCTGATTTCCAGGCCCGACACTTTCCAGGTTCCCCCCCAACCCCACTCCCCCGCCAAGATTGCGTTTAAAGCCGGACAAGCGTGCATCTGCCGATGTTCTAACTGTGGGTCCCGCTAATTAAAATAGGAGGAAAACGTTTTGGCGTAAGGCGTTGGGGTTTCAGTTGCACCTGTGTTGTCTAGACCTACAGGTCAGCTTCCTACTCCGTTGGGGGCTGTTTAAAGCTAAAACCACAGCTGCAACTAAAATCCCCACGCCTCAGGCTAAACACAATTCTTCGACAGGCATGTGTTTTCTTCTTGTTTCAATGAACGGTGCACACAGTTAGAACATCGGCAGATGTACGGTTGCCTGGGTTGAGCCCTAAACAATCCCCCTCCAGATGTTGTAACTCTCTAGCCTCAACCCTGAACAAACCCAAAAGTTTCACGCCTACAAAAACGAGCAGTCCGCCCATGATTTTAGCCTTAACAGACCTCAATCAGTTGCCGAGTTCCAGGCCCGACACTTCCCTGGTTCGCACCCCCCCACCCCACCCCCGGCGAGAGTAAAATGAGTTTGTCAGAAAGTATGTGTTTTCTTCCTATTTCAATTAAAGGGACCAACAGTTAGAACGTCGGCAGATGCACGGTTGTCCGGGTTGAACCCTAAACAAACCCCCCCACCATATGTTTCAGCCCTCAACCCTTGAAAGTTCCCGATTCCAGGCCCGACACTTTCCAGGTTCCCCCCCCCCACCCCACTTTCGGTGAGAGTAAAATGAGTGCTGCCGCACTTGAAACGAATAGGAAGCTGACCTCTAGGCCTAGACAACACAGCTGCAACGAACATCCCCGACCTCAAAGGCCAAAACTGAATTTCAGAAAGTATGTTTTTCCTCCTATATCAATAAGCGGGAAACCCCACAGATTAGAACGGCGGCAAGATAATTACGGTTTGCCGGGTTTGAACCCTACACAATCCGCCTCCAGATGTTGTTACTCCTCCAGATGTTGTATCTCTCTAGCCTCAACCCTGAACAAAACCCCAAGAGTTGCACAGCCTCCAAAAACTGAAGCAGTCCCCGCCCATGAATTCAGCCTTAACAGACCTCAATCAGTTGCCGAGTTCCAGGCCCGACACGTCCCTGGTTCGCACCCCCCCACCCCACCCCCGGTGAAAGTAAAATGAGTGCTGCCGCACTTGAAACGAATAGGAAGCTGACGTCTAGACAACACAGCTGCAACTGAACCCCCCCACGCCTTAAGCCAAAACTGTTTGTCAGAAAGTAATGTGTTAGCTTCCGATTTTCAATGAAAAGGACCAACATTAGAACGTCGGCAAGATGCCAACGTTGGTTCGGGTTGAACCCTAACCAAACCCCCCCACCATAATTTTCAGACCCTGAACCCTGAAAGTTCCCGATTCCCAGGCCCAACACGTTTCCAGTTCCCCCCCTCCAACCCCACCCCCCCGGTGAGATAAAATACGCTGCCGCACTTGAAACGAATAGGAAGCTGACGTCTAGACAACACAGCTGCAACTGAAACCCCCCACGCCTTAAGCCAAAACTGTTTGTCAGAAAGTATGTGTTTTCTTGCTATTTCAACTAACGGGACTAACAGATAGAACGTCGGCAGATGCACGGTTGTCCGGATTGAGCCCTAAACAAAACCCCCCCACCATATGTTCAAGCCCTCAACCTTGAAAAGGTTCCCCGATTCCAAGTCCCGACAACAAATAAGCAACGTTCCAGGTTCCCCCCCCACCCCACCCCCGTAGAAGTAAAATGAGTGAGCGCTGCCTAGCACTTGGAAACGAATAAGTAAGCTGGCCTCCAGGTCTAGACAACACAGCTGCAACTGAAACCCCCCACCCCACGCCTTAAGCCAAAACTGTTTGTCAGAAAGTATGTGTTCTATTTCAACTAACGGGACTAACAGTTAGAACGTCGGTAGATGCACGGTTGTCCGGATTGAGCCCTAAACAAACCCCCCCACCATATGTTTCAGCCCTCAACCCTTGAAAGTTCCCGACTCCAGGCCCGACACGTTCCAGGTTCCCCCCCCACCCCACCCCCGGTGAGAGTAAAATGAGCGCTGCCGCACTTGAAACGAATAGGAAGCTGGCCTCCAGGTCTAGACAACACAGCTGCAACTGAAACCCCCCACCCCACGCCTTAAGCCAAAACTGTTTGTCAGAAAGTATGTGTTTTCTTCCTATTTCAACTAACGGGACCAACAGTTAGAACATCGGCAGATGCACGGTTGTCCGGTTTGAACCCTAAACAAACCCCCCCGCCGTGTGTTTCAGCCCTCAACCCTTGAAAGTTCCTGATTTCCAGGCCCGACACTTTCCAGGTTCCCCCCCAACCCCACTCCCCCGCCAAGATTGCGTTTAAAGCCGGACAAGCGTGCATCTGCCGATGTTCTAACTGTGGGTCCCGCTAATTAAAATAGGAGGAAAACGTTTTGGCGTAAGGCGTTGGGGTTTCAGTTGCACCTGTGTTGTCTAGACCTACAGGTCAGCTTCCTCCTCCTTTCTAGTGCAACAGCACAAATTTTACTCTCACCGGCGGGAAGGGACATCGGCAACTTTGACGTTGGGGGCTGTTTAAAGCTAAGACCACAGCTGCAACTAAAATCCCCTCGCCTCAGGCTAAACACAATTCTTCGAAAGGCATGTGTTTTCTTCTTGTTTCAATTAACGGTGCACACAGTTAGAACATCGGCAGATGTACGGTTGCCTGGGTTGAGCCCTAAACAATCCCCCTCCAGATGTTGTAACTCTCTAGCCTCAACCCTGAACAAACCCAAAAGTTTCACGCCTACAAAAACGAGCAGTCCGCCCATGATTTTAGCCTTAACAGACCTCAATCAGTTGCCGAGTTCCAGGCCCGACACTTCCCAGGTTCGCACCCCCCCACCCCACCCCCGGCGAGAGTAAAATGAGTGCCGCACTTGAAACGAATAGGAAGCTGACATCTAGACAACACAGCTGCAACTGAAACCCCCCACGCCTTAAGCCAAAACTGTTTGTCAGAAAGTATGAGTTTTCTTCCTATTTCAATTAGAGGGACCAACAGTTAGAACGTCGGCAGATGCACGGTTGTCCGCGCTTTCGGTGAGAGTAAAATGAGTGCTGCCGCACTTGAAACGAATAGGAAGCTGATTTCTAGGCCTAGACAACACAGCTGCAACTAACATCCCCGCCTCAAGCCAAAACTGATTTTCAGAAAGTATGTTTTTCCTCCTATTTCAATTAGCGGGACCCACAGTTAGAACGTCGGCAGATGCACGGTTGCCCGGGTTGAACCCTAAACAATCCGCCTCCAGATGTTGTAACTCTCTAGCCTCAACCCTGAACAAACCCAAAAGTTTCACGCCTACAAAAACGAGCAGTCCGCTCATGGTTTTAGCCTTAACAGACCCCAACCAGTTGCCGAGTTCCAGGCCCGACACTTCCCTGGTTCGCACCCCCCCCACACCCCCGGTGACAGTAAAATGAGTGCTGCCGCACTTGAAACGAATAGGAAGCTGACCTCTAGGCCTAGACAACACAGCTGCAACTAACATCCCCGCCTCAAGCCAAAACTGATTTTCAGAAAGTATGTTTTTCCTCCTATTTCAATTAGCGGGACCCACAGTTAGAACGTCGGCAGATGCACGGTTGCCCGGGTTGAACCCTAAACAATCCGCCTCCAGATGTTGTAACTCTCTAGCCTCAACCCTGAACAAACCCAAAAGTTTCACGCCTACAAAAACGAGCAGTCCGCCCATTATTTTCGCCTTAACAGACCTCAATCAGTTGCCGAGTTCCAGGCCCGACACTTCCCTGGTTCGCACCCCCCCACCCCACCCCCGGTGAAAGTAAAATGAGTGCTGCCGCACTTGAAACGAATAGGAAGCTGACGTCTAGACAACACAGCTGCAACTGAAACCCCCCACGCCTTAAGCCAAAACTGTTTGTCAGAAAGTATGTGTTTTCTTGCTATTTCAACTAACGGGACTAACAGATAGAACGTCGGCAGATGCACGGTTGTCCGGATTGAGCCCTAAACAAACCCCCCCACCATATGTTTCAGCCCTCAACCCTTGAAAGTTCCCGATTCCAGGCCCGACACGTTCCAGGTTCCCCCCCCACCCCACCCCCGGTGAGAGTAAAATGAGCGCTGCCGCACTTGAAATGAATAGGAAGCTGACCAGGTCTAGACAACACAGCTGCAATTGAAACCCCCCACCCCACGCCCCAAGCCAAAACTGTTTGTCAGAAAGTATGTGTTTTCTTCCTATTTCAACTAACGGGACCAACAGTTAGAACGTCGGCAGATGCACGGTTGTCCGGGTTGAGCCCTAGACAAACCCCCCCCACCATATGTTTCAGCCCTCAACCCTTGAAAGTTCCTGATTTCCAGGCCCGACACTTTCCAGGTTCCCCCCAAACCCCCCTCCCCCGCCAAGATTGCGTTTAAAGCCGGACAAGCGTCAATCTGCCGATGTTCTAACTGTGGGTCCCGCTAATTGAAATAAGAGGAAAACACATACTTCCGAGGAAAAGCGTTTTGGCGTCAGGCGTTGGGGTTTCAGTTGCACCTGTGTTGTCTAGACCTACAGGTCAGCTTCCTATTCCTTTCTAGTGCAGCAACACTAATTTTACTCTCACCGGTGGGAAGGGGGGGGGAACCTGGGACATTGGCAACTGTGATGTTGGGGGCTGTTTAGAGCCAAAACCACAGCTGCAACTAAAATCCCCACGCCTCAGGCTAAACACAATTCTTCAAAAGGCATGTGTTTGCTTCTTGTTTCAATTAACGGGGCACACAGTTAGAACATCGGCAGATGCACGGTTGCCCGGGTTGAACCCTAAACAATCCCCCTCCAGATGTTGTAACTCTCTAGCCTCAACACTGAACAAACTCAAAAGTTTCACGCCTACAAAAACGAGCAGTCCGCCCATGGTTTTAGCCTTAACAGACCCCAACCAGTTGCCGAGTTCCAGGCCCGACACTTCCCTGGCTCGCACCCCCCCACCCCACCCCCGGTGAAAGTAAAATGAGTGCTGCCGCACTTGAAATAGGAAGCTGACGTCTAGACAACACAGCTGCAACTGAAACCCCCCACCCCACGCCTTAAGCCAAAACTGTTTGTCAGAAAGTATGTGTTTTCTTCCTATTTCAAATAACGGGACCCACAGTTCGAACGTCGGCAGATGCACGGTTGTCCGGGTTGAACCCTAAACAAACCCCCCCACCATATGTTTCAGCCCTCAACCCTTGAAAGTTCCCGATTTCCAGGCCCGACACTTTCCCCCGCCAAGATTGCGTTTAAAGCCGGACAAGCGTGCATCTGCCGATGTTCTAACTGTGGGTCCCGCTAATTGAATTAGGAGGAAAACATTTTGGCGCAAGGCGTTGGGGTTTCAGTTGCACCTGTGTTGTCTAGACCTACAGGTCAGCTTCCTATTCCTTTCTAGTGCAGCAGCACTAATTTTACTCTCACCGGTGGGAAGGGGGGGGAACCTGGGACATTGGCAACTGTGACGTTGGGGGCTGTTTAGAGCCAAAACCACAGCTGCAACTAAAATCCCCACGCCTCAGGCTAAACACAATTCTTCAAAAGGCATGTGTTTTCTTCTTGTTTCAATTAACGGGGCACACAGTTAGAACATCGGCAGATGCACGGTTGCCCGGGTTGAACCCTAAACAGTCCCCCTCCAGATGTTGTAACTCTCTATCCCCAACCCTGAACAAACCCAAAGGTTTCACGCCTACAAAAACGAGCAGTCCGCTCATGGTTTTAGCCTTAACAGACCCCAACCAGTTGCCGAGTTCCAGGCCCGACACTTCCCTGGTTCGCACCCCCCCCACACCCCCGGTGACAGTAAAATGACTGCTGCCGCACTTGAAACGAATAGGAAGCTGACCTCTAGGCCTAGACAACACAGCTGCAACTAACATCCCCGCCTCAAGCCAAAAACTGATTTTCAGAAAGTATGTGTTTTCCTCCTATGTCAATTAGCGGGACCCACAGTTAGAACGTCGGCAGATACACGGTTGTCCGGGTTGAACCCTAAACAACCCACCTCCATAAGTTGCAGCCCCCAAGCCCTCAACCCTGAACAAACCCGAAAGTTTCAAGCCTATTTCAACAAGAGCAGTCCGCCAATAACGTTAGCCCTAAACAACCCCCAATCTGAAAGCTGTCGATTTCCAGGCCCGGCACTTCCCAGATTCCCCCCCCCCGGGTTGAGAAGACTCTTGCGCTCACTGCGGACTGGCCGGATGACATTTTTCAGGCAGCAGTTTCTGTAAAGACATTTATGCTTGTGGACTGGTCGGGTGACATTTTGCAGGCAGCTGTTCCTGAGATCTTATTTTGCAGGCAGCAGTTCCGGAGATTAAATTGAGCGCCGACGTACGAGAGAGGAATAGGAAGCTGATCTCTTACGATTAACAGCGCAGCTGCGACTAAAATGCCCACGCCTCAAGCTAAACACAGTTCTTCAAAAGGCATGTGTTTTCTACATACATTGCAAACAAAGCCATCATGTTGCGAGACACCATGAAACGCAAATCACTGCAACAGAAATACATAGTTGTTCAGCCTTGGTGAGGAAGCAACCCCCTTCAAACGCAGCATGCAACAATGGTTCACCAGCTTGTGCCACACAAAGTCGCAGTGTATGTAATTGGCCATTGTTGATGTTCTAACTTGGATGTTCTAAAACAAAAATACCCAGAGAAATGTCGCACGCTCAAATATGTTCTAACCCGGGTTCAGTTAGAACATGGATTCACCAAATGATGTTCTAACTTGAAGTCTGTCAATATACTTCAGACAAATCCACAGTATTTTCGCGTAGACATACGCAGACCTTTGTCCAGCGAAACGTCGCTACGTGCATGCCTAGGATTGCTTTGTTGGAAGGGGATATATGAAAACACCCCTCAATCCAACAACTCAACAAAAAGTGTGGAAGCAGTGCGTCATAAATGAGGCCAGTTGACTGATAGCTGCCAAGGCACAGTTCACGCAGTTCTCGCAGCACATGGTTTTGGCCTCGCAGCGTAGCCCTTGTGTCCTTTTAACTGACAAGGGGCCGGGTTTCTGTCCAAATGAAGAAGACCCCATGTTGGGCGGTTTCTCACTTTGAAACAGAGCAGCTATCCGATGATCAAAACTCTACATGGCTCTTCAACGCATTCTAAGTTTTCCCTTACCCACAAACATGAGCTGGACTCTGCCTCACCCCTGGGAGCAATCCGTTCCTTGTGGGGGAGAAGGCCCAGGCCTTCTCTCTCTGAAATCCAAAGCGATTGAAAGCAAAATCGAATCCCCGCCCCAGGATTTTTGAACAGATGTTGCTCGTTGGTGAGGTCCAGTAGCCCCGAAGCTCAAACCACTAAGCCAAGGCAGTGTATCCTTAGCATACTAAAAAGTATCTGTTGCAGAAACATTGACAAGGCCGTCCAGCAAGTCCTAGGAGAGGCAAGCAAAGCTATCGAGTAAGCCGTAAACCCAAAAAAATGGTCTTGGCAACCCTCCTACAAACCCTGGCTCATGAGGCATATCATGGAAACGCAAGCGGTTGCCCCAAAGTCTGACCAGGAAGGAGATCTCCGTTCTCCTACTTTCCGCATGAGCCAAACATCTCTGCCAAGTCATAGTGCTGACGAATCGCGCAGCTTGAAAGTCTGAAACTGTGCCACGCAACTCCCGCAGAAAAGCCTCCAAGGGCGGTGTTCGCAAATGAGCAGAATAGCAGCTAGCAGCTAGACATCTCTTGTAAACATCAAGCAGCACCAAGTAAACAGAGGGGAAGCTGCCAGCCTGCTGCTTCCGTTCTTTTCCGCCAAGGCGCAGGAGGAGGAGGATGGCCGAAAGCGCGCGACCTCAGAGAGCAAGTCGGCTTCGACAAGTGTTGATTGTGGTTTGTGTTTCGTCACTTCGTTGCACCCAGCCACGCACAAGCAAAGCAAAACTCGGTATGCCCAGATCATCATAAAATGTTTAGAAGGTAGGTATATAATAGTAAACAACAACAAGGCATCCCTTTTCCTAGCAGCTCTGCCTTTGTTCTTGCGTAACTCAGCGCCCAGCTTTGGAGGAGTCATCAACTTATCGACCTTAGATGATGCAGCATGGCTGTCGTAATCTGACAGAAAGCTATACATCGTGCATGGACAGAACCCTGCACCAGTTGGTGCACGACCTGCCCATCCCGCGGTATGATCAAAGACACCTTCTTACAAGTGTCAAAATTGTCAGCCAAGCCCTCTTGGTTTGCAGCCTGAAAAGCGCTGTGCTCTCTGTCTTGCTTTGTTAACAATGTTTGACAAATGTGGTTTCTTGAGGGTACCCCTTTTTGCTTGGGTTTTGAGGGACACCAAAGGAAAAGCCACCATTTTGGGGGTCCACCTATTTTGAGACGTACCCAAATACGCCAAATGCCCATGCAAGGCTGCTCGTGTTCTGGCAGTAGCGGCCAAACTCTGAAAGAGAGTAAAGCCGCTATCCTTCCAGACTCGGTTGGAAGCCTGGCGTCATGGTCCTGCCTTTAAAAAAGAGGGGGCACAAATATGACTTCAAACCCTCCAACTGGGTTGCAAGCTTGCGCAAGTAATTATTTGCGTCTAAAGTATCCAAAGGACTGGAGTACCCTCCAAAGGGTACAAACTTGCTGGTAAACAAAAGCCACTAACACGCCTGTCTCAACTTCTACACTGCTGACGGAGAAGTCATAGGAGTCCTTGGCACCCGGCTGACAGGCCGAAGGAGTTTTCGGAGCCTCACAAATCCGACGCGTCTTCCAGCTTTAGCCTCCGCTTTTCTTCGGTTCTATAGTCGCAGCACATGAGGGCTACAGGAATGAACTGCAAAGAATAGACTAATTCCCAAACCTGAATTGAGGGACGCCCGGCTTCATGAGCTCGGCTTACGTGTTGGCATGGGACGTGCCTTCCAGAGCGTCGAACAGGATCTTCTCTTTCAAGCCTGCCATGGTCAGTGCGGCGGAGAAAGCTGCCCACATCAGGGGGGCCGACTGAGCCACACATGTTGCTACCTGAGCCACGGTTAGAATTACTTGTCTCCCCGAAAGGACATGACCAATGAGTGAGTCCCCTGTTTCTAAGTGGAAATTTAGGGAGCCCCTAACTACCGCACATTCTCCAAACCTCATGTGTCAAAACTGGGCACAACTTTGGGGACGGTGCCCTCAGGGGCCCAGCCTAAAACTCGCCACTGGAAACGGTTCTAGTTTTGACATAGTGGAATAAACCACCTACTAACAGGTGTAGCATTTTGTCCATCCAGTACATGCACATGGGAGGTTGGTAATCCCAAATCTTCTAGGAAGCGTAGCAGAAAAGGCTTACTATGCCGCGGGGGGGGGGGGGGGGAGGGGATCTAGCTGGGTGGTTTCTGAACGATTCGCCTGAGGCACTCGCCTAGTTCGAACCTGAACACAAATACAGGGAAGCTGTAAGTTGTGGCAGCGAGGAAGGCACCCAAGGTAAGCTTCCGACTCACCAAACTTTCTGCCCCATAATTTTGGATGACGCTCATTCTCTTAGAACAGCCCTGACTGCGTGATGAAGGGAGAAATAATGTGGGAGTCATTCAGTTAGGGGGGACTCACACATGTTCGCATCAACTGCGCCTCTAAAAAATATACCGGTTCTGCTCATGGCATCCAAGCCCACGGCTCGGCACTACATGTTGACCAGTGTGTTTGACTGCCCAGGTAAACCCAATCGGCGTTCCTTCTTCACAAGTTGAAGTCAATTCCACGAGTTCCTGTGTTGCGGCTTCTTGGGTTGCGGCTTCTCTGGTTGCAGTGTGTGTTCCGGGTAGATGTCAAAAAAATCAGAAACCTTTTTCGGTACTCCCTGTAAAAGGTGCACAAGACACTAGGGTCCCCTTCAGGGGCATATCTTGACAACCCCCCCATGTCTCTTATTGTCAAGGTTCGATGTCTTGTACAACCTGAATGGCTCCAAGCCGCACAAGAACCGTTTTAGAAAAAAAACAACAAGAACGATTGCCCAGACATGACATCATCTCAAGTAATTACTGTCCCGCAAAACGCAAGCAAGCCTTCGGCGCAAACCTTTGTTCATAAAGCTCTCAGTGCATCAGATAGCCAATGACAGTTCCATCAACCACAGCCCTGCTCACCCAAAAACTTGCCGGCGTGAAATCTGAATTCAACACGACTTGCCAAAGGCATGTAAATCCCCGCCAGCCACACCAGCGTATGCAACAGCAAGCATCATGCAATACATGTTGTTTTCAACTTGGACAGGATCCTCCCAAAAAGAATGGAGGTAGAAAGCGGGGTCCATTTGAAGCAAGGACCACACCAACGGTCTCACGCAGGCATCTCCCTAAATTAAGCAACCCAGGCAGAAGCTGGGTGAGGTGAGACTGTTCAAGGGGACACAGCCAAGGGCTCCCCCACCCAGCTAGGAAAGAGGTGCTGATCGAAGGGTTCTGCAAACCATTGTGGGGGTAGGAGGCGCCCTAATGATTAGCCCTGACTAAACCCGCAGCCGATGGTCGTGCAGCGTTGCCTCGCTTGAACCGCGGCAGCGGAATCTTCTCCGCTGGGGGCTGGCCACCGGTAAGCAGAACGCCGACCTGGCGTCTCCGCTCGGGTCACACTCGCAACTGAGTGCTCCCCCATCAATTGACATGAAACCACAAACAGATATGCTTACTTAAAAGGGAGGTTGATTGGGGGCCCTCTTGTTGGGTTCCATGTTGATTTGCACGGAGAAACTAAAGTACATGCAGCAAGAACAAGCAACGCTGGTTGTGTCATGTGTGGAATATCATGAAGCCATTATGCATAATGATGCATTCCCGACAAAGCAAATTGTACACCAACCACCAAGACTTGGACGGGCCTATAGATTTAACACTCGAGCATGACCCTCCCTTGTGTGGTCCACATTGAAGTCCAAACTTGGAAAACAACCATAGACCAAATGGGATAATATGTATGATCAATACAGATTGCCACGGTTCTCCTGATTGCAGTTGTCACCAAACAACAACTATGGAAGAGTGGCTGGCAGTCTCTGTTGGCTGCAGGCAATCAGGACAAAGGCACGTACACGGGCCTTGAACATGCAGATAGTGGTGGAACGCATCTGATGATGAAATGTGTCAAGTCATGTCCATAGCCTGACTCTAGACAACTGCATGATTCCCCACCATTCATAACGTGTTGTCGGCATCTTGTCTAAGCATGTCCAAACTCTTGCTTGCAATGCAGTTGCTGGCTTGCTAGCGGGAAGTCATGAATGCTAAACCAGACATGATCCGTCCTCACAATAAGAGGCTACCGAGCTGAGCCACACTCGTTGGCACTTAGCAGACTGGCTGTTCAAACAAGATTGCAATCAGACTCTTGACTCTTGTCCTTTGTCTCCCTTAACAGACCCCATGAATGGCGTAGCGGCACTAAATACTACAACTCACCAACCGGAAACACACAAGGTTGAGTCGTTGAATCTGACCCCGATGCATTTGAACTTCACATCCCGCCTGAATCCTGTTGGAAAAATACAATTTACTGTTAAGCCCAAAACGTTCCAGCAGGGATAGATTCCCTTTAAACCCAACAAGGACAATAACAAATATCTTGAGCAAGGCCGAGCTTGTTTTACTCCAGGCGAGCTCTCTCCTTAGTGCAAAGGTATTTGCAAATGCTACGAGATTACGAAAACCCGAGCTAAGAGAAACCAAAGTAGGATCCCGGCAAGCTCGCCAAAAAAGCAGGCAAATTGTATACTCCCAGCCTTTTCCTGCACATCTTCCAGTGTGAGATGCTGCTGAGCCTCAGTTCTTGGTCAACAGAGATTATACCGACTATAGCCATAGCGCCAACTCAAAGTCATCATCAATTGTTGCTTGTTGCTCTGATTGAATTTGTGCATGTTATGCTACTAATTGTTGCTTTTTGTTTGGATGTTTGTTTGTTTGTTTGATTGATTGATTGATTGGTTCTCTTTGTTTGTTGGTTCGTTCGTCCAATGGTTGGTTGCTCGGTTGCTCGGTTGCTCGGTCGCTTGCTTCCTTGCTTGCTCGCGAATTTGCTTCATTGGCTGGCTGGCTGATTGGTTGGTGGGTTGGCTGCTTACTCGAGTTGTATCCAACATCGAATTCTGTCCCCGCGTCGTCCACCCGACACATCTCATCGTGCACAAGCTTTCCCAAAGCAAATCTAACACAACATGATGCGCCCTTGTTGCTCTCTGTGGCACTCGCTCCTCAATGCAGTTTTGCGGCTTAGTCTCAGGAAATATAGAATTTCCCTGCCAACGCTGCCGCTTGGCCCTAGCAATTGCAGGCACAAGCCACGGAATGGCGTTGCTTAACCAACTCTCTGAGCTGTGGCAGCCGTGGCATGCCGCGGCTTGCCGTGGCAATTGCAGTCAGTCTGTCGAGATGGCATACGCATATTATAGGTTTTAGAGCAATCCTCTCACACCATCTTCAAACGCAAATACTTGAACACCTTGAGATTTTCCGGACGTCCATGGGTTTTTCAAACACAAAATGTGCTTGGCTTTTCTGTGCTGCATGACAGGTGGGGATTTCTCCAAATCGTAGCCCCTGCTTTGGGCGTGTTTAAAGGGACACCAAATGAAGCAACCCATAATGCGTCAAATCAATTCTATCAAGTGCCATCCACTTCAGCCCAGGGATCGGATTCCGTTCCGGGTTGGAGTCAAATTCCGTACATCGCACACCCGGTGAATCCACGGAATCCTTCAGGAAATGCAGAGCTGCTGCGAACGGAGAGGCCGATCGACCCCAAAGCTTTCAGCTGACGGAACAAAACACCCGTTCGAAGCGGGCGCCACATGAGGTTTGTTGACCCTTCCTGCCATTCAATATGCCGCCAAAGAAAGGAAGGGAAAACGCCGCCCTTGAAAGCCACCCCAAAGTTGTACCCTAAGAAACACACAGACACAAACACAAACACGCAACGGGATGTTTTGTCCGAACCTCACGTTATGCTTTCGCCGCGGGGCAATGCCTTGCGCCGTCAGCTGCGTCCATCTCTCCACCGAGCCTGAAAGTGCCTCAAGCCGGGTCTGAGGCAATGAGATCAATGAAGCCCGGTGGCTACCACTATCCAAAGTAGAAAAAGGGAACCCCTTTTGCGGTGGACCAGCAAAGATGTGACAAGCGAGTATCGGGGTATATGTATATACATATATAGTGAAAAGATAGGTGCCTCTTGTCAAAAGGCGCGGGGCCCTCCGTTGACAGTTGGTTCATGCATTCTCTGGCATAGGATAAAGCATGTGCTTTTGGGGACGTCTGAAACTGCTACGAACGCCATAACCCGGACCCGGACAACATGTCAGGGCTGAGCCTGCATGAAGCAAAGCATCACATGCCAAAACGCCAAAGAGCCCCAGGTCCCCCAGCTAGCCCCATTTGGCAGTGACCATTCGTAGGTAGACATTCAGCATCAAAGTGGTAAATCGCTGTGTCTCAAACCGCGTACCCTTCTGGAAGGGCTTTAACTCAGCACCACACATGAACCATACATATGGAGGAGTCCCTAGTCTTGTCTGAGTCACACATGTCATCCTGTAATTGCCAAAACACTGACCTCTGATGATAAAACCGGAAAAGGGATTCGTCGGCCAACATGGTCATTCTGACCAATCCACGGTGAGATCACCCGCCAGGTACGTAGCGGTATCTGGATCCATAGCTGGTGTGCGGTCCAATGACATTGGATGCTTGTGAACCTCCGTTTCCTGGTGGCAATTCGGTGAGTGTGCCAAATGTTGTTCGCTTGACTACTGTAGATCTGGGCAATTACAAAATCCATAAGAGGCAGTAAAAGAACCTCCAGGAAGGGACCTTCACCATGGCACTTGTTTCGTCGGCGAATCCGTGAGCTCCTTCCGTCGTTGTACCTTGCTGACCATTGCCCTCTAAAGAGTACCCCAAATGGTGGTTTCCTTTTAATCTGGTGGAATAGGTCATGTGTTTCCTAGGGACCACAGACCATACATGAGTCACACTTAAAAAGGCGGCGGCACCTGTTTATGGATAGGACTGTCACTCACCAACCTTCACTCACCCGCATTTTGTTTGTGGCTCAAATGAAACAGCTTTGACCCCCAAAGACCTCAGATGATACGGCTTTGTGCCCCTAGGATTGAATCTTCAAACAACGGCAGTGGTCAATGACCGTTGCTCAGGTCAAACAATGCCCTCCACCCTCCGCCATCCCCACCTTGATCATCCGCAGATCGTAGTCCTTCATCCTGGTCCAGTGCCGAACGGTGCCATTCGTGCCGTTTGGTTTGGCCAAGCTGAATGGACTTAACATGCGTGATTTCATGGTTCCCGTCCAGAACGGTCCCCAAAAGTCCTAGCGGAGCCCAGATACTGAATTATGACAGTGGCGCTTCCCAACTAGTGCGATGAGTTCAAACTTTCGCCTAGTGAAGCACTGAAAACTGGACATTGCACACCAGCTACCCAGCCAAAGATCTTGACAATGCAACCTGTCTGAGGAGGGAGTCTTTTCCAGCCATCCCCACCCAGAGCAAGCCAAACAACTCTTTAAACAAACCAAAGCCTTGGGCCCACCCTGATTCTACAAAGATGTCCAACATATCAGATGCACAAATCGCTATTAAAGCACTGCCAATACAACACAACACAACAAACAAACACACAAAATAACAAGCAAACACGCAAACAAGCAAGCAAGCAAAGACCCACGCGAATAAATAAACAAACAAACAAACAAACAAACAAAAAGCAAGCACGATTGCAAGCAAGCAAGCAAGCCAGCAAGCAAACAAACAAGCAAACACACAAACAAACAAACAAACACACCAGCAGCAAACAACCAAACAACCAAACAACCAGCAAGGCAGAAATGAAATAGTACATACCGAAATAACAAATAACAGACACATGGAAAACCAACAAAAATAGCACACATTCAAGCAAGCAAGCAATGGCAAGGAAGTAACCAAGCAAGATGCAAGCAAACAAACAAACAAAGAAGCACATAGACAAACAACCAAGCAAACACACACACACACCACACAAGAACAACAATGAAACAAATCGCCGCAAAGCACCACAACCACATGAACACACTGGCAAACATGAACACACTGCCAAACATGAACAGCTGGAAATGACATGTCCGTTCATCTTGGATCACTGACGCCAAGAGACTGATGCCCGATAGCCATACACAATGATCATATCGATCACAGGCAATGTTTTCATCCCAATGTTACATGGTGATATGTCCCTGAAATGACAAGCATTCTGTCAAATCTAGCTTGTTTAGATAGCTAGTTCAAACGCTGAAATAAGAATGACTAGCACCAGCCAGCATTGCTCAGCAAGCAGCGGACTCTAGTCGCAAGCACTCTCACTCTCTTTCTCTGAGGCCCAGGCATCTCGCGTATGTACCTGAGACCAAGGTACCAAGATGACCCAGGCTTGGCCAAAGATTGAAGGAACACATGCCCAGGCCCACCTGCATTTGATGTATTGTTCATCCTTGCCTGCGACAAGGTGCACCTTTGTGTTCTGAATGGTATGAGGCAGCGGTTCTTTGAAGAGTGGTGCCTTGAAAGAGGTTGGCCAAACATACACACTGAAATGCATCATCCATTGTTGGCGGCATGTGTTTGCTTTGCAGGGCGTGCTAGTTCTACTTACATGCTATGACAAAACACTGTGAAGGAGCTAGATGCCACATTGAGCCGATTGAAATGGGACAAGTGAATCGTTGCCACTTGACCAGGCAAATTGGCAAAACGGCCAGCTAGTGATCCCAACGTATCTTGAGCAAGGACCAAGGCTGGGCTGAATTCCCATACAACAGTAGACCATGCATGTTTTCACTTAATTACTTGCAACCCAAATGTCCCCAATATTGAACTGGAGTTTTGACCAATTCCAAAACTCGTACTCATCCAGTGATTTCTCCCGACCAATGCTAAGCCGCAGGCAATACTCAACCAAGTTGCAAACCAAGACAAATCCGATCAAATTCCAGTAAATTGTGCTGTTCAAAGTCCTGATTCAACAAATGCCTCTTCTTGGGAGGGTACCGTTGCCGGGTTGATATAAAGGGAAACAAACAGGACAACGCCCCTTTAACCGTCAGAACCAAAACCTGGTAATTATTGGAGTCGTCTACACAAGCCCATGAAGAATCAGCACCTCAAGCCAGGCCACTTCTTCATGCGGGTGATGCGGCCGTTGTTCTCCTGCAACAAACGTGTCTGAAAACAAGGGGTCCCAAAATGGTCCCTGCAAGGGCCCGGTTTCAAGCAATGGGCGAAACGCAACAATGGTGGGTTTCCCTTTGGTCTCAATTGTTCAACAACTCCAAAATGTTACACACAAGCACGGCATAGCCAGGGAAAGTTCAAATATCTGCTAGATATTCATCACGGCTAAACGTTGCAAGTGAGAAAACACGGAAAGTGGGCAGCTCATTGGTGAATCACTCACCTGAACAAAGGTGAGCAATTCTGCGCAAACCATTTTTTCCAAGACAAGAAAGAGAAACACTTCATCTATCATGAAGCCGGCTTGATTCAACCTCCACTTAAGATCTTCAAACAGGTGTCCTGCGGAGTTGTCATCCCATGCAAGGTACGCATCAAAGAGATGTCGATCTCTGGCAAGGCGTCTGATTTAATTACCCTGTAGACAAACGACACCTTGTGGAAATGTTGTGCAGCAGGGACACGCAATCTGGCTGCCATCCTGCGGCGTCCCTTCACACCCAATTAACAAACGAGCCCCGTCACATTTGGGCGCACAACCGACAAACTCTTACACACCCAATCCTTCGCGAGACTGCTGGCACCAAAATGATCAAATGATTGACTAGTGGAGCAACATCGACTCTTACGTTGTCCACAATAACATTACCCACCCCCCCCCCGGCCCCCCAAAAAAAAGGACTCGCGAAACCGATATCTAGCCGAATTGTATCCTTCAAGGGGCCCTGTATCTGACATTGTACTGCCGCTTCACAAGGTGACAGTAAGGCGTCCAAATCAAAGCATCCTCTGGAGGATGGAACTTGCATTCGCCTTCTTTCTCTTGTAAACAAAATGATTTAGAATGATGGAACGATGACAACCGGCAATGCGTTTGACCATTGGGCATGAATGTCAATTGACCCTCTAGGAGACATCGTTTCCTGGATTTGTGTCCACTACCGCTTTTGCGAGTGTTCCAATTATCAACGCTCATAGCCAACACGCGTCACTTCGATTCCCGGGCCCTCGGGAGGTCAGTCCTCCTCGTCTCTCTGCTCAGGAGCCAAGAACATCTCCTGCATCGGATGGGCTTCTGACCCAACCTGAATCCAGCACCCAACAACTGCTTTTTTGCTGATTAAGGCACCACCTGCCGTCCAACAAGCAGGCGTTCGAGGGGGCATAAGGTGATGAACAACAATCTTGCTCTTTCCGCCTCAAGGGAGAGGGGCTGGGAGTGGGAGGGAGACGGGCTGGGAGTGGGAGTTCCACTTTCCGTTTGCTGCCAGCACAGGTGAGAATAGGACCCAACAGAGAAATCATGGGATTGCGCTTCCCATTGTTTCATATTGAAGGAAGTGGGAAATCTGTCTAGTAGTTTCCTCATGTCTCAACAAGCTGGGTCCGGCAGGATTTTTCTTTGCAAGGCATCCTGTTGAGCCGACCATTAAAGCTTGCTTCTTTTGAAGGACATGAGAAAATGAGCGCGTTCCACTTTGCAAGCAATTTGTGCGAGTCCCCCATGTCCATCCAAACGGACCATAGACTATAGACTAATTTTGACCGAACCTCAACATGTCGGAGAGCACAATGTACAGAATGTCCTAACTGGCCGGAGTCTTGATCAATTTCTTGGGATTCGGAAATAAAACGGAACATCAAGCTTGAACTACACAATTGTAGTTGCAAACAGGGTCGGCTCCCCAAGGGAGCAATATCAGTATAAGTGACATAAGTGATGGCCAAGTGAGACCAGTGGAACGCAAATTCCTAGCTCAATGGGGCGACAAAATCCATATGTCCAACACTTCAATAAAGAAATAAGAAATGGATGATCAAGAGGGCCTTCATCATGCGGCTTGTTTCCCCCAGTCCTTTTGCAGTCGACAGAACAAAAGGTGACTTCGGGAAGTCATCCTGACGCAAATCTATAAGGACAACCAAAAGAACACACCAACAGGAAGCAAAGTACCTATACTGCAAGGAAGAGAAAGCTCACCTCCTCATTTGGGCTAGTCTCAACAGGCCAAAACGGCCGCCCTCACAAATAGACCAACCCTTTTTTTGCCGACCAACTGAGCCACAGTCAAAGGATGTTGTTAAAGTGGCAAATGAATTAATGCAAAGTTTTAAGAAATCAAAGGGAACAGATCTTCGCCCCAGTTTTGGGCCTGTCCCGCGCCCGCCGATGGGTTGATTATAGCTCAAGTCATCTCATCCGTCCTCCTCAACTCCCGTCTCGGTGCCTTGGCCCGTTTCGGCAAGGCCAATGTGTGTTGTAAACCGGGGCTGGCCAACATGTGCTTGAACATTCGCCGCAAAAAAGCGTTTTCCTTGTACGGTTCCCATGATTGAATTATGGTGTATCACTCCTGAATGTGCCTTCCTTGGGGGGTTCCTATTGCTGGTTCTGTGTACCTTAGATCTACTGGTCGGAGACAACCGGACTCCGAATCAAGACGCGCAGGGCTTGCGAATCATTGCAAGCTGCCAGTGATCCTTAAAAGAGACATAGGGTGCCCAGGAAAAAAAAATGGTGGTAGAAAAGACAGTGCCTCGACTTTTGCGAGATCCCCTCCTCAAGATCGGATCTGACAAAGCAGTTCGGGCAAGCTGGTTAAGAAAATAACAGGAAAGGTATTGGGCTAATACTGTACATGAGGCTTGGAGCATCCTGATGTGTGTACACTCGATGTCACAGCTGAATCATCCAGAAATAAATACATATGCACACTTACCCCAAACAACAACTAAAACTACCCTGTTCACGAATCCGCGTGGCTTTGTGGAAACGCTGGCAATACTGAGTGTGCTTGAAGCCCGCGGCACAAACATTAGGTGCGGTAGTTTGCGCGGCTTGACTATCAACTGTCAACCAGAGTTCCAAAACAACATACTACCAAGCAGCAGTAGAATGAAGCGACACCAATGCAGGGGTGCAATTAAACTAACTGTCCGACCCTTCTTGCTTCCAGAATTCTTGCAAGTTGTCTCCAGTTTTCAACATGACACGGTTGCAAACCTTCAAAACAAGCAACTACCGAATCATCGTGGACGTAACCATTTGTTGCACAACTTATGACATATCTTGGGTTGTTGTCCCGTCCAGTTGCAAACACGGCACACAAATAAGCCAAGCTGGTCGGTGAGTCATAATCGTCATATAGGTCCCGAGGAAGCCACTGAGTTCACAGGCATGGGGGTGAGCACCAAGTGGGTCATACATGTTTGCTGAATACGTCCAAATCTCCGAGAGGGGGCCAGGTTGGCTGAATCGAACACTACTCTTTTCCCGGGCGTGCTGAAACAAACACACATGTCCGAACCAAAGGATGCTTGGTGTCTCCTGTCAAGAAAGCGTGATCTTGCCGATGCCAAGCGGCAAAACCAGAGGTAGTTTTGCTTCCACCCCACAGATGCCACGTCCCGCAGGATTGCCTGAATGCATAGCACCTGGGAAAGGCGGAAAACTGAATGGTAGGCGAACGCAAACCAAAACACAAGTCCTTTGTGCCAATTCGGGGATCTAACACGAAAAACCCGACCCCGGCGATTGTGGTGGCTATTGAGAGCCTCTTCCAAACAGGGCATTCTTCTGCTACATGCGCTTCGAACACCACTAAATCACTATCTGTAAGACCTTGCGAATGTGCCTACCATCTGTTGGAAAGAACCCTCAGAGGAATCCTTGAAATGGGACGGTCTGGGCGCATCATGAAACCGATACATTGAGAAATAAAAAGTCATGAAATCACACTTGGCAAGCAAACCTGCTGTTGGGAAATCTGATGCAAGTTAATGGCTGATTCGAACCCATGTTGAAAGGCTCCATGTTCTGACGGGCCAATTGCCAACACATGTTTGGATACAATTCTCCAATGCATGTAGCAATGGTGGTAATCTTTTGGTAGTGTTTTGAAGGAACACCAACCAAATGTTGGGTTTCCCCATCTTGAGACAAACCCGACTAGACACAATAGTCCCAAATAGTTTGCAGTGCTCAGCTCACATCGAGCTTGTTCAGTGTAGCATTCAAGCGGTGAACCCGACACAGACACCAGTGAAGTTATGCCTTGGTACAAACCCAATAGTCGATGGTAAGCTTCACCTCAGTTGCAACTTGACTCGAATGGGGACCCGCGATAAATCAACTGGCTGATGGACGCGTGACTTCCAATTTCGAAGGGATGCTTCACCTGTGGGGGCAACTTCCCACAATTAGCTCCACAGCCTCTACTTGGATCAGAGAATCCATCCCAACTACTCAGTGATCCATCTGTACGTTAACCATTTCCGATGAATCCTGCAGCCACCAAACCCAAAGGGACGGGTGGAATCCGCTGAACAATTCGGCAACATGACTGGTCCCAGGTGTCGTCGCCATGTGGAGCCCGACTAGCATCTTAAGATCCCGGCTGCGGAGGCAGGGTAGATGGCCTCGCTTTGCCGGACTCACATGGCCGAAGCTTGCAACATCACAGTAAGGAATGAGGAAATGTTCACAACGTAAACCATCCAAGTGGTGGTTCTTTTTCAGGGGATCCCTAGGTTCCCAACACCTACCGTGAGACCAGGCCGTGGCCGGAGGCCGGGGTAAACTCATCCCGCGAGATAATGGCTTGGGAAGCCTTAAAAGCCGTTAAGTCTCTAAGACTTGGACTGGAGTTAAACAACTTTAATAACTCCCAAGATATGGTCCTATTCCCTTCCACTTGGTCTAATCAAGAGTTGCCGTCCCTCGATTACACGGTAGGAGCAACAGATTTGGACAGTTGTAAGCAACAAATAATCATTGTCATCTTGTTCATCCCTCTCGCTCCTCGCCATATGATGACTAATCGAAATGGAACGGGGAAACAATACATACAAACAAGTGCTAAATGGATGATATCTTGCTTTTCCCACTGGCTGGCATAAATTTATCATCCCTTCACCTACAAGAAATTCCCGTGCAGATCTTAGTACCATGATGTAAATGTAGGTTTGGGTCTTTGCAGCCGTGGAACGGGCTGGTGAATGGGTGCACAGGATGGATAAAGAGATAGTATATGACTGGCTTGTCTTCCGCATTCTTTCTTGGCTTCCGCATTCTTTCTTGGCTCACATGAGTTAGTTTTTAGGAAGGCACTTTGGGTTATCAATTGGCCCATCTATTCGTGGGTCAGTCCCGAACCTGAGCCATTGGCTCAAATGGGCGTTTTGGGAGGTTCGGTCCAAACATTGCATATCTCATTTCCTGCTTGTAACTAAGCTTTATCGATTTACATGCGTACGGCTCATAATTGTAAACGTGTTTGCTTCTTCTTTATTGTTGTACAGGAGAAGCCTTGAGGCAGCATGCTGCCGGAGGCCCAAACAAACAACCCAAAGGGAAACACAGTCTTAACAATCATAGCACCGCCTCTCCTGGTTTATCTTACTGGATTGGCAGCTGCGAGAAGCATGCGGAATGTCTCGCAACATGACCGAATGACCAAAACGGTATGGGTTTGTCTGCAAAAAGGGGAACACCAAACAAGGTTGGTTTCCTTTTGACTTCCCTTTAAATACAATTATTTTGAGACATAGCCTCTCCCTCGCTGGGCGCATGACACTGAGCCAAATCGTCAAGTACCGCGTCTCGGCGATGACGTACACCAATGCGATGTACAGCCCAACGATGAGAGCCTTGGGCGCTTTCAGGCCTGCCGCATGGTTGTTTTAGGACAAAGTGCTGGTTGTTTGTTGTTTTTGTTGGTCTGTGTACCTGTGTGTCTGTCTGAAATTGCTGTTTGTTCGGATGCAATTGTGAAGAGTGGATCTCGGTGTAAGAATCAAAATTGCACAAGTTTGACGGTGTTGGTTCGCATCTGTGTACGTTGGACGTGATACGTATGTTAAATGCAAAAAGAGGACTGTGAGCAACCTTGCCAATTGGTGCACTTGTGTGACAAGCAACAAGTCCTGTCACCCACAAGGGGCATGTCTATTGGAACTCACTTCTTTGCAGGGGCATATAGTAATGGGTGATTTTCTCAATTGTGATCCCCTAGAGCAGCTGGTATTCCTTTGGCTTCGCTTGAGCTACCAAACGAAAGGGATGCACCATTTTGTGAAATCGTACATATATATATATATATGTACACAAACGCACAATGGCACACCGTTTAAACGCGTGACATATCTGCTGTAGCTTCGAAGGGATGGCGCTGCACAATGCTGCTTTCCGAGCTCCCGAAAATGGAGAGGCAGCACATGTGCACAAATATGCCACAATCAAAAGTCCTTTGTGCATGAGTAGATCGCAGATTGGAACAGAAAGCCTCGAAATGCGCAAATGCGCTGAGGATTTGAGGGAAGGGACCTCGGGGCTGTGCCGTTTTGTGCGTTCTGTGTCTCAGCCTTCCCTGGTCAACAGTACCAAGGTAACGGAACCGTGCGAGGACCAGATCCGACGAACCTGTTGCTGAGTCGGTCTAAGCCTTAGGCGGCCAGGGCTCAACCTGACCAACCATGAATCATGTCGTGTTTTCCCCGAACCAACACCAATCTCATCCATAGCTGAAACATGCGACGCACCCGTCTGTTCACGCTGAAGGGACTATCGCCACACGTCAGCGCATCTAATATTCAACAGCAAAATCTATCCTGGCGTAGTCTTTGCTGGCTCTGGTTTTTGTTTCCGTTGAGCCAGCGGAGCCACTGTGACAAAGCAGGGCCGCAAACCAGGGTATATTGCAGGGCTGCTCCTTCGTCACACCAATTCATCACCCAACCAACCAATCAAGCAGCCCATCCAATCAATTAATCAATCAATCAACCATCCAAAAGAACAAAACAAACAGCATCTTGTCGAACTATAAACCATCCAACCGACCGACCGACCGATCAACCAACAAACCAGCCAACCGAATCAACGGGGACGCGTGTTCGACGTGATCAATTCCTAAAGCCGGGCAGCTGTTAAGAGGCACCACCGCCACCAGCTCATTGTCAGGATCCCCTCCGGAGCGCTCGTGGTTTCAAGTGGCACGAAATGGAAATCAAAAGGTACAGTTTAAAAGGTAATTCAATCGGAGACTTTAGGTGTCCTTCTTGACATTAAGGTTCACTTCAACAGTGCGTCTTTTTGAGACTTGCCTTTTGTGCAGTGGTTTCAAGAAAAACCAAAAGGAGAACAGCCATTTTCCTTTTCGAAGAGTCCACCATTTGGAGACAAACCCAGGAACCAAGACCGGATTCGATGCCCGCCATGGTTAGTCTAGTTCGCTATATTGTTGGTGAATCAACCTTGAAGCTGAAGACTGTGGTGATGCCCAAGTCCTCCAAAGAAATACAGCCATGAGGGCGATAATGGACATTGCCAAGCCATGGGAAGATTCGAAGGAAGAGGTCATGTAGCTCTTAGGCAACTGCAGGCAGGAACATCTGGAAACGGGCTGTCTGCAGATGTGTTTGTTTTTGGGAGTGTGATATAAGGTAAGGGACCACACAGTTACAATCATTTTTGACCCATGATCACGGCATCACTTGCCACCCCGGTCTAGGGTTCGCAACTCCGATGCCTCCAAACTGCATAATGGCATGGCCATCGCTGGTATGAAGATGCATAGGCCAAAACAAAAAACCGGTTAATTTTTGTTCAGGAGAGCGCAAGGCCACTGACCTTTCTCTCCACGCCTGGCGGATGTGCACGAAGCCGGAAGATTTGAATTTTGGGCGCAGGAAGTAGCCACTGCCTCGAGTCTCGATGCGCTTCATACGTCTATGGGCCAAAGGCAAACGAGCAGAAAAGGCTAAGTGCGATGATGCAAACCGTTCCAGTTGGATGAGCTGCGCCCCCCACCAATCTTACCTTGATGGCTTCCATCATGTAGTGCTGTTGACAGCAATTGGGTAATGGTCAATATCTTGTAATTCGCGGACCTAAACTAAGCATTCCCAAAAACCATCCAAAAGTCGTGGGCATGATCGCAAACCAAACCCTCCGGCAGGTCGCGATGTCACTGCCTTGGAAAAAACAACAACAACGCAAACATTCAAGTAGAAATCAGCGCCCCTGAAATGGTGCTGTGTGGCTTCCTGGAAAACAACCTATAATATCACCAAACCAACACGGCACGTGTATATATATATATACATCAAAGGGACTAGCAGGTGATGTCTAAAACATCCTTTCAATCGGATATATCTAGGGAACACTGGATACATTCGTGTGGTTTCCCTTAAAAACCCGCCGTTTTGGAATCACCACTGGAAAGAGACACCCGAAAGAAACCCATGTCCCACACAGGATACCCGGAAAAAGGGACACACCCAGGAAAAAAGCTCGGGCAATCGGTCCAAGCTGCAGATCCGGGCCCTCTCCTTGAGGAAGGTACACACCTGACTCAAAGGTTTAAGCCACCAAAGATTGAGCAACCCTTGGGTACCCTGTTCGAAGCGGACTTAGTTGTTGGCTTAAACCTCCTCTTGTTCCCCCTCAAAGGGGTACTAATTGCTCATAGCAACCTTCTTTTGGTTCCCCTGTCAAAGGGTCCCTGCCGGGCTGGGGAGTCAAAATCAAAGGTGTGGATGCCTCAGCGCTTGTAAATGGCTTGCCATGTGCTGGAGGCCACAAGAAATGGCGTGACAAGCAATTCCGCCCGGTTTCTCTATTGCAAATATATTTTGCTTGAAGAGAGTGTCCGTTCGACGCTGCAACATATTACACGCAACCAACAACTGGCTGTCATGATGTTCCTACAATGTGGATGCTTCTCGATGGAGTCTGCTTCGGATAAACAAGGCTTGAGAAGAGTCCACTTCATGCTTTCCAGGTTCAGTTTAAGATGTGAGTTCGCAGCCGCCTGGACATGCAGCACTTGAAAAGAGCACGTGCGGTGTGCTCGTGAGCAGTGTGCTCATCTTCTTGCAGGCTCGTGACAATCACACGCTGTATAGATTCCACTGCCACATGCATTGCACGTTACAGAGCAGCCTCCCTTTTAGGGAATGATTGCAATTCCAAATGCCATTCATTGGCGCTTCTTTGGACCAAAAGGAACCGTGGGTGGTGGGTGGATCTAAAATCCTGGCGCAGGAAATGCATTGCGTCAATTCTCAAAAATACATCTCCCCAAGACATCCAAAAAGAGGCCATGCTGCAGCCACCATTCCACCATTTGTTCACCCCACAACACCGCAATGCGAGATTCCCAAAAACTTCTCCTTGCCCTCCTTGCCTTCCTGCTCTTCGACTTGGGCCCTTGGGTTCCAGGCCATCCGTTCCTGCTCCTGGTCGTAGCAGTCGGAGAGCACGGCGATGAAGACGTTGATGGTGCAGGTCAGAAAAATGAAGACTCCGCCTGCCGGCCGGGCCGCCGGTCGCCGACTCCGATCTTGTTGGCCAAATTCCTGCACCAGTTTGTCGGTGGTTTATCCCGTAGGTTTTCATCCATGACCATCCATCGCAACTGCGGGATTCCAACCATCAGTACAGGAAGCAAAGGAGCCAATAAACAGTGCTTCAAGATTGGGGCGGCGATTTAGAGCCGGAAGCGCTTTGCACTGCTTTTGCTCGTCTAATGACCAAACCCTGTATACAAGAACCAGGAACATCTGCGCCTTCACCAGTTTACTAAGACGAGTTCTGTACTGTACACCTTGCCATGCCTATGCTTTTCTTTTCTGCGTGGGGGATCCTGACCTCTGCCCTTGGGCTTCGTCAGATCTAGGATTTAAGCTGGGCCACATGGGCCAGTCTGGTTGGCGCCGGGGGGGACATCTACCTGCAACGTCTAGGGGTTTATGTACCCTAGCTTTCAGGGGGTCATCCAGTAAGGCCTGGGGGTCATGTTGCAAAGGGCATCAGTCCAGTCCCAAAGCATCACCTTCCAGCAAGCAAGCGATTTGGCATCGGCCAAATGCTCCCCAGCCTATGGACAAAATGATCATCGCGTTCATCATACCCTCTTCCATCCTGCGGAATGGGGCCAGCAATGTTGGACCCAGAACCTACTAGAAGGTGCGTGACTCTATATTGCTTCAAATGATGTGTTTGCGGACTGCGTGGCAATTCGAATTGTGTGTGGCGCTCCCTGCATGAACTTGCCTATGGTGCATTGGTGCATGTAATCCAACATCGCACTGCTTGCTGCAGCATGTGATGTGCATTCGCATGTCTCCTCACCCAACAAGGTAGTTTTTGTCTTTTCGATATTGGCGAGGATTTGAACAACATGACCATAGCCCTTTCAGGGAGATCCAATCAAAGTTGTCCCAGTGGCACATGCTGACACATTGGCAGCGAACACGAACAGTGTCCGGTAGCTGTAGCATGAAATGCATGTAGCAACTCAGTTGGCGTGGATGTGGAGCAGATTGGATCGCGACATCGTGATTCGCAAACTTGCAATGCGAGTGTCCGCTGTGAGGCTTGGACTGAGTGCTTCACTGAGCTTGGGCTGCCAAGCGCAGGTCCGTAGAGAAAGAGCATAGCTCTTGCCCTTTTGCCTTCACCTCTCTATGGCCTAAGACCGGTGACATGGATGAGCTCGGGACAACCAGATGCCCAACAACTGTAGCGCAAATAATCCACCAGAACTCTGTGTGTGTGCGCGGGTGTGTGTGCGCGGGTGTGTGTGTGTGTGTGTGCGTGTGGCAGAGCGTGTGTTTGTGTGCAAACGGGTTGGAATTCAGCTGTTCCATTCTGTCTGCGGCTTTGCTGCAGGGCTCCTGAGCTGTCTGAAAATTCAATGCAAATGCCCTATATGTTCATATTGTCTAAATAATCTGTTAACAACATTAAAACTTTGCCAGACTGTCTCTTCAAAAGCCATGTGATACCATGTGGCTCTGCCAGTTTTGAGGGCACCTCGCTTTGGAATTGTTTAAAAGGGAAACTATCCACGTTGGAGGTTCCCTTTCTAAGACAATCCCAAGTATCACCTCGACAGGCCGCGCTCGGGTCCCGAGAAGGTCTTCAGGGGACAAGAACTGCTCGCCCGTAAACAGCAGCACCACGATGTTGAACATCGAAATCGACTTGGTGCGTATGACGTGATTTCTCTCAAACAGTGGCCCCCAACTCCGGGTACACCAAACAGTATGCTCAGAGTCTGCTTCATTCGTCTACTCACGTCCAGAAAATGGGACACCTCCAAGAAACCAGTGGTTTCCGGTTGGTTTCTTTTTGCCCAACCGCGGCAGCTAGGTCATTGAACCATACTCCTCTTCTTTTTGAGGGTAACCGTTCCTGCAGGGCTGCTGGGGATAAATATTGCTTTGGCCTGGCCTTTGCATCAACTTGGGGCTCATGCTAGGAATTCATATTGGGCCTGTCTCAAGACTGGAAAAACTCAAAAATGGTTGGTGTCCTTTTGGTCTCCCTTTAACACCAGCTAAAACTGGAACCCCAAACAAAGGCTCACCCCACTCTTGGTTAAATCATGACTCACCAACCTGAAAGAAATGCATCGCCACCCGCAGGCATCCCGATGCGTTGAAGCAATAAAACTCACTCCTCTTCGGTTTCCCAAACGTATCTCAGCAACTTGTGGGGAAATCCGTTAAGTCCCGACTTGAAATGAACGTGAAATAAGACATGGAACGCCAAGAATGGAACCGTCATGTGTGAGGTGACAAACCCCAGGTAGGTCTGGTCGCTATACCTGAGTTTATCTCAAAGGAGGACTTCAAACCTGGATATCATTGCTTTTTTTCGTGTCCTCTCAAAACCGCACAACCATGGATGGAGTTTCACGTCAATATCACCCACCTGCACGAAGCCTTGCAATTGGCCCCAAAAGGTGGCATTCACAACTGACAAACATGAACCCCTGCGCCGTAGTGATAGTGGGAAGCCAAAGCAGGTTGCAAAGCGCCAAACCAATGTCTTTCCTTTCACACTATGAATTCAATCGTGATGTGTCAACACAGAACAGGATATCTTTGGGGTACGGTGTTTAACCAAATAATGCTTGAGCTGCGCGAAGCTTGGATGTGCCACGAAAGTATTGACCCTAAACTCACCAGGATGTGTGACAGTGCATTATCATGTGTGCATTTGTTTCACCATACAACATCGGTAATGTCAGCGCGAGCTTAGTAAACCCCCCGATTAAAGGTTTCCCCTTTTCCCTCCCAGATTCCCACCAATACTAAAGTAAAGAGACAACAAGGTTTGCCCAAAAAACCTACTCAGTATATTTTCGTGTCTCCTCAAACCCCCCCCGAGTAAAGCTATCCCCCTGCAGCCCCGAAGCCAAAACAACCTGCCGGAAAAGGGCCTTTCCTTTTTGCTTAGTATTTGCTTAGTCTGTCCTTGAACCCACCAATACTAAGTCACTAGTGAACCCTTATTTTTTTCCCCAAAAATGTGCTTCCCCAAGAATGCATTTTCTTTATTAAACGTTGCTTGACATGACAAGGTTTTCAAGCTCTCAAAGGGGACCCCCCCCTTAGAGGCTATTGCCCAGAAGGGGCCAGAAGTAAGAGGACGAGGACGGTTTTTTTAGGGTCCTCCAAACAATCTCAGTATTGGGGACTTGCCCAAACCTTGTTGACCGTGAAGGGGGGGAGCGGTTTACTAATCAGTTCGAACCATTATAGCCTGTCTGGGCACTCCAGCTGCCAGATCCGATCCCAAAACATGAAGGGCATGCCGAACAAATCGAGGCAACACGTCCAAGGCAAAATGCAAAGTATGTCCTTTAATAGAACGAGATTCTTTGCAGAAATTCCAAAGGTTGTCCAAATTCAAAGATCGAACTTCAGCGAGTTTGTGTATTCTTAGTTTGGGGGGGTGGCTAAATCCAAAGGCTTACCTGCTGAGTTGATCAGCCAGGAAAAGTTGGGCGTTGACTAGTTACTAATTCACGAAGAAACCCCGCCAGCAAATACTATAAAGTTCACCATCTGAACGGGCAAGAAGGAACTGATGAACGAAGCGATTGGTGCCCAAGGAACTCCAAGGTGTGATGAACTCAAACAGGAACTGACGCTCCTTGTTCAAGCGAGAAACTTCTTTCTGGAGAAACCCCGAAAACACAGAGTTCCAGGATCAGTGAAGTTGAGGGTGTGTTTTTTAAGGGCACTCCTTTTCGGATGGTTTTCAAGGGAAGCAAAAGGAAATCCACCAATGTGCAGGGGTGTCCCCTATGCAGTGTCCCCTATTTTAGACGTGTTCAACGCAAAGATGGCGCTAACAAGCGAGATCGCAAACCCGCGGCTTGTCGCAATCTCCACACGTGACAAGCCGGGGCGCATTGATGCCAGACCGATCCATGGCCCAAAACGCGTGCATGAAGGCCAGGCTGATAAACAGCCTCGGCTTCCAGACGAACCCCGAAGGCTTGGGAAAAGAGGAAAAAGGTCGATGGGTAACCCAGTATTCACTTATTATTGTGCTTCATCTATTTCCTGAGAAATTGGGCACAAGACCTGTGATTTGAGTGCAAACCGATCTTGACCAAAGCCGCCAAATATCCACTGGGGGAATGGCTTTTGTTTAACGTTTGGGACAGGCCGGTCCTTGCCGGGTATGCCTTTGAGGCACAACAGCCAGCACCACAGAGTTGCCGAAAAGGGTTGGACACCTAGTTGCATTTACCCCAAGCCTCTTCAGGTGGCTCTCTTATCTGCCGAAAACTTTGCGGAACATAGGTAAACAAACACAGACATGAGAAAAGAGGGAGCATCGTCCAAATGTCCAAGGTTTACGCAACATGTTGTGGCACACCGGCACCCAAGTATATATATATATATATACACATTACATATATGTATATATGCATTTGGGTGCTGCTCTTTTTTTGTTCATTCCATACTGTCCCCCAGCGCATGGGAAGCACAGGAAAGCGAAAGCCCGGAAGCCGAGCGAGCGGAGCTTTCCGAGCTACATGATGACCAGCATGCCCACAATGGGCAAAACGGACTTCATGATGGGAAGTATCCTGGCGCTCGGCTCAGCAAAGATATTTATACAATATATAACAACTTCCCCCACAGAACCTGTACATATCACGTTCATATTAAATATGTTGTGATTCCCCCCACCCCTGGCGGGTCCCCGGTTCGTGCTTCGTGAATTCAACTCCCGCATTTAACCCATGCAAATGATGCTGTCTCTTCTCACTAAGTTGCTTCCATGGAGTCGTTTGCCTGTAGATGGTGCTTGTCCAACGAAGCTGGACATTCATGCTCAACCTGGTGCCGTGACTAAAATTGGACCTCAACGGAACACTGCACTGGAAGATTAACCTGTTGACTGCGGGCAGGTTGTCGCCAATGGCAGCGTGGAATTGTGGAATTACTGCACTGCCTTTTAGGTCAAGCAACCTACAAAAAAGGAATCGGGTTGTGTTATAGAACCGCACAAGAACCGTAGCGTGTAAGAACCCGTGACCGAAAACACAGTGTCCGAAACCCATGTTGTTTGCCAGAGCCTCCTTTTTTTCCGGTTATTTGTTTTACGTACAAGTTGTCATTCCGTGGCTCGAATCAATCCATTCCCTTGTACTGTTGCAGGTTTGCCCAAGGCATGTTTCGCCCGCCATTCTCAACACGTTCGAAGAATGTGCCTGGGGACCCAAGAGTATGTCCTGCGATTTCATCCAAGATGATTTGTCAATCACAATACTTTTAGGAGTCATAACAAAATACATTCTAAACACTTATCACTTAAAAAACGGGGATTCCATGCAGCGCTATCCCACACGACACGAAAAGGTTTGTAAGTGGATTCAATGATTCAACAGCAAAACATAGCTGGACGCAAATAGCAGTGATTGAAGCCCTGCTATTCGCTTGCTTGTTCATGCACTGCTGGGTACATAGCTCAGCCCGGCTTTGACAAACCCTTCATTTGATGGTGAGAAGGTGACCTCTCAACTGACCAGATCAATTTCAGGATACCTGACGGCTGGTTTGGTGGCGTGCTCCTAAAACAAAGCAACTAGCCGCGCTTCCGCCACTCCCATCCACAATCCTGCGCCCTGTGGAGCGAAACGCTCGGATCCTGAGCAAGCGCAGTCTGCGAATCAGTCACGAAAACTCGCTGACACCTCAAATAAACTCTGCGAAATAAACGTCGAAGCTGACAGGGTCCTTTTGACACGGCCGCTGTTGGTTCTCAAGCAAGCACTGTTGCATGTTGAAGTGGTGCCATGTTTTCTCCTACTACTTGGAATACCTGGGCCGCCAACTGTGGCCCATCTTGCGGCAGGAAAGCTGCCAAATGAAGAACAAGGCACTGATGCTGCTGCCCCCTCCCCCCCCAAACGGCTCAGCTGCCAGTTTGAGCATTGAACACTTGCTCGCTCAGACCCAAAGCACACCCTTGGTTGTTCTTTGTTTTTGCTTCCAACCGAATAAGCTTCACACACAAATAAGCTTGGCAGACCTTGTTACTTCCAAGCTTGGAGCTGGCAAGTACAAAAAACAAATGCACGGAGTCCAAGCAAGGCATCCGAACACTTGAAGGATTCCCTGCGCCTTGCTTTGCTGGGCATTCGGTTGTTTTGTGCAACACTTTGAAGGGCATGTATAGTGACCGATGGCAAGGAACACGAGAAGCACGAACTTGGGCGAAACACATTGTCACGTAACCCTGCTTGACCAGTAAATGGAACACCCCTCCGTTGAGATTTTGTCTATTTGGCTCTGCCAAAAAATGTTCCTGTAACGGCATCCAACCTGCAACTATGTGTAATTGCAGTTTGCCTAAGAGCCCCAGTTCCTGCTTCAACACAATTGCTTGCTGCACACAGCAATTGACCGATATCTCCCTTTCGAGAGATGTGTCACCCCCGCTTGCACAAGGAAAGGCTGACATCACGTCAAGGACAAGAACAAAGTCTACTCAACAGGATATGAAGCAACTGATAAACTGAGTGGTCCTCTGGTTTTTGAGGGGTATTCAGGTAGTCCCCCCATTTGCCGATATCAACCTAACCATGTTATATAAATCAGCTACGATGCTTAGTTGTTCATATGTTATCATACATCCTTTGTGGAACAACTTCTGCGCCAAGCACGTCCGGGGGAAAAAAGAAAAAAACAATCATGGACACAAGCCTGGCTTGGCTGATTTCAAGATCTCATGCAGAGGAAAAGCACACCAAACATGAAAGCAACACTAACAAAGAGACCAACTTGGGCAACCAAAAAAGCATTCAGCACTTCTAGATGGTTGCTTGATGTGTCCAAAGGATCGCCAAACAATTCAGAAGCAGCGGCTCGAACAGCATCGTGATCCAGTGCAGCAGGCTGTTAATGGAGAGCAAGATGGAGCCTTGCCAGGATTCTGGACATGGGCCGCACGAGTGTGTCTTTTTTCGGAGTACCCGGGTAAAGCGAAATAGCACACTACAGGCTGAGTTTGATTCGTCACCAAACTACAATGAGCATCCTGACTCTACACCTCGTTGACATGCCTGCGACATTACTTGGATAGGCCACACATAACAAGGTGTCTGCCATTGGGCCATGGTCATTCCCCTCAAAGCAATCCGCATCATAGTCTATAGATTCCTCTAAAGGGCTGCAATAACCGTCTCTATCATCCACAAGTGAAGGAAGTGGGTTGAGCCTGTGACATTCATCATCGTGCATCACGGGTTGTATTGATGAGGAACCCGGGAGGCTCATTGCCTTTTTCACCCCTTAGTATCAGGCCACTTGAAAGGCTACTGGTTTTCGCCCTATCTTGGGATGGATCATCTAGGGACGGATCCCCCCATCGACACCCAAAGACTCCTTTGATGATCCTGGTTGCCGAAATCTTAAGGGATCCACTCAAGACCTTAGTCAAACGCGGCAAGCCTCGACGTTGTCTCCAACTGCAGCACCATACTCACTGTTGCTGGTCGACCAACGCGCACGTTTCATCCGTAATCTGGTCAGCTTCAAGGCTTCAACAAAATAACTCCATGGAATATGGCTTGGAGATACACCGATCTTGATGGGTCGGTCGACGCTGACGGCTTGCTAAAGCTAAGACAGCTTCAGGCTCCTGAGCTTCCCAGGGAATGCGGACACGTTTCGAGCTGACACGCAAGTTGCCTCTTCAAGGGCCCTCGAACGGGTCCAATCCCGAAACCCAGCTCCTGCCTGCCTTCAAACCTAACTTAAGACCTAGCGGGCTCCTGGCTGGCGCTTTTGGTTGTTTTCTTTGTGTGATGTTTGGTGGTACAGTGCCATAGTGCGATTGCAGTCAACTGCCATGACTGAATCTTGGACTTGGAGCCCTAAGTCAGACCCTCATTTGTTTGTCGACTTGTTGTTTCTAAAGGATACAAAATGCAGGGGTCTATGATGGACTCCCGGCACCGGCGACAGGTGTGAACATGTGTTGAATCTCGGTTAATGATCAGCTGCGACGCATGTTTCACGCCACAAAGCACAGGTTGGAGGTCTACATGTTGACTTGTTTATATCGCGTCGAACAAGCGACGCCAACATTTCAGCTCGAGAGCATCCACCGCGATCCTGGCCCTTTGTCCAAGAAGCTGTTCTGCGATGGCTGAAAGTCCTCCCGGGTTTCCACCGCCAAGGCCAGGGCGCACACCCCGATGACAGCCCGGTAGGATGCCTTGGCTTTGTCGGTATGGGGAACCCCCAAAGGGTGGCTTTCCTTTTGATTTGCCTTCAAGCCAGGGTATACACCTTCAAAAAACAGACACACACACACACCCATACAGCTGTCATAAGTTTACCATGCAACTAGCTAGCAGGGAACCTGGTGGATTCCAGCTCAGCATTCTAACATGGGCGTGAGGCGTCTGCAAAATCAAACAATCGGCGATCACCTGTTGGCACCTGCCAAAGGGTCCTGGCAGGTAACTGGTCCAAACCAAGATTACCCTGGTTCCATGTTAGCAGGGACTCTGCACGCTCCGGTGGATGGCACCGTCCGTTTCCTAAAATCGCTCGTCCAAATCCGGTGTGCAACCTTGACTTGCATGCGTTATTAACCCTCTCGGAATGCAGAAAGATCCTGAGCAGGGCATCCAGTCACAAACCTGGATTGGATAGTAGGCTGTGCTCTGTCTGAGGATTTCTGTGATACTGCCCAGCACTCTTCTTTCGGCTCTCCTCTGTCGCAACGACCAACAAATCACACAATATTTTCCCAAATTGCCAAGTTCCGCATGTTCACAATCCTTGAACTGGCAATTTCCACTCATGCCTCAATGAAACTTACAACAATGTGCTGTCCATCACGGTTGCACTTTTGTACCATCCGCATTCGCGGTGGACACCCAGACCCCTAGGGAATGTCTTCTGATGCGCTTTTGCGGAGCCATGATGACGAAGCTCTATCCGTCTGAAATCATGACACTAAGTCTTGCGCTCACGCAGCTTGGAGGTGAGGCCAATATCTGAGGGTCCTCCGAGGGATGACATCGGGGCATAATCTCAGTCAGGTGGCACGTTTCATCCATTTGATCAGCAGCCTTCGACCTGGCCGACAGCACTGCGAGGCCTTCGGGCGAGGCCTATCGAGCCAACTCTCAGCCCCTCTCCCACAATCGACTCGGACGTTGACAGGCATGTTGTGCTTTACCCGGGTTTGATTGTATCTCTTGTCGGTTTCGCATCTGTCTGAAGTGCCACAACGGAATGCCGACGCACGGAGGAGGAGCCAATTGCAGCGGCTCGAGATACATCGCTGGGGTGTTGTGCTTTTTGCGGGTACATGAGGGGTGGGCATCCTTCTTGATTTGTGCAGGTTGCTCCAATTTGGAGAGACAACCCCACTTACCCAAAGGGTTCATGGTTCACGGCAACTTGGAACTTTGGAACCTCTGCGTTTACAATTCTGGGGGGTCTTCAGTCGGACCTCCACAAAGGCCTTAATACAAACCCAAAGACAGAACCGACATGTGAGTCCCAAGCGGCGGCCACTACCCGAGAGCACGGATTTAGTGCTTGGCAGAACTGCGTGAAGAAGAGTCTTTTCAGTGTTGCCAGCATGCGAAAAGGTATACATGCAAACCGGCGCAGGCTTCTTAGCCGGACACGGACCTGCGTGGACACGGTGGTGGGGGTGGGGCAGGCTTCATTGTCGGGGGCAAGAGTCTTCAAAACTCGCTCGTGCAAAACTCTGAGCCAAAGCGCTGGTATGGCGTTTGGTGAAACCATTACTCGCTTCGCCAAAGGAATCGAGAATCAAACAGTTTGCCTCTTGAAACCATTACCATGACAACAACTACGAGAACACAAGGTTAATGTCGGGCTTTTCAGTTGACTTTCCTGCGAACAGGAGCTACGCTCCAGCGAGCTGCAAAACTGCGTGGGTGGGTGTCTGACACGATACATGTCCCTCTAAAGTTCACTGGCAATCTACTCTTCAACAAACGAATGCTTCTTATGTTCATGTTGGTCAACACCAGACATGAAGACGGCGAATCTACACTGCGAACCGTACTATGACCTCGTTGAATGCCACTTGTACTCCTTCGGCAAGTAACACCCGTTGCGTGCCCCTCGCATCCCAGTCTGCCTCTCACAGAAACGAGTCGCCAAGTCAAGTGACTCCCACAAATAGATGTAAAGCGGTCAACTTCCCTTTTGTCCCCAACTGACCCAGAATTAGGTGAGCAACCCCCTACCCCACCCCGCCAGCTTCCCATTTTAAGTTGCTGAGAGTACCCAATGTCTGGAAGCATCACTTCCCCTTGGTTTCTATTTGTATAAATCGTCGAACATGTGACAATGAGAAGCCCAAACTCTGTGGATACTGACTCAAGCAATGCACTAACCACTCGCCTAGAGAATGGTAGCAGTTGATGCAGGTCCACACCTTGGTGAAGGGCAAAGCTCTTGCAGATCCCCACGTCGTCAGGGTGCCCCGGTTGCTATTCATGGGAGGGTATCCTTGTGGGGTTGGTTTAAAGCAACCAAAGGGAGTTGCCCATTTTGACACATATCCTTGATTGGATTTTAAGCGTGACTAACAATCTATAATTCCCAGAACATGGGTGGCTCACAACTAGGGTTTGATATGCTAACTGATTGATACTCATGATACCCCGACAGCAAGGAATTACAGAACATGTATGAAAATGTACTAAGCGGGGCCAGACCTGTGGACCCCTCTCCCAATAGTTGGATAAGGTCGCAGAATCATTGCAGGATGCTGGGCTATGAACGGTTGGACAGTCTCGTCAGGAATTGGTGGGCATAAATCCCCATGAACATGATGTCAATGATGTCCTCCGAGCGTCCGTCAACGCAACGCTTCCAAATTCAGACATCAAGCCTTTCTTTACACATAAGTCGTTATTGTACATACGCAAACAATGTGTGATCTGCCCCAGCTCGTTTTTGTAAGCTCGTTATCAATTTGGTAGCTGTGTGCCTTTGCCGAGCTTATTGGTGGTGCACTTGGTGCCCCAGTTCAAACTTCTTCATGGTAAATTCAGCAAGCCCCCAAACCATCTAAGTTTCCCAACGGGTGCAGTCAAACTTCGGGTAGCCAAAAACAACAACAACTTCCGCAACCTGCCTGCACACATGCGTCTCCTGTTTCTGCATCATCCCACACAAGGAAACTCAACATTGAACAGGCAACGTTTGAGCCAGCAAGACATCGGCATGTCTAAGCCGTCCAAAAGAACATGTTGTCTTCCACTTGAAGGTGCCACCGAAAATAATGCCCACTTCCCTTCGGCGTCGCAGGGATACCTTTGCAACATCTCAGGAAAACTGTTTTGCTCCACTGCTTGGTTGAAATTATTCATTTTGGACGGGGTCCTCTTTCCCAGTTTAGGACACAACCTGCTGGCGGTTTGCTCGATATTTCCTGGGGCCCAGGCATACATGATGCACTCGGCCATGCCCTCCGCTGCCAGCAGGCCCCACAGCCCACACCGCACTGTGGCCGGCGTATCTACCTGCAGTGCGCGCCCACGAGAAAGAAATGCAGCAAGGAAGGCCGCGCTCGTGGGGTCTTGAACAACTTTGTGTTTTGCTTGCGCAAATGAATTCGTCAGTTTGGGATTGCTCAAGGATTTTGAGGGGAGGCACATGAATGTCAATCTATGATCAAGGAAATGCCGCTCAAATGTTAGTTTGGAGATCTGTTGTCAGAGGTTGCCAGTGACACATCACCTACAGAGCTCGTTCTACTCGTTGCACTCGTTGTTCGTTGCTGAAAGATGGCCCAAACCAGGGGCCTCAGTCCGATCCCATCGCGGCGAATAATTCGGGGTGTGTGACATCTGGATTGACAGACTCAAAGCCCAAGAAACACCCCGCGAGAGAACGATACGCATGCAAACATGCACCTGTCTTGTCTTTTTGCTATAGTTGTGTTTTCTTGGACGTTGTGTTCTACAACAATTGGCTGGCAAACATCGGCTCTTGAAGCAGGATGCCTCAACGCCAAGCGGAATGTAGGAAGCAAGTGTCGTGAGGGATGATGTTCAAGCTATGCCTGACGCGGCCCGTTGAGCACCATGTTCGGGAAAGGAACACCAGAGTATGTCCCCTCCGAAGACTTCCACAGCTGTGCGATAGCAATCCATCTCTCCACTGAGCTTCATGCTTGCTCGACATGTGGAAGACTAAGACCAGCATCTGGCTCCCACTCACGCAGAATTGTCTGCTTGGCAAAACGAAAAAGCATTGGCTTCTTGAAGGATTTGATGAAGCGTCAAAGCTGGCGACCAGCATCACGAGCACACATACACACAGAGAGCCAGGCTGGCTAAAACCTGCAGTGGCCCCTACTATTGCTGTCATGATTACAAAATGCATGTTTTAGGTGACACGCCCCACCGGACCCGTGGAGGCGTTTCTTTTTGGAGGGTGGGGGGGGGGGGATGACAGCGACCATGTCCATGTGGAGGCGTTTCTTTTTTGAGGGGTGGGGGGGGAGGGGGGGATGACAGCGACCATGACCATGTTGCCAGACCCGGCAGGCGCGGCTTTGGTGTCTTCTGCGTGTGGCGGGGGGGGAAGAGGCGGGCGAACTGCGCCCCCGCAGGCACGAGTTTGGCTGGAGCAGGGCATGTGGCATGTGGCAAGCGGAGTGATGGGCACTTCAAAAGCAAACCGCATGAATACACACACAAACATCCCATCCAACAACAACAACAACAACGTCAACAACAACAACACACGCACGTCCTTACTTTCGCACTTCGTTGGGCACCCATGGAGTCGGTCTTGGAGCCAGTCGCACTGCTTATTCTGCTACGCCTGGCACGGGTGTCGTTGCCTCCTGGTTTGGATGGCTGGCGGGCACGCAGCAGATTGATCGCTGCTGGCATCACTTGAAAAATATCATGCCCAGTGAGATGAAGAGCCGCGGTCCCAGCGGCCTGATCAACAGTCGCCTGTGGACGAGAGCATACCAATTCTTGTATAGACGGTCTTTGTGTGCCTGACATATTAAACATGTGGTCTCTGTGGCAAAGAGATAAAACAAGCAGTGCCCGATGCCAGCATGTCAATGCATGAAAGCTGCTGTTAGATACAAACGAACTTTTTGGCACCTTGCGGCATGCTCCTTCAGCAGATTTGAATGGTAAACGCGCGTTTTTGCGCGGGTCCTGCTGAGCGTGCGACCATGTTTTAGTGCAAATTCCTGCCGTTCAACAGTCAGAGTTCTTGTTGATCTAGACTTGGAACCCAGGAATTGGCTCGCCTTTTGAAGAAATGGGTTCCAGATGGTTCCAGTCTACCTTGGATTCATCCAAACGATTGGAACCCCGTCACCGATGAAACCCGCCGGACCCGACTCCGTCAGAAACGCCTGGCCCGCGACGAGGATCCAGTAGCTGATGACCACCGTGGCCAGGAACTGAGCGCGATTTGATCCGCGTCTGACATTGGATGCGCCACAGAGAAGCGCAAATCTGATGGCTACTAGCTACTGCCATCATGTCTATATGGCTTTGCCTTTTTGTGGGCGCCCCCCTTTGCGGGTGGTTTCAAAGGGAAACCAAAAGGAAGCCGCGGCCCTTTTACAGCGTGCGGTGGTGCAGTGCAAATGCTGTCCTACATGGGGCACGGTTGACATGTGACACGATACTAGTTCCTTGCAACTAGAATGTTAGAACATGCGTGTTCAGTGTTAGCTGATGCCCATCCTTTGTCTTACCATATGCAAGAGGAGCTGGGTGTCTCTGGTGCTTTCCGACTGCCGGCCCCCCTCTTCCCCACGCGGGCACCAAGCCACGCTTTTTGGGGCATGCCCATGCCAAACCGATTTGCATCGTGCCACTCCAATTGAGAAGGCTGCCCTTTCTTTTGGTCCTGTTCAAAGCCAACTAAAAGGGCGAGGGTTTTCAAAACAAGCACCCTGTTGGCTGCCTCAAGCCTGGCCACTCCGATGCTTTTGTTGACGGGCGTTCAGCCGCGCCTGATGCCCCAAGTCCACCAGAAACATCGGCCTGCACAAATGCTCAGTTTAACTCTCATTGGCGGGTTGAATGATCTCAAAATAGGAATCGGTCCGTTTCCTAAAACGCGAGGGTTTCCCTCGCTTTCCCTTCAAAGACCAACAGGGGGTTTGAATCCCATTTTGAGAAACTCTTGTTTGGATTGGTGGTTTGGAGGTGTTCCGGGGTTGGCTTCTTTGTAGCCTCCTCCAAAACCAAGATACTTTATCCATCCCCGAACCAATCCAAACGACCAACTATGGACTATCTGAGATTTGCTTCTGCGTTGTGGAAGGCCGTCCCACATATGGACGTGGGCCGCTGCTTGCCAGAAACATACGTGCTGCATGCTGCCCTCAATGATGATGACGATGATGATGATGATGATGATGATGATGATGATGATGATGCTGATGCTGATGCTGATGCTGCTGATGATAATAATGATGATGCTAATTCGTGGCTTCTGCAGGCCTGGTGAAATGCCAATGGTGAGGGTAAGCCTTTTCTTTTGCTCGGCGTGTTGAACGTGGCTTGTCCAATATGTCCCACAATTGTGACATGGCTGACTTCCAGTACGGAAACTTCTTCGTCTGTGCGCAAACCACCATTCCTCCTAGTCTTCTAGCAATGAAGAGAAGGATCCTGAACAAGGGGGGGCATAGCAAGAACTGTGCTCTATCAGCCTTTTCTGAACATGTGTTGCCCTCCATGACCTTATGTCCACCGACCATTTGGCAGGTATGTTCCATTAAAGTTCATAGGCAAATGCGAATTTGTGTCTAAATATGAAATGGGCCTTCCAAAATCTAAAGGGGTCCAAAAACACAAGAAACCCCATATTGGCCCTTTTGGTCTGGTGAAACAGGCAAGAGAAGGCAAAGAAAAGACCCTTCTTCCTTATCGAAGCTTATTCAATCCAGACCGAACATATGAATGAAGCTGGGGAAGAAGCTAACTAATTCTAGAATCCATACCCATCCATACATATCTCCTCCAACTATAACCGTGTAAAGGTGGAGGAAAGATAGGTTGGGATGAAGCATCCATTGGCAGGCCAGACGGCTCTTCCTCCTTCTTGCTTCTTAGGTGTTCCTCATCCTTCTTTTCTGGGCGAGAGACAGAGATAGAGAAGGTGCGAGTCTTTGATAGACATCTTGCCTAGATGAGACGGCTAATACTAAAGGATTCTGGAACCGTCTCATTCCCCGTCCCTTTATTAGGCATGTGCCGGCAGCCCCGAGGTCCAAACACGAACCGACCAGATTCTTGACAACCCGTATGTGGTCTCCAATTCCGGGGTCGCTTGTCATCCTGAAGCAGTGGGAATTGCCCACTCCGCTGACACCACTGCAAGGCCTTCCTAAAGGCTGCTTCGCCACTTAAATGGACAGATTGTTTAGTATCACAGAAGTTGGAACCAACCCCTCGGTCGCACAACCCTGGCCTGCATATTCTTAAAAGGATTACCTCTTTGTATCTTAAGGGGTGGGGTTGGAACAGCCTTTTTGAAGCCCAATCCTACAAACTGTTCACACTAACCAAACCTCACGCCTACAACATAACATAACCAGACCCACCCCCTCAACATGGCCCTCAATACATATAGCCTCTACAAGATGATGGCATAGCTTTCTCTGTCAAACCCCTTTACAAGGGCCCAACAACGGTCCTACAAAACCGTTTTTCTGCAAAATGGGGGTACCCGACCTGACGCGTAATTTCCTATTCTCTATTCCCAAGCAAAGCTTATAAGAGGTCAACCTGACCCATTTTATGGGAGGAATGTAAAGGTGGATCCAATACGGGATTTTAATCCAATTTTGAGAAGCACCACGGCCTGAAGGATCTCCACAAATGCTTCAGCAGCGCATGGACCACCAGCTTCGTAAAGATCCGCTGGTCCTTCGACACTGCCTGCAGATGGCCAACTGGCAGTCAAGGGAAACAAAAGGCAAACCACACCAAACCAAAGGACCGCAGAGAAACTACAGAGAAACCTAAGGAAAGCCGGGCTTGATTTGGAAGATTCTGGCAGTCTAAGATGTCCCCAAACACAACATCGGGGGCAAAATGCGACAAAGAACCTTTCTTGAAGCAACACAAGTGGTTGCATACCCCTTCTCCCCCTGGCAAGGGTGGCTTGATGGTAGCGCACACCAAATTAGACTCCAGCAAACAAGTGTGCTTACATGAGCCATTCGTATCTCCCCCATTTGACACTAAGCAGCGAAATAGACACCCCAGTTAGGACAACAACATTGTGGATGGAACAGTCTCCCTTTCGCACCAGTTGGGATGAATGCAGCACTAAACGTACTTGTATGTACTTGTTGTTTGATCAACAACTCCAACTGGTGCTTGGCGTGGATTGTGTCCATCCACAGCAAATCAATGATGAACGGAAGCAAGGAATAATGCGGCCTTAGAAAATCGAGCGAGTGCTGGAAAGTAAGGAACTAAGATGGGTGCAACCAAAATGGGTATCTTCTTTGAGGGTACCCTGTTTGAGATGATGTCAAAAAAAGCACCCATTCTGGTCGTGCCACTTGGAGACGAACCCATTCGAGACAATGAGCCACAAGCTGCCACACCTCACGACTTTGGTCAGCTGGGGCCGCCGCCAGGCTATGGACCAAAGAGCAGTTCATGATACCTCACACGGACTCACAATCAAACCCCTGGCAACAGGGTCGCATAGAATTCAGGGTTGACGCAATTAAAACCTGATCATGGGAGGAACATGTTGGTAATTACTTGCCTTTTTACCCAAGCCATGAAAAGAACCAACAGAACAGCCGCACGAACTTATTGCTAGGACTGTCCACTTAATCTTCATCCACCCAGGGTCTGCTTGTTCGCATGACTCCTCGTTGCACTGACAACGAAAGGGCTCGGACATCCAGTAGAATGTGCCTAAACTGGGTAATGAGGCTTCTGGAGTGGCTTCTCGTGAAACTTGTCACATCTTGGAAAAACTATGCGAATGCTCTTGGGCGCAACTTAAGTATATATATATATATATGTAACAACAAGTTGACATAAAGAAACGGTCCGCGCTCCACTTCTGCCACCCTTGAAGAGACAATCCTGTTGATTTGACAGCGACCGGGCTATGTTGACCACCTTATGCTGAAACGGATCAGGCAAAACACGCCCTGAAAGCAACTGTGCTGCAAGTGCCAGAACGTGAAGCTGTGCCAAGACTCTGCCAGCTGCCTGTGGCTCATGTCAATATGTGGCAACAAGGCCCACACCTGCTACTGGTTGCATCCTACAACAACAGTTATATGTTCAAACCAAGTATGTCCTGAAGCTTTGCTCCATGACATGTAATGAATCAAAACTGTAAGGTGCATGCTCAAGGGAAGTGTTTGTTCAAAGAATTTTCCTGTTACGGACGCTTGTTAAATGTAGCTCTGCAAAAACAACACAAAGAAATAATGAACGCAAGCGCGAAAAAGCCTGCGTGGGCGCATGGCGTGGAAGTAGCAATCGCTCAGAGCAACCCTTTGCAGGCTTTGACTTCTTCAGTTGGCTGAAAGCTACCTCGGTCGCAAGGGTTCGGTCTCGGCAGGTGCGGAGCGGTCTCTGACCTGGGCCCGGGGGTGACAGGCACCCTTCGCAGGGTCAGGTGCAGATTTCGTGGCAGGCGCAGCACTTTTGCAGCACTAGGAAAGCAAAAGAGACAGTCGAAAGCGAAAGAGACAGTCGAAAGCGAGGGGAGAAAAAGAGAAAGAAGAGAAAATAAGGAAGATGATATTAAACAAGAAAAGACAGAGGCACAGAGAAAGAATGGGACAGAGACAGGGACAGAGAGAAACAGAAAGAGAAAGAGACAAATAGAATGAAAAAGAAAGGTAACAAAGCGACAGACAAAAACAAAAAAAGTAGCAAGCAGAAAAAGAAGGAAGATAACGACAAGACATATACAACGATACACATGACTATATGTCCATTTGGTTTCAAACTTCCCCCCTGCTCTTGCGGCTTTATGGCAAAATTCAAAACCTAAACTAAGGAGTCCCCAAGAAACGGACCTCGTCCAACCCAGGTCAGCAGAACATAAGTAACATAAGCAAATCCAATCACCCTGACCGCCAGCTACTAGTATCTCCCTCCGGCCATCCCACAGCCGAAGCAAATGTCTGAGTCCTGCGCCTGGCAGTTGCAGCATTTTCACCTTCACCTCCTGGCGAATGATGCGAAGCGGGTAAAGCAAACAACGATTCAAAGAAAATGTAGTGTGTGGATGGACAAACTCCTGCACCAGTTGGGTTGGATCAAATCCACTTCCATGATTGTTGCAAACAGCGGAACCCGGCAAAGTGCGGAAGTTGCCCAGAGATCACAAGGCTGCCAGCACATATTGAAACTGCTGTGTTCGTCAAGGCATTTTGGCTGGACGAAATATGTGGGTCAATAAGTTTACAATTGTCAAATCCCTCTTTGTGGACCTCCTCTAAGGCAGCACACAGTGATACAGGATCTCTGTTCAGACCCCATGTTTGACGACTCCGAAGGTTGATCACTGAAAGAATGTCGTTTGAATACCCACGGGCAGCCCTAAGGCGAATGCGCGTGCGCCGGATTCTTGCAAAGATTTCCGGCGAAGCAAGCCGAACACTGGCCCCAGGCGTTGAGCAAACTAGCTATAGTTAGCAGGCAAATTTCATATCCACTCTTCGGACAGCAATGAAATGGCATTGAGAGGCGGATTCTGCAAGGTTCCTTCCTTCTGAGTTGCCAAATTGCAGTGTCGGAATCGGTTGCCCGTGCGATTATTCTGTCGTGTTTGGCTGAAACTTGGCGTGATTCACTGAGCCTGCTATGATTGTTTATCGCATTCACTCATCTACATTGAGTTGGCTTCACACGAAAAATCACGAGCCAACAACGCGGTCATTACCAAGCCCTCACTGGCAAATTGCCGAACTAAATGGCAGCTCCGAACATCAACACTGATCTCTTTCCTCAGCTTGTTGGATGACAATCCCTCGCAGCCAGAAGCCGGAGCGGACTCCTTAGAAAGGAGTCATTGTAGTTGCGGCTGTTTCGATTCTCGTCTTCCTTTCTAGGAGCATGATTACAAGGCTGGCTTGCTCACGTTGACTCCAACCCCCCGGGATCACTTGCACGCTTGGTATGGTTGAAGTCTTCCGCATGAAACATTTCGAAACATGGAATCCCTGAGAAGCCACATTCTTCGACCCATTGGACACATTGTGCCCTTGACGGCAAATGTTGGCTTGAACCTTGGGCCGGTGGCCCTTGGAAGAAGCTTTCGATTTCAAGGGCGCTCAGCATTCATGAAACAGCCTGACGGAGGGCGCTTGTGGTTGGTCACTGTACCTCGATGGTGCTACTTTCGTGTTCGATCACTTGAGATCAGTTGTTTGGTGACTATGCTTCAGTTGTTGGTGAGTTGATTTGTCTTAAGCATAATGTCTACTACGTTGCTTCCCACATGCCAACCCCATCGCCTCTGTCGCCCATCCCCTTCCCCCTTGCGTTCTCTCTCCTGGCTCCGCAGGGGGTCCTGAGGTGCCAGATTGGCCTCAGCGCAGCTCAGGAACTCAGGCTCTATGGCGTTTTCACAAATATTGACCTGGACCTCCAAAAGTGCGCCTGCTGCAAGGAAACCAAGTTTGGAGGATCTGTGTGTTCCAGGTACATCCTGGAATCTTCAAGAGATTCGCAGCCCTCTTTTGCTTTTGACTGGAAGCTCAAGAAACCATTTGGAACGGGCTCTGGCCAAGCCACCAGGGAATTAAAAGCCATGCGCAGAGAGGTCCGAAGGGGACACAACTGCTTGCCGGGCAGTTTGAAGAATATGCGATAATATGCGCATGACTTTCTTTTGAACCCTCTGGTGGGCACCATCGAGATTCATGTCCTTTCAAAACTTCCGAGGGTGCTCGAATTGTCACAAAGGGTCTCCCCTAAACGGATTCCTCATTCAGAATGAGAGTTTGTTGGGTTCCATGTGGGCATGAGACAAAAGGGCACCCCAAGAATGGGTCTGAGTCTACAATGCCCGTGCACCCATGTGCAGGGCAGTCAGATGAAATGCTAAATCTAAGTAGAAATGGCTCCAGTAGAAGTGATCTAACCAACTCTTGGTGAAGCTGTTAGCAGGCCCGTTCCTGCCGACACGGCTTTGTCTCCTGGAAGCCTCAAAATGGGCGGTTCCCTACTTATCCACAAGCTACACACAAGATCAAATATGTGAGATGCAGTGGCCTGGTCCCATTGACTAGGGTGCCAGCATCCTACATGCCCTAAGGTGCTTTGCTGACTATCTGATTAATATGTAAGCCGAACAAAAACTCATTGCAAGACAGTTACGCAGTGGCCGGAACGGTAAAAATTGTTGAGACCTTTTGAAGACCCCATTTTTGTGTTCCGCCAGCAATTGTCGGTAGGCTCTTCACTGAACAGGCAGTTCCAGTTGATTTGCCAAGCTGATTATATAGTGTGGTCATAGTTGGTTGCTGTCACATCCAGCTTCATTCGAGTCAATGGATCTTGGCGCCCATCCTCGCGAGCAAACTGTAGAGGCATGGTGCAACGCGCTGCTGATATTTCCAATCATTTGCCTTGTCGAGAGGCGCTGCTTGTGTTCCTTGAACAACTTTTCTACTGAACAGTTGACTTAAATGCCAGCGTTTTCTCGGAGCCTTGAAGTGGCCTCTCACACCCGAGTCAACCGGAACACGAAGGGCCTGCTCATGAATGTTTAAATCACCAACCTATTTGGGTGTGGGTCAAACATCGGTACCCGAAATGGAACCCTGGTAAATGGAACCAAGGACTAAAATCTGCGGTCCCCTGGTAGGTTGATTTTGACCCATACCCATTTAAACAATATCAATGCGATTTCCCGCCATGGCCGATTCGTTTAAACCGAGTTTGCCAGCGACGATTGCGTCCCGCCTGCCAGGGGAGTGTGGACTTGGCCTGGCGGTTCCAGGTCCACTGCTTGGCATCCACGTAGGCGCCTCACCGCGTTTCAGGGAAGGCTGTGCTTTTGGCTTGTGCAATACATGGGAAGCCTCCCAAACTTGGAAAATCCAAGAGCCCCCAAAGGAACAGGTTGCAATGGAATGTCCTTTAGGTGTGGGAGCCATGGGCAAGTCGCAAAAGCTGGGCTCTTCCTTTGTTGACGGTCTCCTGTTGCTTTTCCGAGCTTTGTTGTTCCCATTCTGACAGGTTTATGGAAGCAAACAAATGTTTGGGTACCTTTTGGTTAACCTTGAAAACCGACCAACAGGGAACTGAAACAAGGGCTATATTGGTAGGCGCGGACATATATTGAACGAACACGCCCTCAACACATGGCCATTTGCGGGAGTGCGGAAGAAAGCAAGCAACCTTTCGCTCCAGGCAGGACTCTGTGGGATACCTAGGCTCCCTGATCCCATATGAATGCATGGGTCTGTGTCTTTTGGAGGCTCGTCCTTTCAGGTTGACTTAACTGGAAAACACAAGGAATGCCACCAATTGTGGGGTCCCAGTATTTTGACACAACCCACATAAACATTCAGCTTAATTCAGGTCGATGACAAGCCCAGAAAACAAAGCGGGAGACTCGCAAGCTTGCCACCAACGGCGGGTGTGAAATATGGGGGACCCACCAAAGGCGTTTGCTGCCCCCGATTGAATGCGACATGGTTGCTTTGTGCAAGCGCCAGGGGCAAGCCCGGCCATCGGTCACTCAAGACCCAACCTCACACTTTCTGTTTTGGGACAACATGGGTGGTGCATGATGAGGCCCTGTCTGGAATCTGGGAGCTTACAATAGATCAACACACATGGATGGCCCACAATCCATTAACTTTGGTTTCGACCCATCTGGTGACTGGGTGATAATGTTTGCAAAGGACCCTGCTATAATTCTTACAGTAACAATTGAGCTTGCCTGCCCGCAGCCAAATAGATGCCCTCACAAAACACGTGAAGGTGTGTATACATAATAATCATAACCATCATGAATAATGCATATATGGTAGAGGTCTGGCACCCCCCCCCCCCGCCATGATCATGGTAACCTTAAATAAAACCCCACCCTCCTCCCCCTGTGGGCCCACTGGTTTTGCAGGTTATGGTCATCTTGTAAAAGGCCTCTCCCCCCCCCTGTGGTACCCCGATCGGCGAGCGGCCACCCCCCCCCCCCCCAAGTGGGGGGGGATACCATTGGGGGGGGGGTGGCCGCTCGCCGACCGGAACCATAAATACATATATGACTCAAAGAAGGGATCTCAGCAGATTCGCCACCAAATCACGGAGTGGCACCTCGCCAGTCGGGTTGTGGAGTAGCGCCGCTTGAATGAGTTCTTTGCCAAGCTATGAGCTAGAAACTTGTATCCTGATCCTTTCATCAAGTCCGATGCCTTTTGGCAAGCCTGTAAATACGGGTTTGTCTTAAATGTCAAGCCCCCTTTCGGATAGTCCGAAAAAACAAAACATGTAGAACACCAGCCTCTGGGGTCCCATGATTGCCAAAGGAGACACCTGGGGCGCCGCGCAGGACAAGCGGCAGGCTTCCTGATCGAAGGGGATGTTGGCGCGGACCTGATGCGCGGAGATTTGCGCAGACCCCAACTGTCTTCTTTCCTTCCGATTCAAAAGTCCCAAGAACGACGTGACCTGTTCATAGATCCCAAGCATTGAATAGGCCACTTGATCTTTGAGTGAAGTCGCCTGGCTCTTTGCTCTTTGGAGACCCCTGGTTTGCAAACAAGAGTTCCCACAACAAGGACTGTCTGCTTGAAATGGCCCCACGCACCTATCCCAACATGGACACGCATGAAGGTCAGAACAACTGTCTCTGTCAAGGGCGCTCTATTCAGCTTGTTCAGGTTCCTATCCACCTAATCCTTCCCCCGTATTCAAAACACCCCCCCGTGGAGAAGCAATTTATTGGTCTCCTGTTCCAGATTTCAGCTGCCAAGTGCATTGACTTTCTTTCTGGCCTGGGTAGGTCTGTCCGGTCATAAGCAGCCCAAACATGTTCAAGAATGCTGTTCTGAGGAAAAGGAAATATGCACCTCAAATAGGGTCTCCATTATCTTGCTTGGGGTAGAGCTTTTGTTGGGTTACTTTTGGCTAGCACCACAACAGTGTTTGGAAAATACCCCCCATTCCGGGTGCGAACAGTTCACAATTGGCGGCTTTTTGCCAAGGGCTTAAATGGAAACCGCAACCTGTTGTTCTTTCAAGCTCCCCTCATACCACTGAAGGAGAGGTCGGCGGGATAAATCACTAGCTTAGTATTGGCTTTAATTGAGCATTGGCCCCGCTAGAAACTTCAGAAAATGTTTTACTATTGGGGGACCCTGATTCATTGGGGGTGGGGGCGGTGAAGGAACTCGAGCTAACTCGGCCAATCAATCCATATGTTGACGAACTTGGACCCCGTAGAGAGAAACACTGAAAGATGGCACCTTTGTCCGAACTATGGGGGCACTGGCAGAACCAAGAGGTCTCAAGCAGACTTGTTGCGCTGGGTAATCAAAAAACCACAGTACTTTCATGATTCAAGATGCTTCTCATTCCCAAATATCAGCTCAGCTTTGAAGAGTTGATGCCTAACGCAGGCCTCATGAGTCTGAAAGTCCAAAAGGCAGGATTCAAGCGAGCAGAAGAGCCAACACCTTCTTGTGACAAAACGCACACTTGGTCTGCTAACATCAGGACAAGAAAGGACGAATTGATTCACATAATCATCATGATTGCTGCTGTGTCAAACAAGTGCATTTCGAGAAGAAAAAAAAGCTCCTCGCCAGAAAGGGTTGGCCACAGTGTGTCACATGTGTGGGGATAGTTGTCCTGTGGAGCAGAACGTCCTGATCCTGAAATTAGGGGCATAATGGGGGAATCCTCAAGCATCTTGGGTATATAACATCATCTTTTGCGGCCGTTCGTTTTCGAATACCCAAGAAAGCTGGCGTCCGCAATCCAACATCTACCTTCGTGACGCTGCGTGGTTCTCTAGCAGGCAAGCAGAGTAGTGCTCAAGACACGACAGTCTAGATGTGCCAGTTGATGATTCACCTAAGCCTCTCAAGCAATGCATGGATACAACCAAAAAGCACACGGGTTGACACCGTACTGTGGCAATCTGTCACTCTAAGAAAGATTCCAAATGGGGTATGCAATAGCCACCATATAATTGTATATACCCCGCTTTTCCGTGGGGTAGTTTCTTGGGGTAGAGGAAACAATCTTACACACGCACGCAGTGAAGGAAGCTTCACAGCTGAGCTATGCGCCGGCAAGGGGTTGTGCTGCTTGTTCTCCACCTTGACTACGCATGACTCAAAGCTCAAACGCCTGCAACCTGCAGGGAGTGGCATGGCAAGCAGCCTCCCAGAACAGAGTACCACACAAAGACACTATAAATCAGGAAAGGGTAACAAAAGTCATGTGGGGATTGGGCACAATTTGGGCCCCACTGTATCCCCTGTTAAAGGCGGCACGAGCTTTGGCAATCACCCCTTCGGTGCAATACATGCCGGGCTTCAAAAGCAACCCACATTGCTGGCACCAGGTCTCACATCTGCTTGCCAAGCGGAATTTTGCAGAAATGCCTTGGTCGCGCACCTCTTGCCCAACATGGAGACAAACAGCATCCCGTTTCAAGACTGTATCTTGCTGGCCTGCCCCGAGCAATCTGCTGTGCGTAAACAACGGTGCCTGCAGTGTTCTTTCCTGCTTGGCCTATGCCCCATGATGCAGTGTAAGTTGTTGCAGCCTTTTACTTGCATCACGTGGAGGACCTCGAAGCGAATGCTAACAAAACACAAGCGTTTAACTCATTTTAACCCTCTATGGCTAAGCATGAACCCATGTTGAAATTCAAGTTGTCTCATGATGTGGCAAAACAGCTAATTGCACGCAATCAGGGACATGTTTGTGCAGGCCTCTTGAACAGCCATAATTCAAGGCAAGCTTCAAGATGGCTTTAACGGACATGTCGATCACAGCATTGTAGAATGTAAGGATGTCTGTGTCCAAACTAAGGGGGACTTCCAGGGCGGCTTTCATGTTGGTTTTGTGAGGCTTGACACATGATCAATGGGTGCAACAAATGAACATGAAACAACAACACGAAAATGCACCGTGATGGCAAGGTCCAAGAACTTGACCTGACATGGCCAGTATGCCCAGCTACTTGGTTCGAAGCGCTAAGATGATACATCAGGGGAGGCACCCTTGCTTGGGGGTGAAAGCGACTTCACTATTCGATTGTGTTACGACAGCAGAATAACTCTTAGCGCAGTGTCTATTCCAGAGTGTCTTCTCTTGAACACACTTACAATGTTGCTTTTTGTACACCATAGTTATCAACTCTGACAGACTCCCATAGTTGGATTAGACGCCTTGTTGACCGTGTGTCACAATACCCAGATATGATGCTCATCAACCTCATGGGACTAGCAGACATCTGCGAGTCTTGGTCCAAAAAGCGCCTGGTACGATGAACCGCTTCTCGTCATTCTTCATCACACACTCAAAAGTAGGGCGGATGATTCTTCTTTGTTGTTGTTGGAGCCGATTCTCGAGCCATTCCTCAGAAACCCGAAAGGAAGTGGAATAATTTCTCCCCTGCAGAATGACATGGAACCCAAATAGCCACGATGAGTAGAGAAACTCCTTTCTGGGGTCCCCTTTTGGGCTTTCATGTTGATTTGTACGCGAGTATCAGGAAGTGGAATCTTGGTCATTGCGCAATGCTCGGCCCAGGCTTCCGTTGTTTTCGTTTGGAGAGCCCGCGCCTTCGGATCCACGGTCAGCATATCGAGCAAATCGATGGCTGACTGTGGCGCGTGGTTGATGAGGCCGCACAAGGTGGAAACCTGAGAGAGGTGGGTTGGCAAGGAAGCACCCTTTCTGAGGTTGACTTTAAAAAAGCGCACACCTGCAAAAAAAGATAAAGGGCACCACTGAGTGTCTGGGTTGAAGCGTATTATTGAAGTTCAAGAGACCCGTCTTCAAACCCAAATCAAGATGGCACCACTGGAGGTCTGCGTTATTACTTGTTGTATGTTGTGCGCGTTGGTATTAGAAATGAACTACGCTGTCATGGGTGACGTCGCAGACATCTAGAAGGCATGATTTGCCCAAACATCATGGCACCGCCTTGACATGGGTCCCGCCCAAAACTCCCAAAATCAACCATTTTAGGCGGTGTGGCAATTCAGTACCGAATCAGGCCAATCACATCCGGACGTTTCTGGCAGCTGCCAGCCCATCCAACCCGAAGACAAAAACAGCCCCAGCCAAATGAAGCGACATCTCATCTCCTTGGCGAGAGAGGAACAAGCGGTCACAAACTGGAGGACTAAGTGAATAGGTGTTGGCTCAGTCCGCAAGCCGAGGCGCATGGATCTGCCCGTCCCGTGCACCAGTCTGAATCGCCTTGCGCCAGTCCTCATGAAAGAGCTGGGTACGTGGCGCCCCGGCTCGTTTGTTTCAGATCAGTGCTTTGGGTGACCCTAAATGGGATGCTACACACATTTGTCACATGACTAGGATCTACACACATGACTATCCTTTTGGTGCAAACGGCAACCCGTCTCTTAACCCGCTTACCGCGCCGAACGTTAGGGCACCCTTCCGATACAAGTGCAGGACAGAAGCCCACACCATCCATTGTGCGCAAGGACGCCTTTGATACATACCCGCATCACTGGATGGTAACATGCGTCCAAACAACTGAATCTTTCGGAAAGCGGGACGCTGCGCCAAATGCTTCGAAAGTCGTTTACTCACAAGCGGTTGTCCAGCTTTGCGGCTGGCTTAGCATGTGGATGAATCACCATTCCTAGTCGACTTGGCATTAACAAACAAATCGACTTGTGTTGGTCCGCTTCTCTCTCCCTCTCACTGCCTTGGGCACCTACAGGGCTAGGGAGCTCGAACTGTTTGAGCTAATCCCCTTGACACCACTCATCGCGCATCGACCAACCCACGGCCTACATAAATGAGGATTCATTGAATGGTGGCGCCGAAGGGAATGCCGAACTCATGGAAGGCGTGTAACATACCTGCATCTTTTGATCTTGCCTTCCAGGGAACATCCAGCAACTAGTCATGTCCCACTGACCGCTTGACAATCCGATCAAAGAATATGTACTGGGAGCATAGCTCGGATCCATACACCAACTGACCAGTGGATCCGTGAGTCGTATTTGTATCCGCACGTGGTTATGTGTGCATACGTCAAGGGAGTTTGGATCCTTAAAGCGCGGACAAACGATCTCGAAGCAAAACACAAGCAACAAACCAACCAACCAACCAACCAACCGACCGACCGACCGACCGACCGACCGACCGACCGACCGACCGACCGACCGACCGACCGACCCACCAACCGACCGACCGACCGACCGACCGACCGACCCACCAACCAACCAACCGACCGACCGACCGACCGACCGACCGACCGACCCACCAACCAACCAACCAACCGACCGACCGACCGACCGACCGACCGACCGACCGACCGACCCACCAACCAACCAACCAACCAACCAACCAACCGACCGACCGACCGACCGACCGACCGACCCACCAACCAACCAACCGACCGACCGACCGACCGACCGACCGACCGACCGACCGACCGACCAACCCACCGACCGACCGACCGACCGACCGACCAACCAACCAACCAACTACTCGCCGCGCACTTTCTGCACCCTTCCTCGGCGACCAAAAAACAAATTTCCGCCCGCACCGCTCATCGCGGGCCTCGGAGATCTCTGTGTTCTTGGCCTCCAGCATGTTGAAGCCCGGCTCGTCCTCGCAAAGGTCCTCCAAGCTCTCGACATCCTCGAGCCTAGGGTGGGGTAGAAGGCATCCTTGCAAGATGTTCCTCTTTGGGTTGCTTTTTCGAAGCCTCTAAAAGGGGTGGCATTTTGTTTTTGCCTCAGGGGAAACGCTCTCCCAACCTTTCCGGGGATGTTCTCAAAGTTGATCTCAAAAAACAACTTTTTTGTGTTGATGTTTTCAAGAAAACCAAGAAGCTTCTGCAGGGAAGTTGAGCTCGTTTCGATCTCCTCTCACTTTAGACTGAGCCTACAAAAAGCTTGACTGGGTGCTCAAACGGAATCAAACTTGGACTTGCCTCACAGTAGCGTGGCCAGCACTCATGTCCATCGACCCGACGATGTCACAGGCGCGGTTCGAGAAAGCAAGCGTGCAAGCAAGCGCGATTCGAGATCTATTTACAAACCCAACAATGCCTTTCTCACAGCGCACAGTGTGCACCTGATTGTTGGCTATAGCTTCACGCTTCACGGATCTAGCAAACGCCTCAGGCTATGGACATGCCATAGACCCAGGTTTGATACACCAAGGTCAGAATGATAGACGCCCTGAACAGGCCGAAGCAAGTGGCAGTTGGCCCAGCAGTCGCTGCCACTTACCTACTCCAACGGGCCTACCCCACCAAACAATGTGGCACAAATGCAACTGTGCGTAGATGTTCCGAGCATATTACAAAGAAACTAGGCGATCGTCAACCAAACCCTGGTTCATGTGACTACGTCCCCCCCACCCACCCACCCACAGCGACAGCTCGCCCGGCCTGGGCGCGGTTCGGACCAGTTTAGGTGCAGCATCCGGGCAGGTCATGGCTACACGGAGGAAGGCTTGGACCCGGCCTGGACAGCAAACTAGTCGGAGGGGGTTTGTCTCCAAATAGGGTGGTCAATCCTATTTGGACACACACCAATTGGGCCGTGTTGAAACTGGGCTTTACATGGGAGTGTGGCAGCATCCAAAACAAGTGGGCTCCCTTTTGGTTTCTCTTTGAAGACTCCAATTGTCTTTCAATTTCCCAAGAGTCTAGTTGGCTCACGTGTCGTTTCTCCCCATGATCAGTGCTGATTCGCACCCGCCCTCCCCCCCGCCCTGAAAGGTCATCAAGGTCCAGAAGGCACTAGTTGTTTGAAGAGTTTTCCTGGACACCACACCCCTTAATTCTCCACTCCTCTCCGGACCCCTCCATGTCTTGGCCAATAGGACTGCAATAGGAAATTCAAAGGAAATTGCTGTTGTATTTTTCCAGTGGGGGATATGGCCATGAATAATCAGGGGTGTTGCGCTATTAGGAAGGACTGGCCTTGAAGGGGGTAGCCTTTGTGAGCTTGTCAAACTGATACTTACCAATCTGCAGTGATGAGTTTGCTGTTTTGGGATAGCTGAAGGGGCTGGTGTGGCAAACCTTTGAACCGTGAAAATCATACTGTTTTGTTCGAAGTATATATTGGCAATAGCTTCTGTGGTTTAGAATTGAGTTTATCATTTTGGGGCTTTCTATGGGGAAGGGTAGCACTACTCGGAGGAGTGTTTTTGGGGGGAAACAAAGTAACATAGGGGTGACTAATTGTTCTAACCTTGTCTGAAATTGGAACATAGCAGTGGTACAGTAAGGGCAAGGGTCCGCGTGGCGTCTTCTTGAGGCGACCTTCTTTGTGCTGTTTCAAAGAGAATTCATGGGAAATCGCCTGTTTTGGTGCCGTCACTTGGAGGGACACCCTGCTGAATTTGACACGGCCCAATAGGTGTGTCGTAAAGTAGAGCTCGGACCTCCCAACAAATAGGTTGTCACCTGCTGGTTTTGCTTGAACACCGGCCCCAAGGTTCATGGGTGTTGTTGGGGCCTGATTAACACTTCCCTGATTCATGCTAACCTGCTCGCCCGAGTCCACGGGCTCAATAGAAACCAACAAGTCATCTGTTCGAACGCGGGCTGCCTCCGACAGAAGAACGGTCACCTGACATGACTCCGTGTTGGTATCCCTTGCCCACCCAAAGCAGGTTCCCCACGCTTGCGGGAGGCGCCTGTGTCCTCCTCTAGGCAGGAAGTGAAGAGGTGGAGCTTCTTGGCCGGAAAGTGCCTCAGGCTGTGGCAGACGGTACGTCGCCTGCGATTAAGTCGCCCTCTTCGGAGACCCGTTTGACGGGTTCTAACAAACAAGTTGCAGCTAGCGCCACAGGATAATGTGTGTAAGCATCCTGGAACCCACTTCTTGGAACCTATAGGAATCATGCAGGGTCACCCAACGCGCCTAGGCATTGTCTTAGCAGATCGCTCCCCAGCATCTCAAACACACGCAAGCATAGAGCAAATGGGGCACAGACATGTGTGGACCGGTGGATTGATGATTAACCGAAACAGTGTCGATCAATTGTTAAGTGGTTGAGTATATCAGTCAATCTTTCTTGAAACCTATGGGAAGGACCAGTCACGACTGCGTGCTCCGGCAAACAGTTGCGTTGACATGCCCCAAGGGCTTAAAGAACTTGTGGTAAATGGAGAGAGAACCAGGCTTAAAAGGAGACTGCGACTGGCACCGACTTGTTTTGGAGTGATGATTCCTGTAAGTTGACGTATTTCGGGACTCTGTGATGATTTAAGTTTTAGGCGATTGAGACTCACTAACGGCCAGGAAGCTGAAAAGTCACATGTCTGAGGATTCATTGTGGTTTCATGCACATCGCTTTCAAACCCGCTTCCAGCTCTTTTTTGAAGGGCATGACCTATGCGAGTCAGGAAGGGAAAGCCGTGCCGCTGAACAAGTGGGCAAGAAGGCTCAAGCACTTTGCTCGAATCTAACGCTCTCGCACGAAACGGCCACTTGAGGATGCTCTCCACGTGCAGCGACTCCGATGGCAAAACACACCCTGCTCAGGATCTTTGTTTCATGGGCAGAATTATTGGAGGTTGGCCCTCAAAACAAATTGCAGCAACCCCACTGTGACCCAAGTGCACTGATAGCATCTGATATTTAACAATACCTCCAGCACTGCAGCTGTCAGACTTACTGCCAGCACACCCGGCCGGGATGCCTTGCTATAGATGCTAATATGTATGGTGAAAACCCAAACTAGATTGATTGAGTGGGCAACACTGCTCGAAAAGAAGTGACCAACCACCCCATTGAGCCTTCCCTGCAAAACAAGAAACATGACTTAAACCGAAAAGGAAGCCAAGCCGTAGTTGTGTGTTTGTGTAGCTTCCTTTTTTTGCTGCCACTCTTTTTAGAAACACCTACAGCCAAGAGGCCCTCTCTCCACGGCCATGGTGAGTGGGTCCTTGTTCTTGTTGTTCTTGCCTTGCACGCGGCCATCCACCAAGATCCGGGTACCTTTTTGAGGGTACAGGGCGAAAGTAGATAGCACTATTTCCTTCATCAAGTATAAGTAAATAGGATGACTATAATAAAGAGTTCGGGTTTAAAAGGGAAACCAAAAGGAAGCCAGTGATTTTGGGGGTTCTTCTATTTGGAGACTAACCCATCTGGAATTCCCCGGGCATGTGTCTACCCTGAATGGCACCCACACGACACAGCCGCAATCAGAAGCAACAAACAGTGTGCTGTGTACCTGCCTAAGCGCCCACGGCTTAAGAATCCATGATCGTTGCTATTATTTCTGGGATCTTGCACACAGGATCAGGGAGGGTTCTAGAACAGAAAGAAAAGGCAGCGTTCACAAGTAAATTATCTTGTGAGCAAACCCATATTCTAGATACTGAGATACAATAAGAAAACGGTATACAAAAACACCATCAAACCAAATGGTTGGTTGCCGCGCAAAGATCCACACAACTGTGCTTGAATTGTTTCCAAACGGCTTGCCACATATAGCCCGCACATCGCTCTGTTTCATACAACTGCTGTCACACCAACTTGCGCACACGCAAAGTTCAGAAGCCCCTGCAAACCATCAGCTAGGAAGAAACAAGAATCATGCCAAAGCTACGGTTGCATCAAGTGTCCACTGTCTTGGAAGGTGCTTCAACTCCCATTTGCATTTACAAAGTTTGCAGGGCCGCAATGCGCATAGGGGACTTGTACTGCAACCATATGAGGTCTCATCGACTTTGCTCGGGCAGATAGGTGCAGTCAGCCAGGTTTTGTCCCTTGTGCAGCGGACTTGAGAAAAAGCCACTCGTGAACTGTCCGTCGGTAAGTCTGCTCAAAGGGCCCACGTTTCAGGCAGTACGTTTCCACGCGGACTCCCAGGTCCGCTGCCAAGCACCCAACACAAACAACATTATTGTTGGGAAGTCTCGCTTCTACTTCTCATGCCTCCACATCTGCTTGTTCTATCATGTGTGCAAGCTTGTTTTTGGTGTAGCACTAGATTGTCCTTTGTGGGACTGGCCCATTGCCTGCCGCACGATTCGGCAGTGAGGAATGTGCACATGTTATTGTTCCCATCCAATAATTACTATTCGCTGTTAAACGCAAATAAGGACATTCGAGAATCGCTCTTTCATCCAAAACCAAGGGGCATACGGCAAAGTCAATTGGAACTATTTTGTTAAAACCCGGTGCATGAGACCCAGTTGCCCTGAAATTCATGGCCTCGCGTGTCAACAGAGGTGCGACGTGTTGCTGTCACAGAAGAACAAAGCCGAAGGGCGATTGCTGCAAGTGACAGCATGATCAACGTCCAACAGTCCGTGGTATTTCCTACAAATATGTTACGCCTAAACAGTACGTAAGTCGAGCTAAGAATTTGGTCGTTGAAACTTCGTTGCCAAAGCCGCTTGGCTGACTCACCAACGGCTCAGTGCCAGGCAAGCCAACTCTGCAAATAGGTATGCGCCGAAAGATAGAAATCACTCACACTATTTTTTGTTCTCCGAGAGGCCATAAGACTTCGGCCCCTGGTTCTTCATCGAGAATTGGGGGCCCGTCCCGCCCTTCTCGTCTGCCTAAACTCGCTCATATGAATCACGGAACTCCCCTGAGTGTGGAGGAGACCCTTTTTCAGGGGTGCCCACATCAGTTTTTCTCATCATGCAGGACGCCTTTTTGTTGGTGGTTTTAAAAAGAAACCAACAGGAAACACCCAGTAACACCCACATCCCCAACTTCCCAAATTCCAAAATTCCCAAACAAAATCAGTTTCTCTCATCAGGGTGCGCTTCACCAACTGCAGGCTCTCCTTCATGGCGCTCTCCTGTCATCACTCCAGGGGATGGGGCTGGGTTGGGTCGACTGAAGGGAACATGTCCAAAAAAATATGTCGAAGGGAGGTGTTCTTTCACTTTGCTGATAGGCGGGAGGTCTCCAAGGACGGGCACTGGTATCCACCCACCACCTTTTGCGCTATTGGTGTGAATGCACGCAATAACATGTTGGCCAGTCAGGGCAACCACCAAGACAACTACAAAAACCATGAATACATCGAACGATGGAAGAAATTCAAGCGACGAACACCAGGGTTGCTCAGAGTCGATGCAGGCTCATTCATGTTTCTACTCTTATATAAGCATTGGCCATGAATCATGCACACCCGACTTCGGGCTGATCCTCAAATTGCTGCCCGCTGTAGGCGACACACACACAAACGATTCCGTGGCGGCGTCGAATCCTTGCGAAGACAGGTTAGTTTTTTTTTTTTTATGGGAGCCGAAAGACGAACAAAAGGATCTTCTGTGGTTGTCTTGCGAAGGGTGATGGACTTGAAACACTGGCCTGGAGTGCTAAAGCCGCCAACCGCGCGGAACATTTTGCACCTTTCCCGCTGTTCCGGCCTGAGCGACGCCTCGATGACTTTGGGGGGGGGGGGGAATTATCTACGGGGCAGCACATGTTACTTGGATGCCTGCAGATTCTGGTTTGGTGCCCGACACACCTTAGTACCAGGAAAAAACGGGCTTCTATACGCTGAAGGCTCCAAGACTACGACATACACTTTAGTTCTGTGAGCCATAGTTCGCTGCAGTTTGCCAAGAGTATTTAGTTGCCTTGGGATCTTAGAAAGACTGGCAAGACGTGCAGAAGTGGCTGCCACCTTGTCATGCTGAGAAACAAAAAGGCGGGCTCAATCCCGAGTGAAATTACCAATGGCGGTGCAACATGAATGATTGCTTGCTGGAAGCAATGTCATACTTGTTTCACACCCAGAAATCCGCGCCGTGTGTGGCGGCGGGACCTAAGGAGTGCCAAAGGCAAGTCCTTGGACAAGCAAGATCGCCTGAAACTCTGGCGAATATGGAAGATGCGGCCTAACTAAGCTCTTTTATAGAGGGCTTGATTTGACCCAACACGGGGGCCGTGCAAACGGTTCCAGGCGAGTCTGGAAGGGTCGGATCCCGTCTCCGGGGTCCATCGTGTTCTCTCGAACGTTGCCTGGCCTTCACCGCCTCGTCCTTGCCCTTGAGGACGCTCTTCTCGCCCTTTTCCTCAGACACCGGTGGAAACGGAAATGGAAACGGAAATAACAGCGGCCATGGGGAAAAAAGGGGCACCTCGTTGTCGGCATTTGCGTTTTAGACGGGAATTCCATGCAAAACACAAAACAACAGGGTATCATTGCAGGCTTTGGATAAGAAATCCCTACGTAAGGAAACTTGATCATGGGTGAGCTTGTGTTGCCCCCCCAAAGCTTGTTCGTCGCATCTCGCCGAGAACTTGCATGCCCAGGGATGTGTCCTTCGCTAGCTTCTATCCTGGAATGGCTTATTTAGGATTGGATTCTGTCTGGCTCAGGCTTTTGAGCTTGGAGAAAAAATTGTTCCAGCGCTGCTGCAAGGGCTGTTTGCTTTTGTGAAGTGAAGCAGGGTGAAGCTTTGGTCTGTGGCAGGCGTGCATTTATTCAGGTTGGGTTCATGGTAATTAACGTTTTTCGGGTTGGCTTCTGGCAGTGTTGTGAAAGGTTGTCGCTAATCATAATTGATTTAAAGCTGGGTGGGTTGGCTTTGGGGCATCCTAAGCATGTTGTTCTGCATTGGATATTTTGCAGCCAGTGGAAGCACGAAACCTCGAAATCGTTGGTTCAGGTCTGCGCAATTGAAAAAGACATACTTCGGGACGCAGCATTGCCACATACGAGGAGCAGCACAACGCTTTCACTGGCGAAGATACATGCATTCATTGATGCCCTAAACAATCTCTCTGATGGTGCTTAGGACGAGAAAGACAAATGGAACATTTGGAGTGTAGTCACTGCTTGGCTCCCAATGCGGTACAGAGATACATTTCACCCAACATAATCCAACAATCGCGAAAGCTGGCAGGAAGGTTTGGAAAGACTACTCTTCTTGTGCTCAAGGTCCCTATCAACTTTCATCATCATGGAAGAGAGGACAAATTGCTTGGCTTCGTGGTGGGTTTCGTTCGACAGTACGAGACCCCCAAATGGAAGGTATCCGTTGGGCTTTCCTTCAAAACCAGCCAAAAGGAGGGGTACCCTCATCAATTCCATCTAAATGGCCTGGACAGGGTGTAGCGAGTCTCACATGTCCGCACACTAGTTCTCACTGCTTGGCTTTTGGCAACAAGACATCCACCCCGTGCCGCTGTCCGCGGCTGTGTAAATATGATCTTCTTTTCAGTGGTACCAAAAGTGTGCACCGCTAATGACTATCTCCCAAAAAAGAATTCCCTTGGCAGCCCAGGACATCACAACACATTTGCAACACCTGACCCATGCCGCAACCCCAACCGCAAGCAAGCCGCCCGGCGCCCGTAGAGCAGAAACCACACCAGGCGAGCCTTGGACCGGAACCCGTGCGACTGGGCGTCAGCGGCTGACTAGCTCACGGTGGGTTGGCCAACAAAGCCTGAACCTTTTGTCTGCCAAAATAGTCGTCCAAAACGCAGAAAGTGAGAAAAACAACAATTTGTTTAGGGCGGGGGTGGGCGTGCAAAGTTTAACTTGTTTCATCGCAATTGCAGCTAAAGACTCTATTTGCGAATATTGGACAATTTGACAAAGGAAGAAATTCAGACCGAAGATTCAACAGCAAAGGGGTGTTTCCAAAATTTGGCGGTTTGTTTCCTTGTGGCCTCCATTTCAGCAGCAGCCAATAGGGGTCGCTAAGACCGGACATAGAACTGCCTGAGCTCCCGTCGTGCCCCAGCATCGCCGCTAGATGCAGCGCCGTGTTGCCATCGTTGTTCTTTGCCTGCGCAGGGAGCGAGTGTCTTAAAATGTTGAAGGTCGGTTTCCGTTTTGCCTCAACCAATACTAAAACAAACCCCCAAATTGAGAAACAGTGTCGGGACAGTGACCAAAGGATGCCTCTCAAAACCAACTCGGAAAGGCTACACTCATCAAACACACACTCATTGAAGGAAGGAGCCTGGTACAGCAGTATGACTACAGCTGGAAGGGGTCAGCTTACCCCTAATGGCTTGCACACATGACACTGGGGACTGACTACGCAACTAGTTTGGTCGTGATGTCTAGTGGTCTGGTGGTGGTGTTGTAATGGTGATGCTGTTGTTGGTGGGCTAGCGGCACTTTGAATGGTTACTGGTTTAATTTAGTGGTGGTGGTACAAGAGGTGGTGGTGGGAGTGGTGGAAGTGCTGGTGGTGCTGGTGTTGGTGTTGGTGGCGGCGGCGGCGGCGGTGGTGCCGGTTCATGGTGGAGGTGGAGAGGAAGGTGGAGGTGGACGTGGAGGTGGACGTGGAGGTGGTGGTGCCGGTGGCGTGGTGCTAGTGGGCAGTGCTCGGCAAAGCTGACAATGCTTGCAGTTCTTCTGTATCGCCAAGGCACAAACACATCGGCACGGTTGTGAAGCAGCGTTTCCACGCAGTCCCGCTGGTTGAACCACACCGCGTCGTGGATGGGCGCGTAGTGCGCCTTGCCATCTACTGTGGCCTGGCGAGCGTCTCGAGGTGGCACTTCCTAGGAGGATTAGACAAGTCTGTCTGATCCTTTTGGTACCTACGGGCCTTATCTTCTCAAACACGTCAAAGTCTGGACGCTGGAAACTGGGGCTGTGTATCAGTTGTGCCATGATCTGCATGTCATGGGACTTGCTGCTTTGGGACGATGAACGCCATCTGAGCTCTGACACATTTGCCTGATTGGCAGGGTCTGAAGTGGGCTAAGGCAATAAACAGTGGAAAGCCGTTGTGATACGTTGCGAATTGAGTTTGTTGTGCAATGGGCTGCGTAAAAATGAATGGGTATTCTACAGGGGTCCCAGTTTTGGGTTCCTTTTGCGACAATTGCAAACCATGGACTATTCAGCACCCAGAACGCAGTGGTTGGTCAAGTAGCTGTTTCAAGGCGAAAGCAGCGGAATGCAAGCTTCCTGAAGGTCTCATACGCATCCACACAACTATGTACGTTTTGTTTGCTCGATTGAAATTTCCCCAAAACAAAAGCATACCCCAACTGTCCCGCCACGCTGGGGGGAGTGGCCACTTGAATAATTCCTATTGGGAACTATGGGGTGGGTGTACTTCCCGTGTCAACATCATCCCACCTAAAGAAACCTCCTGCCAAAATGGGCCACAAAGTGATGTTCAAAACCATGAATGGGAAATAGAGGGAGCCCTGGAGCCATGGGCCCCCTTTTGTAACCCAAGCATTACGGCCTGCAGCCCAAGCTGTGCTTGGCAGCGCAAGTTTGACCAGACTGGTATCACCAAACACCGATTAGCTTGCCAGGACTGACCAAACAAAGTTGCAACCTGTCCCTCAAGCCGGGGCAGGGCGCGATCTCAAAAAGCATTTCGTCTCCACAGATTCAGAAAAAGGTTCTGCCTGGCAATTTAGAAAAAGGTTCTGCCTGGCAATTTAGAAAAAGGTTCTGTCTGGCAATGCTTTCTTGACACAGGTGGTTACAGCCAGGTGCATGTCAATTCCAACAGGAATTTGTCACTAGGCGATATGTGTCTTCCGCAAAGCACTTTCTCAGACAAAGGGAATGATTAACTTGTGGAATTGGTCTGCGTATGTGTCCCCGTTCCTCCAACCTGAAAACTCTCAATAGCCAGAGCATGCCACAGCACATGGTGCTGCGTTGCTCTTGCCAGCCTGTGGCCTGTGGCTATGGCCCCACGTGAACAACCATGAAGAGAAATCAACATTAACTGGTTAGTTTAGGCCCTGCTCGAAAACATCCCAATTTCTGAGTTGGCTTTTGCCTAAATGGGTTGGGCCAATTGGGGTCATGACGGGCCGGAGCTAGGCATGAGACAGGCGCCGCCGGAAATTTCGCGAGAATACTGTGCATGTACCGGTGATACAGTGGGCCAGGACTCCTAGGGTTTCTTCCATCCCTGGTGCAGTGTGTTCACAGTATCACTCCTGAATACGACTGCATACTCTTTGTCCAGACACCTCGCCAGAAGCTGCTGAATGGCTTCTTCGAACATGCAAAATCGTCCCTTGCAGGTTCTAAAACTCCAAACCAGAATTTTTGAACCTACAGGCTGACGTATAGTATGGCATCCATAGGCCCTGATACCTCCACCTCAACTCTATACACGGTGCGATCAATCAGGCCGCCACCTGTACAAACAAATTATATATAAGTAACTTAAAAGAGAAATCCGGACGCAGGCTGTCTGGAAAGCGCGGGCTCTCGCTGCATCACTGCTCCGGCATGCGCAGCGGGAGGGAAACAGTGCGACTCCTTCTCGAAGCTCTGCGGGGTTCCAAAATGTCCCAAAAAGTATTCCGTACTACGAGCTGTGCTCCTTGCGGGAAACCAGGTCCTCTTGACGGGGGCTTCTTCTGGAAACAGGGCTGTCCAACGAATCGAGGTGCTGCCCCCTCTCTCACGGTGGGCGCGTCGGGCCCGCCGTTGCCCCGTCGATAGGCCGCCCTCTGCACGCGCAAGGCCTCGAAGAAGCGCTGTCGCACACGGCGCCACTGGTCTCCGCGGACAACGCATTGGTGCCTGTGTGGCAAAATGAAACGAACTACTAATCATCTCCTTTTGTGCTTCAGCGGAGAGTGGTCAAAGAAGTTCAGCAGTTGAGAGGTGTCAACAAAAAGGACCCTTGAGTTGCCTTGGCCCCAGAGGGCCGGAAAGCAGTCAGACCCTTCAAGCCTCGGGATATTCTAAACCTCATCGCCAACTCCAGTCAAATCCCCCCTTCTACAAGCCGGTCCAACTGCATCCCTCTACAAACCGGCCCGGCCAGTCAAAGTCCACATCTAGAAGCCGGTCTTATTCCCCTCTGAAAACCAGATCCCCTCAAAAAACCGGCCCGTCCACCCATATCCCCGTAGAAACCGGTCACATTCCCCAGCAGAACCCGTCAAATTCCCCTCTGACCGGTCCCTAGTAAAAGCGGTCAAATTCTTCACGCATTCCCTCAGGCGTCGCTTGGCCCAGTCCACGGCTCTCGTTCTAGCTAGCCCTTCGCGTGGTGCGAACATGCACTCACCCTCTATCTTGGAAACCAGCTCGCGCATTTCGGCGCCGACTCACTCTCTCCAAACACAACACTTCAAGGCCAAGCAAAACACAGTACCACAAAGCCAGCCAAAAGCAGTCTGGCCGAGCCGGGCAACGCGAAGTGTATACAATTGGCTTTACAGGCTTAAACTATTGTCATGTGAATGAGGTGTTTTTGCGGGGACATTATTTGCTTGGTTTTAAAGAGAAACCAATACAAAACCAACCATGTTGGGTCCCCCAATTTGGAGACACCGATCTACATACGGGCCTATGCGGTACCTCAACACCAAGTACGTCATGATCACAGGAGCAACATGTTAAATATACTTTTGCTTATTTATGCTTACTGCAAATTTGCCTGGAACCCAAAAAGGGTTCGCCCCCAAAGACCAATGGCTATTCCTCAAAAAGTGGGCAGGACAGTAATTCCTTATTCAGGTTTTTGCAATTGGCGGTTGGATTGGTGGTTTTGCGGTGTTCCAGGTTGATTTCCCACTACAGTAACTCTACCAGAACAAGTGGTTCAATCCCCAAACCACCAATTGGGAAACCCAAAGGAGGAAAACCCAGTTCTATTGCTACGTTGCCATTAGTCCAGCAAAACGTCAAAATGATGTTGCACAAGCATCCCAGGCGCGGACAAAGGCGGCGGCTGTCAAGCGACTCGAAAGTGGAAATCTCCTCGCCCAGTCG